>JAODKC010000021.1:9453275-9467790 GCA_026777985.1 Mormyrops attenuatus
GCAACTGCCATGTGATTGGTTGCTTAGATAATTGCATTAATGAGAAATTGAACAGGTGTTCCTAATAATCCTTTAGGCGAGTGTAGTTGGTCAGTATCAAAGAGCCCATCAGGGATGAAAATAAATGACTAAAGTTCAGTTTCACATTTCAGTCTGCGTTCTATGACACCTATTATTCTCTGATACAAAAAAGTGTTAGGAAGGACAGTACAGGCTCGCGCCATTCTTGTTTATTGTGACATATGCTGCAAAGAGCTAAAAACAGGACAGAATACACACTATGTATGTTACATAAAACCACAACACTGCGTGAAAAAAACAAGTGGGACAATAACAAATAGAAGAAGGTGTGAGTAAGGGAACTGCAGCGGTGGAAAAGTCCACTTAAAGCGAAAGACATCAAACACACAAAATGAGAATCTGAGCCCAAACCATTCATTTAAGAACCAAGCAAACTAAACCAGAACGGTTTTCAAAAATACCCTTTAACAAAAAATACATTTGTAATATTCAGTGATTCCAGAAAGTATATGTAATAGTCAACACCAGTTAAGTAAACTAGCATTATTGCTCATGATCAATTTAAACTTTCAGAGTAAAATTTCCTCAAGCTAAATGTTATGTGAGTATATCTGTGGTATATTTCCTGTAAATGTAACTACTGCATATCTGAATGATTTCTTTCTCTTTTTGTGGAAGGCCTAATTGTGATTCTCCCTGGTGTTGTTAGGATATTATGGTCAAAGTCTGAAATTGGCATCTTAACATTAAATAACAGGGAACAAAAGCAAATTTACAGGCCAAGCAGAGTCAGATTGGGCAGCCAAATCTCAGCCGCCACCTCCCAGGAATCTTTGCACCCACGCAGTGTTTGGTCTGAAATGAAAACCTCATCATTTGCTAAATACTTTATTTTCTTATTTTTAAGTGCATAACACAGAATACCTCCCTCCATCCATATTCCGTTACTTCTTCTGAGGTCCTGGATCAGGGAGAAACCGGAGCCCATGCCAGGATGCACAGAGCACAAGGCAGGGGAAGTCCTGGATGGGGGGACACTACAGGCCATAACAAGGAAGGTAGTTAACAGGCTTTTCTTGGGATTTCAAAGGCTGAATAAGGGATGGCACAGACTGGCTACCGGGAAGTTTGGGAATTTTCCCAGTGGGCTGTTCTGTATAACATAGCAAATATGATTGCGATCAGCAAAATATACCAAGGTAAGGGGGACTCCTGATCAGCAGCAAAATACACCAAATGGACCCCCCCCCCCCCATCAGCAACAAAATATCAAACTCAGGCCACTTGGCATCAAATATCTGTGCTGCTTTTGTTGCCAATCTGCCCCTGGATGGTACAGTGGGTGGAACCCTAACCCCACACCTCAGAATCACATTCTGCCCCCTACTGTGCGAAGCTAGAGCTTACAAGTTTTCCCTGGGTATCCTCCTGTTATCAGAAAACATGCATTTTAGCAAGTATGAGTACGTCTTGGGATGGACTGGCATCCTGGTCAGGGGACCCCTGCCTGTCCTGCCTGGGACAGGGACACTGTAGCAGGTAACTGGCAGGAAGACAGATGACTGAATACAATTATTAAATAATATTAAATATTAAATGCATTGTGTTTATTAAATTTAAGGCCTGATGTGCGCATATAGTTGTATGGTTATGAGGATATATTTTGGGGGAATGTGTGTGTGTGGGGGGGGGGGTTACAGAGGGCAGAGGAAGGAAAAATGCAAAGTCACATTAATCAAAGTGCAGATTTTTCTGTTTTATGCTGTTTGTTGAAGCTGGCTGCATACGTTATTTCCCTGGCAAAAGCCCTGCATGAATCACGTGTTCACCGCTTCAAAGGCCAGAATCAAAGGCTTCACCGTAATACCGGCAAAGTGAAAGCGCAGAGCGGAGCGATGGCACGGGATTAAAGTCAGGCCAGCCGTTAGGTGACATTTTCCGAGAGCTCATTAAGTGCAAATCTGTTACAGTGAGCTTCTTGTGTGCCTGGGACGCAGCGATGCTCTTCGTCATCTGCTCAGTCTTAGACAGAAAGATACTGGGTGTGTGCAAACTGGGATTCTGTCTGAGGTGATTCCTGTCTTCTGTCGTCCTGTATGGAAGACCGGCAGATATTAACTGTGTAATAAGAGTTACGAGGAACACAAACCAAAGCAGAGACTTTAGTCTGTTTCGACATTACTCTCAATAACATGCCAAAAATCAGAAGGCAGCTTCACAGCCGTGGTCAGAAAACTATTCCAAACATGCAAATGTATCCATTCATCATTGCCACGGTGAGTATGTTCCAGGAAACGCGGGGCACAAGGCATCAAAATATTCAACACAAGGGATTAAAATATTCAGAGATACTAAAGGGTACTAAACAGTAAATATATAAAATGCCAGGGACGAAGTTTGAAAGCCCCCACTCATTAGCAGAGCGCATGTGTTTACATGTGGTACCCTGGCTAATGTCCATGAGCTTGTTTTAGCCATGGATATGCATGAGTGAGACACACCTGGGAGTATTTTTAACCGAGACTCCTGGGTTCACTGAGATGTGGTTCTAGTGTTGACTGGCAGCCATTCTTGAGACATAATTACAGTTTGAACTTCAGCACCACTAAGTAGATCACTATTTTAAGAGCTGGTTTGATGCCAGTGCTGCTTCGCCCACGGTAAGATGGCCGACCGGTAGGGGGCGCAGACCCCCTGATGTTTATATAGGTGTAATATTTTCACAGAAAAATCTGACATCATATGGGTGGTTCTGATTGGTCTTTGTAGGACTAGTTTAAATCTATATATATGTGCATCTGCCCTTCTCCCATTTTGCATGACCAGGGTCCCAATAATCCTGGAGTCTATCAAGGGAGGCATAGACACCCTGGGCGGGACGCCAGTCCATCACAGGGCACAAGGCAGGGGACACCATGGACGGGACTCCAGTCCATCACAGGGCACAATGCCGGAGACACCCTGGGCGAGACGCCAGTCCATCACAGGGAACAAAGCAGGGGACATCATGGACGGGACGGCAGTCCATCACATCACAACTGGAGCTGAAGAAGCCAGCGTTGAAAGTTAGAAATATCACTAAGTTTATATAATTATACAGGGCACTAGAGGATTTAGGTATGACCGACAAGAGCAGCCGCCCAGGGCATAATCTCGCAGGAGGCATCACGGGGCACCATACAAGCTAGAACCACCACTGGCACAAAGTCACCTTACCCACCATGGGGCAGCCATTAAAAAATCCTCAATTTTAATCAGAATGTCAATAGTGTTACAGTCACTGTTACCATACCTGTGACACCAAAGATTAATGGTAATGTCATGATTAGTCAAACCAAGCTAATTAATATCAAAATGTGATATTTGTTAATATTTTATGTTAATTTTGCCATTTTGTAAAATCTCGCTATTATTGTCACTGATGTTACAGTTCTGGCTTTACTAGCTGTTTTGTATGCTTGTTCTACTAGAAAGTATTAATTTTTTGCAAAGTGGGATATGAAGATGCCTTAAAAACATATAACAGAAAGAAAGAAAGAAAGAAAGAAAGAAACAAACAAACCAATCTTGGTCTACCTATCTAAATGAGGACCGTCCATTCATTTCTATGGGAAAAACCCTAATCTCAATCACGACACCCTTAACCCCTACCCAGCCCTAACCTTAACCATAAGTGACCAACGAAAATACAAGACTTTTGGCACTTTTACTTTTTTGATTGCATGCACGGATTTTTATAAAATTGAGTTTATCCAAATGGGGTCAAGAAGAAGTGTCCCCAAAAGTAAGGAATTTTCAGGTTTTACCACACTTTGGGGACATTTTGGTGCCTGCCTGCCTGCCTGCCTGCCTGCCTGCCTGCCTGCCTGCCATCCATCCATCCATCCGCACGCACACACACAATAACCAGACTGGGGAAACATACTGGTACGAGGACTTAAATACACAGGACTAGTTAACGACAACGAGAAAGAGCTGGTAACATGGGGATTCCACACGAGGTAGCGAGGGGGCGTGGCACACGGGAGGATCTGACAACAGGGCATGACACTCACTAAATACATACCCATTGAAATATAAATTTAAAACAAACAAAGCTTGATAATCGAGACAAAATGATGGAATGACATGAGTGACAAACTGACTAAAACTTTGTATTTTACATTGAAGAATTAAAAAATATAACTGGCATTAAACTCTTAATTTTGCATGTCTGATAATGGCACACCTTTAGACATATTAAGGTGGTTTATTTTTGGCATTAAGTTCTAAAATTTTAAAAACGTTTTTTAAAAAAATGTGTTCACCTCAATTCTCCATGTAACCGAAGAATGATCCACGCTTTCAAAAAGCCCACTTGTTTTAAAGGTTAATAACCTGTATTATGAATAAAGTTGTATTCGAAACAGTATAACTTAGGCACTTGGGTCCTCCAGAGTAAATTACGCTATAAGTATACTACCCTGTGGAAACAGATAGGCCTACTAATGGTTGAGAGGAGCAGGGAAGCACGGAGAAATTACATTTTTTTTTACATCAGATGTGTGTCGGAAGTATTTCACCATCGGAATATATCCATCCATTCCTCCATCCATCATTTTCCGTACCACTTATGTGGTCCCGGGTCAGGGAGAGCCTGGAGTCCATCCCAGGAAGCACGAGGCACAAGGCAGAGGATGGGGGGACAATACATGCCATACAAGCAGGATTATACAACGGCTGTACTTAACAGGCTTTTCTTGGGATTTCAAAAGCGGAATAAGGGGTGGTACCTTATATTTTTGAATAAAGTGAATAAAATGTTTACATATATCACTTAAAATAATAATAGCAACAATAATTTAAATAGTAATAATAATGTAAGTAGATTTTTGTTGTACGAATATAAAGGCTGCAACTGTAATGTGATGATTTTTTAAATGAAATACTACTCGGTTTTTCCACGAGAGAAGTGGCACCTGATTGGCCGGTTCGAGGAGATCTATTAATATTCACGAGGAAGCGCTACCTGATTGGTCGGTGGACGTGCACCCATCGACATGTGCTACCCGTTTTTTGCTGTCAAAAGTTTGGCTGATTCAATCAGGTAGCAGGTAGTTCTTCATGAATATTAATGAATTTTCCCGAAACACCCCGTAAAACGCAAATTTGCTACCGGCGCAGAGTGATCGCAGTCTGTACAGGAAGTGTCTGTCCATTTGGTTCGCCCAGGACAAACTTCCCCACTACAACCTGTGCTTATCATCTTATCACACATCACTTATTTATTCCCACTTTTAATATATATTTAATTTCAACGCATAAGACTGCCAGGAGAGGGATGTTTTATATCAGAAGCCAGGTAATTGTACAAATTTTTTTAAATGTTTTAAAAGTTAATAAGGTCTGCTGAACATATATCCCGAATAGATCAGGAGCCTGCGATGAAATGCAAGACATGGAAGAAAATAAACTCCGTCGTCTTCATTCAGTTTTAATTAGACGTGAGTTGCAGACAGACGGAGCGAATCGGTCGGTTTATAAGAGGGCAGGTTTTCTCTCTGTTTAATGAACGTGTGTGAAGGGGTTAAAGGGCTTCTTAATGACGGGTAGCCGGCAGCGCAGTTCGTCCTGCACAGTTCATTACCCCGATGATCATGAGATAACCACGCCGCACCACCTGTAAAAATAGATACCCAAATTTGTGCAGCTCAAAACTTTGTTTTCGTCCCTGCAACAACAATGGAGTCCTATATCAAGTTCACAAACCAAACCCAGGGAAGGGATCGCATTTTCAGGTGAGTTTGATGCCGTTATTCAACTATCACGATCAGTGCTTCACCTGTTGTTTTTATCTTTTTTTATCTTATCGTCAAGGTTTAGTTTCTGAAGCGTGTGACAATATTCTTGCTAGACACTCATTCTTATAATGACATTTTTGTTTTCTATCAATGCCATAATGTAGTTTGAGTGGGGATCTGTTTAAAAAGTTACTACCCAGTTACATAAAAACTTGTTGCGAGGTTTTCCCATTGCAAAAAGCACATGCCCCTCCTGGAAATGCTCTTTGGATCTGTTTTGGAGTTGTCTTGTTTGTACGTGTTTCTGGAGAAATTGTAATTACACGTGCCTCTTTCCAGGGCAGCGCAGTACGCATGCGCATGCGTTTCGTACTCGATACGAAATAATGCTGCAAAGAAAGAATTAGCAGAAAAACTGCGAAATCTGGAGTCCAGCTTGAGCGCCGGGAGGAAGCGTAAGTATGTTTACGTAGGCAGGGGTGTCGGATGGACATGGGTACTCTGGCACATGCAGGGAGCCAGCACTATTGAGGGCCCTCAAAAATATAAATTAATTATACCAAAGGTTATACCGTGACGTCCCCCCCCCCGCTCAGCAAATTCTACCGTATTCCGAAATTCTTAAGATAGTGATAGCTCCATCGGGATTACGCCTCCGTATATAGGATATAGGCAAAAGGTAACGCAGTGTAGATGACCTAGGCGTGTATAGTCCTTGGACATTGAAGAGATCTACATGACCGAGCTTTCTTAAGGTGATGGATGAAGTCCGGTAGTGTAGGTGTGGTGAGGGTGCATCAGCACCCCCGCTGGTTGTTGGTGGTAATGCAGTGTAAATGGCAGCGTGCGCATGCCTACGGTTTAAAGCTAAAATAGCTACCGTTTCCGTGCTTGTTATCTTGTTACTTGTTGATAGCTAATGATGACACAAAATAACTTAAGTAAAGTATTGCTCGTTCCGAGTTTCCACACCCGATGGTTTTGCTGCGCCTATGAGACATTGTTTAAGCCAGTCAGTAACTGACAGTGAGGGCAGTCTCTTTTGTAGGGTACTGAAGTTTATTTGTTCCCATTTGTAGTCTGAGGCTTTAAAAGCATTCCGAGTGAAAACTCCGTTTAAATGAAGTAAAATTAATGTTCCGAGTATGGCAGCATATGCAGTCAGTTACAAAAGTTGGAACAAGTATTACTGTACCCTCATGGTAAGGTATGTAAGGACAAGGCAACCAAAATGCTATTGTGTAACACGTTTAAAACTCATCCAGGCAGAAATCGCAGATTAAAGGAGGGAGTTGGGGAAAGAAAGATGTTTAAACATGCTGAACAATTTCTGTGTGTCTTGAAAAGGGGAACAAATGAATATTCCGCTTTATTTGGGGAATTGCCGTGATTGTGCTGTGATTGGCTGGCTGCCCGCCTGCTGCCCTCGTACGCAGCTCATCTCTTAACGACCGCATCCCATGTATCTGAGTAGCCGCGTCCACATCTGGGTTCTCCATGTGTGCTGTCAACACGTTTCCCAGCATCCGTCTCTTCCCCTTCAGTGTTCAGGCTGGGGAACACTGTGAGCTCATTGGACGCGGCAGCCCATGCGCTGCAGCTGACCGACCCGGTGCTGCAACTGTGCCTGACCGGCGCCAACCTCAGCCGTGCACTCTACTTTGTGTGCGACAACATGCTGTGGGCCCGGGCCGTGGGCTTGGCTCCCAGGCTCGACAAGGAACGGTGGGGCCTTCGTGCCTCCCGGTACTATCTCCTGAGCCTGCTGCTCAGCCTGCTACGGGACGCCTACGTCCTGGCCCGGCTCGCTGCCTACTACGCCCGGGGGCGGCGCCGCCGCCGCCAGGCCTCCTCACCTCCCAACAGCACTGACAACGGGTCAGCCTGCTGCCACCCCCCAGGGGACATGCTTCTGTCTGACCTGATGGAGGCGCTGTGGGCCAGCCCAGCAGTGGCCCTGGATGTGGTAAAAAACGTGTGTGACCTCTTCATCCCGCTGGACCAGCTGGGCGTGTACCAGAGCAGCGCCGGCGTGGTGGGCCTGTGTGGCCTGCTGTCCTCTCTCATAGGAATATTCACACTGTTGGAGCCCCGTCTGAAGCTGAAGCCGTGATGGTGCAGGACACTCGTCGCCAAGAACTCCAGAGGTCGGCTCTGCTCCAATTTTAGCTTCTCACGGCAGTGTGTTCAGCCGGCGGCTCTATTACTGCTGCAAGAGGTCGATTTTTCTTATTCACAAGGGATTACTTTTCAGTGTTTGTTTAGGACTACTGTCAATAAATCTGACAAAAGTCAGATAATCACACTGATCTGGCAGTGGCACTGTTGTTAGAAACCTGAATAAAATGAGCTGCTGTGTATCGGCGCCTTAGTTAATGACCAGACGGGGAAACAAGCACAGGGAGCAATAAAACTGGCGTTATTCCTTTGATAAAATACTGTGTGGCTAAAATGGTGAAAATCCCCTATCTAGCATACAGGGAGATATTCAGTGATGTGATAAAGATGAAGCACTTTTTCATGGAAATGCGCAGCAGCACAGATCCACAGGCAGATTACAATATTAAATGGGAAAGGAAATAAATCTTGAATCTTTTACAGAGGAAGCCAAGCTAAAGTGTGCGGTTGACCTTATGGATTAACTTACCGGCAGGTACATTCACTACATTGTGCTTCAAAAACAAAAGTACTGTATGGAAAGTGACTTTAACCGTGGCTGCTTTGCTGGGAGCATTGGATTTATGCAAGCCTCTTAACGCACATATCTACACATTTTGGGGTGTCCCGTTTTCTACAGTACACTGGTTCTGTGCTGCCTATGGTTCTACCTCACATACAGCCAAACGAGTGTGTCCTTTATGCACCAGCCTGCAGTTTGCAGTCGTATCGCTTTTCTCACTTGATTTGTTGGGAGATTGACAGTTTCTTTCTGAGAATGGATGTGTATGTGTCATGATATAGATTGTCTAATTAAGAGAATTTAAATAACTTTAATAAAATGTCTAAACTGATTCATCTTTCATCTGGAAATGTTTTGTACATCTACATAAATGCTTCCCCTCCAGAAATCGAAATTTAGCTGCACATACAGTAGTTGCAGTTGAAATTTTGGATGTTTAATGAAAACTTATCTGCCGACCATCATAAAACCCCTCTAACGCAGGTATACATAGGGGAAAAAAAAATGTGTTTATGTATTTTTGGATACTGAATTCTGATCATACTGAACATTTTCTCAATCACGTAACATTTTTCATAATACACATTTTTTAGCTGTCAATTACAAGCAGTGCCCAGGTCACAAACAAGTTCTGTTCTCTATGCCTATCAAATTTGTAGGTAAGTCAGGAAAAAATTATACAGAACATAATAAATATGCAGTAATAATGAGTGACCACATACGGTACTGTCCTGGACCTCGAGCCGACAAACTCCTGAAGCTGTGCGATGGTCTCACAAGCATTAGAAAGTAGTGCGTGTGTTCATTATTCTGAATCCTTGTATTTAAATCCAATTTTTCATAAGAGGCTTTATGGCAGTAGTGTCAGGTCTGACCTTAATCTGGGGACTGACTGTATAGGGTCTTTTAAAATTTATTGTTTTCACACTATATTTCCATTTCAATATTTTATTTTAATGATGAATAGTTTGAATTTTTTTTCTAATATTTATTATATTATTAAAACAGAATATGCTTCAGCTTGGTACCAAAAGCATCATCAGGCCTGGCCTGCTGGATCAAAAGTCTTGACATCACCACTTCACATTGAGCTTGGTTTAATGAAGCAGTTTGTCAAATCTCTACCAGAAAATGGAGCCTGTTTAATCTGCTTGTGTTGGAAGCTCCCAGTTTTTTCTGAGGTTAAACTCAAAGCATTTTTGTTGGATCTGGTATCAGAAAACCAATCTCTGATGCAAAATTTGATGGTGCACTGAACGACCTGGAAAGGGCTTGGGTATAGTTGAAATAAGTTATATCTACATTTTTAGGTAACAATAAAGATCCAAATTATAAAGAAATTGTGAAAATGTATTATTTAACTAATTAAACTAAATTATTATTTAACGGAACTGGGTTGCAATGAGTCTCAAAGTTGACTTTTTGGATTTGCGTTTGTAATTTTTCCCTGAATACCTTGGAGTGGTGAGTGAAGAGCAGAGTGAAAGATTCCATGAGGACTTGGAGAGAAGGCACCAGGGAGGCTGGAACGCCAGAATGATGGCCGAGTACTGCTGCATGCTTCCTGGGGACGCTCCAGAAAAAGCACACAAACAATGTCAAAAACCTAGAGAAGTTCTATCAATCAATTATTATGTATTGTAATTATCTTTACATATGTTTAAAAATATTAGATTGACAATATTTTCATGCAAAAATTATTTAGAACAATAGTTACATTAATAAATTGTGTAATTTGTTGAATTTTAATAAAATTTCATTTTTTTTTTTGTACTTAAATGTGCCATAATAGAAACATGATGTTTGATGTTCGTGGAACATGTGATGTTCGTGATTAAATTTTGCAAACCTGTGTAATATTTTGACTGCCCCATGCAATGAATACTATTTGAGGACCAGGCTTATCTGGTTGTTTGCCAGTGTGACCCCTTCTTTTAAACATACTGACAATCATCGGGGATTCAATTAATCTTACAGGAGCCTCTGATTCAGCCTGATAAGCTACGTCAAAACAGTTTGATTATTCCAAAGTTAGCAAGCTAAAGTGTATAGACCCATACCTCCTTCACACACTGGGATACCAGTAGAGGGGACGTACCCCAAAAAAGGTAGAGCAGTTACGAGTCTGAAGACAAGCAGGCCAGCTTCTGAGCCTGGAGGACAATGCACGCCCCCTTCCAGTCTCAGCTGAAGAACCTGTAGAGCAGGGGTTTCAGATTCTGTATGTAGGGAGAGGTGTGTCAGTCACATTGCACCACCACCCCTGGGGAAATGGTGTTTTAGTGCAGTGTTTCTGAATCCGATTCTCGGGGATTCCCAGATGGTCCATGTTTTTGATCCCTCCCAGGTCCCGGCAGGGAAAGAGCAAAAACGTGGACTTTCTTGGTGTCCCCAAGGACCAGGTGAGAAATGCTGCTGTAGAGTATTCCAAGGCAATGCCTGACAAGTAGTGCATTTTGTATCAGTGATTTTGGAGAAATGTGCAGGAATGCATTGGTGCTATGACTAATGACCTATGGTGAATTGGACTCCATTTCTTGGGAAAAAATGCTTAGTTTTTCATCTCTCTCAGAATTGAACAAATGCTTAGTGTTAACAATTTCAAAACTTTCATCCATTTCAAATTTATCCTTTGTATGATTGTGGTGAGCCGGGACTCTTCCCAGCATGCACTGGCCACAAGGTCGAGGGCTTCCCAGACGTGATGATAGTCCATCGTAGAACGCAGACTCACGCACAGAATCACATCCTATCAGCAAATCAAAGACACCAATTCATCCAAATACATGTTTTTGGAATGCAGGAGGAAATTTGCACACTTTTTTATGTTCTACGAAAATATTGAACTTTGAAAAATAACTTAAGCAACAGAGGAGAAGTTAGGTTTGAAAAGGCGCATGATGCCCAAGTGATGCGATTGGTGAGGCCTCAGATCGCTGGTGGGCGGGATTATCATGCTCTGGCCAATCAACATGAAGTTTTCTAATGGCTTACATTCATTTCCATTGGGTTAAAACAGGCAGTGACCATCAGCACACTAATAATCTCACCACCATGGCATTGTAAGCATTAGTGCTCCCATTACAATCTAGCTGTCAGAGATCGAAGGCCTGTATTAGGAAGCTGGATTTTGTGTTTAGCCAGAAACTCATCAGATTTAAGGTACCCCAGTTTAAATGACTATCTATGTTCACTTACATTTTGCCCAGACTACCTTAAATCTCACAAGTCATCTGGCTAAACAAATGATACAGGCCCCAGGCTTCCTCACCCTTGGATAATTAGGTATTATGATTAATGATAGGATTGGCATTTGCTGCTTTTATCTGTGCTGGGTTTTCATTTCCCCATTTCTTTCTCAATTGTCTAATCACACTTTGTTTCTTTTTCAGTTCTCTCTTGGGAGATATTTATCAGAATCGGATGTCTTTATGCCGTGTTGCCTGTATGCTTCATTTGAGTCACAAACATAAGGTTTTTAATCAGGGTTTGTGTTACTCTTTTGCCCGACAATGACCTTTACACACCTTATACATGCTTCTGGTCAATCACTGGAAGCTCAGCCTAGGAGCACTTCTGCCTCAGTTGGCACCTTGACAGCTCAGCATTTATTACGGGCAAAAACGTCTGTCCAGTAAATAAACAGGGATGTAAGCATGCCTGTTTTATGCCAGGGGTCATCAAGAATCAGCCAGTGACCTGTTTCGCTTGCAGGAAGTTGCTCAAAAAGGCACCCGCTACCCAAATTCCTCAGTGGGAAACATCCAGTGACATTTTGGTGACCTGCGGCTCTTTACCTCATCGATTTGCAAAGTTCATCTCCTGGGCGACAGCTGAAGTTGGCATGCAGTAAATCTCAGGTCCAAAGCCCGAAAAAGGGCAGAGGCTTACAGATTAACACTGTTTAATTATCCCTTTTTTCTTATTTTTCCAGATTCCACGTACTGAAGTGATTCTAAAGGTTAATGAATTAAAAAGCAAACACCTTTCTACAGACTGAACACATGAAATCCCGTTTAAGGTGGCTGTCCCACCGTCCTAAACAGACTCCTTACTGCCATCTGGTGGAGTCATCCAATAACAAGAAAAACAACAGCTGATGAAAAGACGTTTATTTTATTGAGACATTAAATACACTGTATTTTTTCCCCAAACTTAGAGTGGTTGGTAATACATGGCCTTTGAATGAGATGTTTGCAAAAATAAATATCCCATTTCCCTCTATATAGGGAAGTCCGGTCAGCTTTGAAATTTTTTTAAAAGGTTGTGCAAAGGGAAAACTGGAAAAAAGCAAGTTAGACAATAAATTATTTCTTACACAAATCTTTCCTACAAATAGGACAAAACGCAGACATACCAGATTTTTTTTTTCCACATTTCTAAGACATTTACATCAAAAGAAAACGAAACCACAAAAGAGATTAAACAGAAAATTCCCTAAACGATAGATTTGTTTTGTTCACGCATTTTCAGTTCATTAAAAGTGACTCTTTTGCATTGGAAAAAGTATAGACACGCTCAACAGTTCTGCAGCGAGATTCCACGGATCACCTTTCTTTAAAAGCTGCAGGTTTGCACAAGTATCAGGCATTTGTAAAATGCAATTTAGAGACACCATGCATTTGAGTGCATACATTTTGTTCTGTATATGACACGCATTCAAATGCATTTCACTAGGTCCCACTTAACAGGTAAAATCCGAGTTAACACTCCTGCACCCCACCCCACAGAAGGCACATTCACCCAAAACCGGCAAGTATTTCTCCATTTATTTTCTGGACTACAGCTCCCCACTGCCCACTATCGGCAGGCTCTATGACAACAGGTGACTGAAACGCTACAAGGTACCATAGTACCAGTGCACCGTCACAACAAGCCAGTGACCCAAGTCGCTTTGGCGGAGGTCGGCAAAGGTGCCACCGCGGACCTGGCACCTACACGCGGACCTGACTCCACCGGTCGGTGGCACGGGCATCTATATCTAAAAAGGAAATAAATTAAGATGAAAATAAACAGCAGATATTGTTCATGGAGTCAAATCTATAATTTTCTAAGATCGCTGCTTTCGGCTATGTTACACATTGCAGCACACAAGCCACAAACGCCCAGCAAATCAGGCAGACGCCCCACTCGACGGCCCTGCTTTCTTACGAGAAAAGCAACAACATCTACCTAATACTCCACAGAAAAACCTGAACCCCGAAAAACATTTTTTTAGTTACACTTTTTTGATTCTGGAAACCTTTTCCGGCCCAAAATAAGATGAATCGAAGCATTTAAAGCACATTTACAGGAGCAAAATGAACCCATTCTACTGCAGAAACCACAGTCTATATGAGGAACACATTACACATGCATAAAACTCAGGGGAAAAACTCCCAGGCCTTTCCCCCTCCCATTAAAAGAATAGAAAAGTACCCACACTGATTGACAGTGTGGCGGAGACCAAGACAAAGCAGTATAAAGGAGGACACTGGCATTTAAGACTGAAATAGAGCACATTCAAGTGGTGAGCTGTAGCCAAGTACAGTAATAGTAGTAGTTTCATGTGGTCTGCTTTATTTAAGGCATCTAAATGGACAGACAATAGCACACGGGGAGAAACTGTACTCCACTGGCTTCAGGACGGAAACCACGTCCTGTTGGCAAATCCATCACCCCCGGCTGCTGCCGTTTCAGACCTGAACCAGTGTTCAGTCCTGACACTCCCCCCCCACCCCCCCAACATCAGAAGCCCAGGGGCAGACAGCCTGAGCATTGAGAGAGCCGAATGCCGAGGGGACACTACAACTGGACGGCGAGGGGGGGGGAGCCTGCAGACCAGTGGCCAGCTGCAGTAAGTCAATAACACAGGGGTGACAGAAAATGACAACCTGTCACATTCAGGTTGGGAGTGAGCTGGGCTTCATCAGGCAGGGGGTAGCAAGCCCCACGGCAGCCACTGAACTGGCCTGGAGGGGCTGTGGGGGGGGGGGGGGGGGGGGGGGGGGGGGGGGGGGGGGGGGGGGGGGGGGGGGGGGGGGGGGGGGGGGGG
>JAODKC010000021.1:9469306-9495981 GCA_026777985.1 Mormyrops attenuatus
TGGCGAACCTTGTACTCCTTCGTGCCAGGCGACAGACTCTTCATCTTGGAGCCCAGCTGGATGAACATCTGCGTGATGCTGCCGATGCGCGAGTGCAGGTTCCTGTACTCCTCATACTCAGCGCAGAAATCATCGCTGTACCTCTGCCGCTGCTCCAACTCTGTGATGGCGATGTAATTTCTGACAGGAAGGGGGGCTGGCGTAAGCTACCAAGCCAGATGAGTCATCTGCAAGTCTTTATTTGCAGTTGGGGGGCAGCAATGATTCATGTAAAGCAGCAGAACCATGCGACTCACTTAGCTAAGAGGCGTGATGGCATTTACTCTCTGTCCTGAACTCTCTTGCTGTTGGGTAAGTGCTCAGGCAGCCTGAGCCAAGTCCTCAGAAAGTACGCTCCACCTCCAAGTGAGCCCCCACTTTGATTTCACCATGATAAATATTACTTAAAATATTAATAAGCTTCTTAGACCAAGATTCACAGCCTGACTATAAAAAATGGTGTATAATTATCATCATTGGGAATTAATCCTAATGTATTTCATTCTTTAGCTAAAGAAATACAATAGTAATTACACGAATTCTGCCTTCAAATACTGTATATTTATTTTATTTTATTGAGCAGATGCATTTATTTAAAGCGACACAGAATTGAGAAAGCAGGGTCAGATAGTCCCCGGGAGGTCAAGAGCCTTTATCAGGGGGCCCAAGGGTAAAATAACTGCTGACCGTGGCACTTCATCTGGCACCCTTCCGTTCGTGGACACAGAGTCCCAACCCGCAGAGCCACATGCTGCGTGGAATATATACATTTAGGCCTATACAATGTCACAGAAGTAGATTGTTTTGAGATATGTTCCATGTTTGTTTTTGATTCAAGCATCCACTCAGCTTTTAAAGCGAGACAGAATGTAAATACATATGAAAGATGAATCATACTGTCCAAATTTTACAGTTTACAACAGTGACGCGAGACAAAAACAAGTTGTTTACTTATGTGTAAACAGAATGGAGGGGTTACGTGTATATTCAGCTGTCATTCAGTCACCATCAGCTTTGAAATCAAGAGATATTCAGTGACAGCGCAATGACTTTTCTGGTCTGTAGGTGACAGTAGTGATGGGGCACATAAGAGCCCTTTACCGTCCACAGCAGCACCGCTCTCCCAGAGAGATGGATTCTCAGGGCACAAGATACTGAGAAACTGCAGCACATGTTTTCCTTCTCTGAACAGGTCTTTCTCAATACATATATGCAACCTCCTGGCTATTTTTATAGACTGACATCCAAGCATTAATATTGCCAATAGCAAACTGAATTCTTGGGTGCAGTTCCATTTAAATACAGCGACTGCAGCGTTTTAAACAATGAGATGCCTAGTAGAGGCTGACAGTACATGGGAATGTTACAGAAAGTGGTCAGTCCTTCTTGGTTAGGTAGGCATGAACAGGAATTGTGCGATGTGACACACGTCTGTTTCATCAGATGGAGAAATGGGGATTTCTCTTCCCACAGCCATTTATAAAAGCAGAATTGTGTAGAATATATTCTTTGCTTCAGTTAATCAGAGACACCTGCTAGGAAGCTCAGCGATAGACTGTATCTCTATCATGCACACATGCGTGAACACATCATTCAGGGTACAGTGACATGCCTGTTTTGTGTGGACATTGTATGTGACAGTAACACAATGGTGACAGCAGACAGCCCCGCCCACACAAACCGGCCCCACCCACACAAACCAGCCACGCCCACATACAAACCCCACCCACACAAACCGGCCACGCCCACATACAAACCCCACCCACAAAAGCCAGCCATGCCCACACACAAACCCCGCCCACACAAACCAGCCACGCCCACACAAACCGGCCACGCCCACACACCGGCTCCACTCACATCAGGTAGTCTGGGATCTCCGTGGGGGTGTCTGGGGAAGCCGGTTCGCTGGCCCCTTCATGGCCTAGAGACAGAGACAGATAAAAAGAGGGAGTATATCTGAGCTGTCAAGGCGAACGTGACGGCGCTGATTAGGGTAGGCGGGCGGACTCATCCGTCACTGCAGACAGAGGCGGCCAGGAAAGGGGGGGGTGCCTTTACAGGACGGCTAACACACAGTCAGCACTCATTAACATTATGAAACGTGGCAGGGGTTGTGGGGGCAGGAGTTGGGTGGCACGCGTGCGCGCACACACACATTTGTATTTATATCTCTGTGGGCACTCTCCATTAATTTGGTCCCCACAAACTTATATAAACCTAATTCACACACGCATGCATGCACACACACCTGTACTCATATCTTTATGGGGACCGTCCATTCATTCACAATGACAACCTTAACCCCAACTCAGCCCTAACCTTAACCATAAGTACAAGTCTTTTAGGATTTTTTTTGATTGCAGTCACAGATTTGTATAAATCTGAGGTTTATCCTTGTGAGGACCAAAGAAAGCTATATGTGTAACACATTGTGGGGAAATCTGGTCCCCACAATGTAATTACAGAATTGGATGCGAAAGCGCATACATACACACACACACGCATGCGCACACACATACAGGATGCTGCATATTGTATGTAGACCCCGGAGGGGGGGTCCCTGCGCCTTTAAATACAACTTTAAAAACCAGTTTTGCAACTTTACTGCCTGGGGGGGGGGGTGGTCTCAGTGCTCCCCGGATTTCCATCATTATCTTCACTAACAGTTGCATCACACGCCTGAATGTCTACAGCAATGGCTGAATTGTGGGCATGAGCCCATTCCCTCCCGGTGTTCGGCACTCTCCTACCGTCCAGGGGCTCCAAGCCCCGCTTGAGGTCCGGGCTGGCCTCCGGCCTCTGGCTCCCGTCACCCTCTTTCACGCGCTCCTTCTCTTTCTCCTTGTGCTTCTTAGACTTCCTCTTCCTGTGCAGGCCACCCACAGGCTGCATGTCGTCCTTCAATCCCAGGTCAGGCCTTGGCGGTGGCGGTACCGGCTCTGTGCTGGGTAAGGCGGAGCCACGGTGAGCCGGCAAGGCGAGCTCGCTCTGGCTGGCAGGTCTCTGTGATGGCTGGGTAGCCCCGAAGCCGGAGCTGGGAGGGGCGGGGCCCCCGCGGCTCACAGTAGAACCCAGGGCCTCGCCTGCGGAGGTGAGTGGAGCCTGGGGCCCGTGCTCAGGCCGGGGTTTCTTGTGGCCCTGAGTGTCGGGTGGGTCGGAAGGCACAGAGCGTTTCTGTCAGACAAGAGAGACCGTGAGTGTCCAAGCCAGCTGCAGGTCTTGCGAGTCAAAGCCCTCGGAAAATAAACCAAGCCGGCTTCCTACACGCCTGCTGCGATGCCGGAAAAATAAAGAGCGCACATAAAGGGGCAGTTCTCTCTCTGCCCCGGGGTGTGAAACTCACCGCTGTGAGATTCCTGACAGAGCCGGGGGGCGAGGGGGCGTCCCCGGGGGCTCTGTGGAATGAAGGGCTCGGCTGCGGCGCCTTCCACTGGCTGCTGCCCTGCAGCTTTCTGAAGAACAAGGAGAGATTCAGGCCGCGCTGGCAGGGAGGGCACGCTCCTCACGGCCGGGCCGGAGCCCGGCGCGTGAGGAACTAGCTAGGGAGCACAGACAGACACATCTCTTTCCCAAATCCACCATGGTCCTGGCTGAACATAACCAGAAAACAAGGCACGCACGCATGGCCCTAAAGATCTCAGAGAACCTTCCAGAGAGTGTCTTCATTTACAGTAAACAGTTTGTTCACAGGTTGCTCCAGGTGCCAGACCAGGCCCCCATCATGCAGGTAACAAAAAACAATGTCATATGATCCCCACTATGACCCTCACCCACTAGGAGGCCAATGAGCTTCCTGCAACTTCCTCAGGCATGTCATAGCACCCACTAGTCAGAGTCACTCTCGATGGACAGACCCCACCTCTCTAAAGGAGAGGATGGAGAGGAGCTTGCATGGGGAAGCTGATTATTCCAACAAGTCGCTGGCCCCGGGCCATCAGAGCCATGAGAAGCAAGTGACATTTCTGAGAATGAATCTTCTAGAATCATCAACGGACTGTTTGAGGTGGTTGGTGGGGGGGGTGATAGAATTTCCTTTGGTGAGTAGGATACTGTCTGGTAGGAAAAAGAATTAACTGACAATTAGGAATTCAAGATAATCAAATCACAGCACTGAACCAATGAAAGACAGCTACTCCTGTAGTACACATACATACACACACAGACACGTGCACGCACACACGCAGGTTGTTAATGATATCTTTGTGGGGACTCATTTCCATTATTTCATTCATTCATTTCTTTCCCAACATGACGACCTTAACCCCTGCCCAGCCCTAACCTTAAGCATAAGTAACCAAACAAAGTACAAGACTTTTGGCATTGTTAGTCTTTTGATTGCATTCACAGACATTTGTGGGAACCTGAAAGTTTTTTCAGGTCCCCACAACGTCAAAATAACAGGTTTTATTACATTGCGGGGAACATTTGGTTCCTACGACGTACCATAAATATAATCCGCACACACACACATTGGAGGCTTACAAATCAGCTCCAAGACGTTTGCCTGGACAGTAACTGGAGAAGAGTGATCACCCGAAACCCCTTAGTGGGGGGGGGGGGGGGGCGACTCATTTTAACCTTTGCACTTTGGGGCTGTGCTATGACATGCAATTCACCAAAATGTCTGCTGAAAACTGCAGCAGTAACTTTAATTCCAGCTGAAATGAGGCAGTCCATAGGCTAAACAAATTTAATTGCCAGAAAAGTCACTCTGTGGGACGAGGGTAACTGATTGGACTTAAATGGATAAACTAAAACCTTGCATGCATCAGATAACTGGATTTTCTGGTGTAAACATCAGCGCTCGCTCCTGCCACAGGGGCACGTGCAGGGGTCTGCTAACAGGGTGTCAACAATTGTGTGCATAGTGTAATGGTGCGTTCCATTTGCCTTGGGATCCGATTTTTGGATTCCGAGATTACGTCAAGTCGGATGCATTCCATCTGCCACAGAAGTAGCAATACCATGGACCCATATCAAAAAATGTTTCTTTTTGCCTAGTAGGACAACTTGTCGGATTTAAGGTACCTCAGTTTAAATGGTCTTTATTTTCGTTCACTTACAATTAGCTTGAACTACCGTAAATCCGACAAATAATCTGACTCATCATAAAATCCATTTCTAGCCCGGTTAATTGAGCCATTGTTAGAAATATCAGTTAACACATTACGCGCGGTGCTTTACTTATATAAAACTCCGTAGCAACACGTCCACAGATAAGTTGGATGGTATAGTGTGTGCTACCGATTTAATGAGCCACAGATGAGAAGTAGTGCTTAAAGAGTATAAAACTACAACTTTAATTTCTGTTGATAAAGGGCGCAGCCATCTTGAATCCGAAACTCGGGATCCTCTGTGCTGCTCCGAGATGTATCTCGGATCTCCGAGAAACGGGAGCGCGCATGTCGTCGCTTCCGGCTTCAAAACTCGGAATCCGAGTTCCGAGGGCAAAAGGAACGCACTATTTAACAAAAAGGCTGCTGCATGGACTGTGATGCTAATGCTAAAATCTAGGACATCTACAACAGAGAATTATAATGCTAACAGCAAGGAAAGACATCCTAATTCTGAGTACATCCATGTAAGCAATGCTGCTAATGCTAAAAATAAGGGATGCTGTACAGTGGACAGCACTAATGCTAACTGTGATTACAGCCATGCAATTAATGATGCTAATGCTAATAGTAAGGAAGCTACAGAGGTTGTTCCACAAATGCTATTGGAGTACAGACAGATAAACAATACCGCTAATGCTTAGAGTAATGAAACTACTGAGGTTGTTCCACCAATGCTATCGGAGTACAGACAGATAAACAATACCGCTAATGCTTAGAGTAATGAAACTACAGAGGTTGTGCTGCTGATGCTAACTGTCAGTACAGCTGCTAATACTAATAAAGGAAGCTACAGAATCTATGCCGCTAATGCTAACTGAGTACGGCAATGTAAGCAATGCTGCTAATGCCAATAGTAAGGACGTTAGAGGCTGTGCCACGAATGTTGACTGAGCACAGCCATGTCAGCAATGCGGCTAATGCTAATAAGGAAGCTACAGAGGCTATGCCACTTATGCTAACTGTGAGAATAGCTATGTATGCAATGCTGCTAATGCTAATAGTAAGGAAGCTACAGAGGCTGTGGCGCTGAAGGTATATGCTAAAGGTTAAGGAAGCCACACGTGTGATGGTGCTAATGATAATTGTGAGTACAGCCATGTCAGAGACGCTGCTTCCGCTAATAGTAAGGGACGCGACCTTGCCAGCAGCCTGTGGACAAGCTGTCGCTCCTCTTCCTGGTATCCGGGCCAGTCCTTCTGGACCTGCCTGTAGAGCTCCTCCTTCAGAGTGAAGCTCTGGTCCTTGGGGTTCAGCTTGGCGACCTGCAGCGGAGTTGAGAACAGCAGCTCTCAGGCTCAGCACATGGCTAACATGCTCGGCGAAAGCCCAAAGCAGAGTCAGCTCTGCATCTGCACTGGCTAACTATTAAAGATTATTAAAATGCAACGGCGAGATGGGTATTAAATTCTTGTGATGAATAATTCAAACACACCAGCAGTCATTACATGAGGATAATTAGCAATGCTCTTAAATTATTCACAATTTATGATGAATTTGGAGCACAACATTTTCCTCAGAAAGGATCTCTCCACCTGACCTTATCACATCCCAGAAAGAGAGAAAATGATTAAAAATACCCACATCTATCCAAACATGTCACAGTCAACTCTCGTCAGCTCATCTGCACAACCGTGTGCACAAATAATCCCAGCAGTCCCACCAGAAGCTTCCTCAATTCCCTCTTGGCATTTACCCAGAATTCCCCCCAAAGGAGTGATGAGATATTAAATCGGTCTTGCTCATGTATACAAATTCAAACCACAGATAAATATGAGTTTATACCCAGAGCACTGAAGCAAGAATGTGTTCTACTCTTCATCACTATGGAACCAGCAGGGGTTTTGGGGGGCATCTGAAAGATCATGACTCTGAAGTCATGTCCTGCTTAGACACCAGTATGTCACCCTGGGCCTGTATGTCTGCCCCTCCCACTGCTCATCTAGCCCTGCCCCTTTCCACAGACTCCGTCCACCCGGGCAGCAGGCCATACCTCCTCCAGCACAGTGCTCAGGTCGGCCTTGTCCCTGGGGGCAGCCCGGTCCCTTTCAAGCCACAGCAGCAGCTCTGGCTTGCGGTAGGGCTTAAGGGCCAGCAGGTGGATGAGGCGATCCCGTAGGGGCCGCAGAGCCGTTGGGGCCCCCGGGGCTCCCACGCCAGTCCGCCTGCCGTTGGGGGAGTGCCTGTGCGGGCCGTCCACCCCACTGGGAGGTGCTGGCCTCTTCTGGATCCGTACACACTTGCCTGCAAGTCAAATCAAAACAATTCTCCTTGACTCTCCCTTGGGTCAAAAGGGAAATCATTTTCAAATGAATGTTGAATACGATTATTTTCCAGAACTTTTGGTCTCCTGGGGAAGCTAAAGTGAAGCAAGAGTGTTGTATCTGAGGAGACCAGAGGAGAAGCTTTCATAAGATGCCATCAGAAAAGAACAGCACTCATCCTCAGATGTTAAACAGACCCCTCACCCTCTTCATCACGCTATGGGGGCTCACATGCTCTACCCGGTTTCTACATGGCTGGATTTCCTGTACGACTACAGGACCAGGACGGGCTTTTATACAACATACCTGCTTCCACACCTCTACAACCTCTGGATTCAAGACCTAGATCTATGACGGGACCACTACTTGTGGTATTCACAAAGATGGACAAACCACCGCATAGTCAAAAGGGGGCGCTGCAGTGCGGGGTGTGCCGTCTGTCGTTTCTCTTTACTGACAGTTCGCTAAACACGCAGAATTCCCATGCACTACAACTATGTGCTTATTCTTATTAATACACAGGATGAACACCTTATTGCGTGTTATGTGCACTCAGCCAGAGATTTCATTAGCCCTGACCAGGATTAGGGGCCAGAACACAGATGGATGCGTGCGTTCTGGTCCCGAGTCCAACTCGTAACTCCTGCCCTTCCTGAACCATCGACGGCTGAACAGCGCTGCGATTGCGGAGAGCAGAGACACGGCAGACGGGGGGGCCTGTTAATCACCATGCCACATGTTTGTGTTGCGGGGACGTTTCCAAAGGGAACACTGAAAGCTCACATTTAAATATTTATTGGAAGCGTGAAATCAAAAAGTACAGCCTGAGACAATCCAAGGCCAGCTGTAAGGCTGGATGTAAAATTAGTTATTTTGGGTGATGGTGGGGGGAGGGGGGGGCTGAATGTGCATAATCTGCCAAGTGCACAAATGTTAGCCCTGTTAACTAAAAAGCTTTCCATATCCAGAACTACCACCTTCAATATGGCCTCAAAAACCTGTCCAGACGATAATGTCAGGCAGCAAGACCAACACGTTTAGCTCCAGTGGGGTACAGCTGAAATTGAACTTAAAGGCATTTTAATTCACACACTTTAATTGTAACAATGTTCAGGTAATTACAGTAATGCTGAATAAGTTATAACTGTTCCTTTTTTAAAGGTGTGTTCTGTACTCAGTGTACTTGGGGTTAAATCACGGACAGTGCTGATGGCTCATTATGAAAGATGGTTTCTTTGTTTGCAGTCATCCAATTGCTGATTTGATGCCTGTATTGATGTAGCAGCAAGGGGTTTTTCCCGTAAACCGTAACACCGCGGTCAAATGCAAATGGCCCGTTCAGCGCATGGCGCATGGCGCTCAGCGCAGAGCGGCACCCCACTTACAGAAAGCCGTGGCAAGCGCTCTGAGCGGCTCCCACTGTGTAAACACGGGTAAATGTCAGCTAGGGTTCACCTTACTTTGCTTTTGTTTCATTCATGGTAAATTCTCACCCGCTAATGGCATCACGTAGGGGGTGTCACACGTACACGGCCCTCTCTTTGTTCACATGCTCTAGGAAGGGGGGGGCTGTATTCCCAGGACAGAGAGTGATTTCCCCCACCTGACTGAGTCACAAGTTGGTCAGCGAATCACGTTATTACGTAGCTAATCAGGCAAAGAGATGCAGAGCATTTAACTTAAGACTATGCCCACCTGGCTTAGGGCACCCGCCAGCACTGCAGACCCTAAACCAATATTATATCAGGACTGGAAGACAGCTTACTGGGATGTGTGGAGCCAGGCTTGATTTCAATGGCTGACCGGCTCCAGATGTCCTTCTCCACTTGTGACATTCGCTCACGCGTCACCTGGTACGAGTCGTCGGTGGCACACACCGTGATCTTGTCCTGGATGCTGCCCTGGCCCTCCAGCTGCTCCCGGCCCTCTCTATGCACCGAAAACAAGGTCAGTCGGCCGCGCCAGTCTGAAGCTGCTCTAAATCTCCTTCCTTTATTAAGCGGGATCTCCCCACAACACTACAGCCCTGTTTTTGCAGAGGAGATTCATTTTAAGCACTGCACTGAAGCATGGCTTCTCTTGGGATTTAAACCAACAACCTTCAGGTTATGAAATGGTGCCTTACCCATTATATTATCAGCTAATTTTCTCCCTCCCTCTAGTCACGAAAGACACAGAAACCATGATTTGGTGCCCAACAGAGTGTTCTGGCCCGACCTGGATGGATCAATAATAAAACGTCCAGGAGCAACCAGAAGGTGGCCAGGACACATCCACCAGGGAGGCAATTAATGAGTAATGAAGTATCCCGTCTGAGGTGGTGCTTTAACGAGGGCCCACGCGTTGGCTAAGCAATGGATAACCGGACCTGTGAAATATTTAACCGGTGGTATCCAGTGGCAGCCTGCCGGAAGATTCTATCGCCTGACGTCTGGAGTACCGGCGCTCTGGTCTGTGTACACCAGCCGCAGGTCACTAGCAGATTGATCGGAGGTGCCAGAATGTCTTGGGTTCATTTAAGCACAGGCTAGATACTAGGACTGCCTGTGAGGATGGTGTTTTCCACAATAAAAGGAAAAGAATTCATCTGTCTTGATTAAGTATGCACCACACTAGCTATGTAGAGTTTATGGAAGCATTGAGCCTGCTAACACACAATGGGGAGGGCTTTTTACAGCCCTCACAGCAGGTGCTGTGGTGAGCTCTGGACATTTGTGTGCGTGCAGTTGGCTCGATACCACGTGGGAAGCTTAATGCCCTCCTCACCCTCACATGGGGGCGCTAACCAAGGCGTCACCAAGAGGGAAGAGCGGACACCGGAGCAGGGCAATGATAACAGCCATTAAAGACCCGTTACGGTATGGAGGAAGGAACACAGGCCACAGTAGTGCCACGTTTAAGCAGAGACATCCTGTACTGGTGTGTGCTGGACAAACTGGGCTGGGGTTCTGGTACTGCTTACCCAGAGACATACTGATGAATGCAATCCAAGCTGGCTTGTGGTTTGTCCTTGCTGTCACTGGACAGGTAGAAGGAGAAGAGTCTGAATCCGTCTGCAGAGTCTGCACATGGGGCCGGGATCTTGATGTACTGCAAAGTGGGGAAACAGCGACTACAGTCAGATTATCCTGAGACCCTTGGAACATGACATGACCGCGGCATGTGACCATCACCAGCTGCCACATGTGACGACTATGATGTTCTCCATCTTAAGCCAGCCTTCACACAGATGGGCCTCCGCCCTCCAGTTCGACCTCCTGCTCCAGGATGCACACTCATGCCTCTTTTTCATTACCAATGGGTCATGTGACTAGCAAACCACTCCATGTTCATATGAGAAAGTAAAAACACCTGTTTAATTGGACCGGGGATTAAATTAACAGGAAGCGCAGCCGCACATCAGACGTAATTTAAACCCGACACCTCTCACCTGGAGAGACAGTGGGGGGTGGGGTCAGAGGCCGCACTGGGCTCTGGGCCGGGGCCAGCGGGAACGTGACGCAGTGCGGCCTGGAACACAGAGTGTCTGGACGAACGGCATGTTCCTCTGGCGTCCTGTAGCAGGCGTGAGGCTCCCAAACTGCGACTAAGGTCATGCACACACACATGCACACACACAGCCAGATGGAGATTCTAAGAGATCTTTCTGCTACAGCCAGCTGTTAAAGTGCATTTGAGTGGAGGGTATGTGCAACGGCACAGGCACCCACAGGCCCTGGAAACCGAGACAAGACAGACCGGTCTCATAGACATCGGCATGTGTTCGAGCCCCCGGGCTGGACCGGCCTCACCCAGCCATGGGCTCTAAGCTCCAAAGGGTACATACAAACCCACCGAGGCCTGTCAACCAGCAAGCCAGCCAGAGCCTCACTCGCGGTCATTCACCGTCAGACGCGGGCATATGCGATAGCCCAGGCAGAAGGCATCATGAAGAACGATCAAATCCTCTACCATCACAGGCCCTGGAGACATGGGGTGCTGGCATCTCCTCTCCACGGCCTGTCAGCGAACCCTGAGGAGCGGCTGCAGAGTGTCAAAGTCACCAGGCCGAAAGATGCAGACAGGTCCGGGTCCGACGTCCGTCCACACGGCCATTGTGGCCCTCACCGCTCTCCATTGCTCTTCGGCTCATTTTTGGGAAGGGAAACTTCACACTGATAGTGATAAACACTCTCGAGGGAAGTGTCAGGTTCCTTGTGTGGCATCTTGGACTTCGTGTGTGTCCCCAGTGGCCTCACCGGCATGGAGCTGCGGCAGAGCAACGAGCATGGACTGGAGCAGACTGGATTGGGCCAGACAATGTGGTCACCGGTAACTGCAACATTACCCGGCCTGCTGTGGGTTGCTTCTGGGAAAGTCTCACCAGCAGAGGACAGATGGGAAAGCAGACAGACACACACAAACACAACCCACACACTGCAGACACACAGCACACACACACACACACCATAGACACACAGCACCAGACTAACAGACCCTCCACATTACAAACAGAGCCAAGACAGTCCCCCCACAGGCAGATTCTCTTCCAGCTGATCACTCTGCAGAGGCCAGAAGGTCGTTTGCTTTGCGCATATCCACACAAGCAGGCCCTTGCTTGCGTAACCAGCAGAGACGGCGCCCCTCCTGGCCAACCCTCAAACCTCTTGCTGGCTGTACACCCAAGCTGAGTCCCTGGCTTCTCTGTCACTTACAAAGGAACCCAACAAATGCTGTGAGACTCAAGGGTTTAATCAGGCTTACAGCTGGATGCTGCGATCGGCAGGGTCCATCCAAACAGTATTAACCTTTAAGACAGCAGCTATGGAGACAGAACCAGAGACTAAGGGGACAGGCCATCCTCTGGGACACAGACCACGAGGAATGCCCATCCTCTGGGACAAAGACAAACAGCAGGGATGATCCGTCCTTGGGGACAGACAGAGAATGAAGGTATGGCCCATCTTCGGGGACAGAGACAGAGACTGCGGGAACAGCCCTTCCTCAGGGGCAGGGATTAAGACCACAGAGATGGCCTGTCCTTTGGGACCGAGATGGCCCATCCTCAGGGTCACAGACCGTGGGGACGGCCCATCCTCGGGGACAGAGAAAGGGAATGCAGGGACAGCCCATGCACGGGGACATAGACCACGGGGACGGCCCGTCCTCAGGGACAGAGACCAAGACCGCAAAAATCTTTGGGTACAGAGACTGCTGAGACAGCCTCTCTTTAAGAACAGAGACAGAGACTGCAGGGATGGCCCGTCCTCGGGGACAGAGATCATGGGGATGGCCTATCCTGAGGGACAGAAACCGAGACCTCGGGGATGGCCTGTCCTCAGGGACATAAACCGAGACCTCAGGGATGGCCTGTCCTCAGGGACAGAGATTGAGATCATGGAAATGACCAGTCTTCGGGGACAGTGACAGAGAACACAGGGATGGCCCATATCCCATCCTCAGGCCTGAGAGTCTCCTGAACCTTACCTCTGTACAGCAGCTTTATCATCACACCATTCACACAGAGGTATTAAGGGAGAAGCCAGGTACACAGTGTAACATACAGACAAGTAGGCAGGCTATTGCAGCTGGGTGAGGTAATATCAATATTGCATGTTATGCACATGCAATTGTCACATCGCAAGGACTGCAGTAGCTCGCTTGAGATCAGGCCTTTTCATACCTTCATATTGTCCGGGCATTATACATACAGTAAGTTGCCTGGTTAAGAATGTCTCACTTACAGACACCTCGTACTGAGGAACTGACTGGCATGAAGCCTATTATACTAAAAATGTGAGTTAAATGCAATGGAAAACATTGTGTAGTTTCAGCGGTTTGTCAGCTCAAGGAAAGAATGCCGTATCGTTTTAAGTTGGATCATGGTGTTATTAGCACTGTTCTGACTTGCCTACAAATTCGACCAAAGATTAAAAATTAGGAACACATCTCATTCATAACCCAGGGACTGTGTATTGTATTTTCAAAAACAACATTATTTTGCAATATAGTTCCAATATTTTTGAATCTTATGATAAAATTCACCAGGCGGGGAGAGGGTACAACATGATAAGATTTGCCAAACAGAGATCATCAATAAGTTTCCCTAAAACAAAATTTAGCAACCTTTGCAATTTTACTGACTGAAAAGGAACAATATTACCTACTGTATGTTAAAAACAGTCTACAGTTTACCCCCCTGCTATGGCAAGAGCTCTGCATGCGCTCTCCAAGACAGTCATAAGCATTCTCGTCCTTGCTGTGACTCGCTCATAGATATTGAGGTGCGTTTGTGAGAAATTTTATAAAAATGAGTGAGAGAGAGAAAAATTAACAAGAACTGGTCATGAAAATGCATTCATCTTTCGCCATACGGAAATATTTTGGACTCCACAGAGATTATATTGAGCAAAAGCAAATGATTTCTTGGCGCAACTCGCAGCAACAACGCCAGCTTATATGACAGACTCATTGGTAGATTATAACTACCAATGTATTTTGGGTACATTTTCATCTCCTTTTTTGCTTTATAAATACAAGGTGATGTCACTCCTCACAGGGGTCTCGCGGCCTGCTGGGCAGATGGGGGGGGGCAGGTCCTTCCTGTCACAGTTTCACACCCAACTGCAGTGCCAAGTTCCTGGCATCCCTTCAGAACACTTTGTATTAACCTTCTCACCTATGCCCTTTGACCTTGTTTTGGCCCCGGTTCATAAAAGTGAGGAGGAACAAAGCTTCTTCACCTTCCCGGCAGCTACTCAGCTGCACTCGGGAAAGGAATGCTGGACAGCACCGAGAATCAGCAATTCACCCGCCCTAAGTCAGGAAAGCCCTTTCCAACTCTATCCAACCCTTTCCAGCTTTTCCCGGCTCTATCCAGCCCTTTCCAGCTTTTTCCAGCTCTATTTGGCCTTTTCCAGATCTTCCTAGGCCATTTAGAGCTCTATCAAGCCCTATCTGGCCCTTTGCGGAGGCCTCACTAAGGTCCCCCATTAAGTGTTTATGGTAGACGTACGCTTTTGGGTTGAGTCCCTTTGATCTTACCAAAATGCAAAAGGCCGCAAAACACTGTCACTACAGACAACAAACTATTCCGGAGAAAAACAGCCTGCCCATCAGTGAACACCTCCCCGCTACCTTCAAATAGCATAGACCTTCACAGGCAAATAAAACTATAAAAACAGACATATGTCGGCAGACAGTAGCATGTGAAATAAACGTAAATATCAATTAAGTGCAGCTCTTTCGGGTTTCCTAAGGGAATCAAGTAACAGATTAACAAGCTTGGTAGAAGCTGGAAAATTTGTGTTTGCTTGGGTGGCTGGTCCACCAGATAAGACAACTTCATTACATGAAACATGAGCAGAGATTGCTAATAAACTGAAAGGACAGGCAACCACAGGGGGCATCATACTGACAGTTTCCAGGAACACCGAGGTGGGGGTCCCATCTGCCTCTGAGCCTCTTTACAGGAGGGTCAGTGATGCAAAGGACCAACTAAAAGTTATTATCCACAGAGGCAGACATTACCCCTGCACCAGTGCTGGCCCTGCCCCCAACAGACAGCACACCCTAAACCCCAACCAATCCCAGTCACTCGACTTCACAAAACCCCACGCCCCTCCCGACCCCACGCAGTACAAAGCGCATAACCCCAACCCCCCTCCAAAGAAACAACAGTAACATGTCGCACGTCAAACTGAGCATGAACAATGAAATATTTATGTGCTCCTTTCACTGGGTTTGGCTTCCCTACATCTTTCTGTGCAGGGGGACCCTAATTCTGTAAGGGTGGGGGGAGCTGTGCATGTGTAGGACATGTCCCCAAATCCACAATTAGCCCCCCACGCTTCACCTTCTCATTATAATCTGGGTCAGCCAGTCTAACCCACAGTGGCTCCGCCCACTGGAGCTCCAGCCACCCCCCTCACTGCATCTTCATCAGCACACATCACTTAACTCAGTGGCGCCCGCCTGTGGCTGGCTGCCATCCCTGCAGATGTGGGGCTGCCTGGTCCTCAGAACCCTAGTGGTGGCTGGGTAAACACACACACTCTCACTGGCCTGCACGGTCATTTGGTAAAAGGGTCAACACTCGCCATCCAAAGTCCTCCATCCCCTTAGAGTCACGCTTCCCATTATGCCAGAGTAGGGGGCTCACGTCAGCACATGGGCCAGTCTAGACAAAAAGCCAGGGTCACATGACCCCATGTGGCAGTTAGGATGGGGCAGCGGGGGAGGGGTGATTAACGTTACCCCCCCTGAAAACAAAACACTGTTTATTTCCTATTTATTTCCTCACAGATTTTACAATATGGGAACAAACAAAATTAACAAGTTGACATGTTACAAAATACATTACGTATCAGCCACTGCCTGCTGAATGTGGGAGGGTGCGCATACGCACAAACAAAAATGCATTCATACACAGACCTGCAGACAGCTCCCCCCCGACAGAAACAGACAAGCAGACGCAGACACACAAACAGAGAAACAGACTAACACACATGTAGACGGACACGAACACAGACACATGCAGACTCACACTGAAACAGAGGCCGATACACACACAGACATTCAAACGCAGACATGCATACAGACACAGTCAGGCAAACGCAGACACGCATACACAGAAACCGACACCAGCAGACAGACATACATAAACGCAGACATGCATACAGACGTAGACAGACATACACAAATTGGAACGGCATGGTTCAGGGGGGGGGTCCTGCTCACACACACGCGCGAATTGGAGCGGCTTGGTTCGGGGGGGGGGGCCCGCTCACCCACACACAGCCACACAGGGCTCTCGCCTCTCACTGACCCATATTACTGAAGCTCACTCCAAGCCACCCCAGCAAAACTCAGAAGCTGGCGAAAAATGACAGCAGATAGTTGTGCCATTTAATTTCCCCAAACTAAAGTGGCGAGTATCAGCCTGTGCCCTGGCAGGCCCCACCCCCACAGCAGGCATGTTTATGGTGCACTCATCCAGAGAAATGCCACCGCTGCTGCTTATTCGTCCGCTCCGGCCCCGCCGTGTTGACACAAGTAAAAATAGACTGACCACACAAACATCCTGTCACCTTTTTCACATCTGCCTGCCAGAAGAGCCCACCCCCCCCACACCACCACCCTCCTGCATGGTAAAAGAACTCGTTGTTTTTTTCTGCCAGGAGTGGTGCATGCTGGGAAAGTGCATGGTGGGGAGGTGTCGGTCCAGCCTGGTGGACTCTGCCCGGCTGGACCAGCAACCGGATTGGGGCAGCAGTGGAGATGGACTTCCTGAGTGAGCGCCAATGTGTGCTGGGGAGTTTTTCCCACTGAGAACCCCAGCAGGGCTCAGCCGCCCAGCATTCCCGGTCGCCGCTGCACCTCTCACCGACGGCGGGATCTTGGTGATAAACGGACGTCGCCAATCGCTTGGAAGTCCACCAAGTGGAGCAGCAGCAAAGCAAGCTCTCTGCTGGAACCCTACGATCTGTTCCACGGCCACGGTGGACTCTGGCAAATGCCAAGCGCCCAGGGGCACATCTGCCAACCCCCTCCCCCACCACAAATGAGGCAAGGACAAACAGAGCCTTTACCAATTGGCCGAGACTGGCGTTCCCTTCCCTCACATCACAGATCCGAGTAAGAGAATAACATTCACCAATGGGTGTAAATAAAAGGACCGAGCCATATGGCCGGCATGCTCGCATGAGGGAGCTGGAAAGAGCTCACATCAAATAGTGTCTCTCGTGAAGCCTGGGACCCCCCCAGTGGGCCTGGGAGTCTCCATGGTCAGAACAAGGACACAGGTAGCAAAACAGGGTGAAATCTGGAGGAATGATAGCAGCCCGCAGAGGGAGGGGGATGGGGGGGGCACATGGTGCAGGAGGCCACGGGGACACCTCCCTCGCTCACCCCGTCTCCCCAGCTCCACACACGGCTGCACTTGAGGGCACTTATGTTATATCTTTATGTAAGCAGATCAGGTCCCACTCGAACCATCAAGCTGCTCATATCCTCAGTGGGGGAGGGTCATAACGGTGAGGGGGGGGCATTCACTACAGGTGTTCTCCAGGGCTCACACACTAACCACAGTGAGGCCCAAACCATGCAAGAGCGTCACCCCAGAGGGGAATCAGGGGGGCAAAATATACAGCAGAGCTCTCGCTAAGGAGGTATTGCTGACAGAAGCAGGAGCACTGACAGGCAAAAGGAAATGCAGACTCCTCCTCCCCCACCCAAGCCTGACATGCCTGACGTGTCCCACTGAACCCTTGAAGACCTTTTGGAAATAAATGCACAAATATAAATTAACCATCAGCACTGGGCCAGGCTGGGGGAACGTTTAGTCTTTTGATGACCAGTCAGAACCTGATCAGCCTCACACAGACACAGACACACGAATACCAACAACGTGGCACACGCCCCCTGCAGAGCGCAACCCAGGGTCCCCCCCCGCATTCCCTGGGTACGAGCTGCAGCCCAGAGCAGGCTGACGCTGGCCGGAATTGGCCAATATCGCACTGAAATGCTCGGCATGGGTGCGGAGGCCGCATCAGAATGCACAGAGGAGACACTCTGCAAGGCTGCGTGCTGCAGGAGGGGAAAATCCCAGCAGGCAACGCATCGGCGCCATCAGGGACGCTCCAAGGCACACAGCGGCATAACGGCAACAGTGTTAACTCATTCAGGTGAAAATTAACACAGAGTTGGGGGGTGGGGGTTCTGATTAGCAAACCACAACATCTGCTGGCCAGAGGAACATTCTGTGAAATCAAGTGGACAAAAAAAGGATTTCTAAAAGTAGCATTCTGGAAAAGCAATAGCGGCTGATTAAAGACTGGCAAACAGGTAATGAGTTATCACTTAGGAAGATCAACAGAGACAGGTAGGAGAATAAGCTAGTAGGTCACATGACCACTGGTGGGTCACATGACCGGTGTGTCCAGCAGCTCAGACCCCCCTCATCTGCTTGCTGGCCTTGTGGCCTACTTACCAGCCTCCTAAATGACACTGTCACGCTCCTCTTCTCTCCAGAATTGCTACCTGCTTACAAAATGACCCCTCTGGTGTTTCTCGGCTGATTAGGACAGGAATGGCTCTTGTGTTTGGGAGGGGGGTCAAACCCACACCTCTGCCCTGCCCCGAATGGACAGTTTAAGGGGTGTTGGTGCAGATCTCAGGAGAGGTGTGTCTGACAAGCAGTATACCGCCACCACCCCCCAACAGTACAAACATTAGCAGCTCTGATTCATGCAAACTGAGTTGGCTGCATCGTAGAAGCCCCCTCCATCCCATTTCCCCGGAAAATTGCAGGTCCACCTTCATGAAGCGGGGGACACATAGGAACCTGAACTAGCCCACCCTTAGCCCCAGCTGCCAGGCTCTGGAGGACCACCAGAAAAAGTGCCTCTGAGGGCCCCTGGCACCTCTGGAAGCCCCTCAGGGGCCCAGCAGTAGGCTGGGGGGACGCCGGCATGAGGAAATGGCTCACATTGGAAGCTTACACTCCATTACCAAAAATAGAGGAAGCCTTTGTATTATTCATCACAGAGCAGCTCAGAAGGAGGACCTCGTCAGCCATGGGGACCTCACCTCTTCTCCCGCCTGGAGAGCTCCCCGCTGTCACTGACTACACCCCCCACCCCCCACCCCTAGACTCGCTCGCTAGCGAGATGGCCATTGAGGAGGGGGAGCTCACGAAACACATCACTGGGGAAACGGCTGCCCAGGTTAACCACGGACACGCCGGCTGATTCATGGCTTTTGCTGCTAATTCGTGCCTGAGCCGCGGTTTTCATACCATGTACGAAATGTGCCTTAAAACGACAGCTTCTGCGAAAGCCTGTTCCATGGACAGTCACCATGTGTTTCCTCATAAATTCATCTGTTTAGGATCACATACACACATACACCCACACGCACCCTACACTCTTCTCGTCTCCACAGTGACCCAGTCACCTGGTTGGCGAAACGAAGGGAGCAGGGTGTCCATTCCAAGGTTTCTGGACCTCTAGCAAACATGGGGGTGGGGGCTGTGCACTGAGTCAAGCCACTTACACCCACGCAGTAAGGTCTCGGGGGGGGGATTACCGGTATGTGAAAAGAACACAGGCAGCCACACAAAGGCTGCAGTGCACAGCCCCTGTTGGCGGATCGGAGTTATACGCAGCGCACATGCTCACACAAACAGATACGCACACAATCATTTAATCTGATTTAGATTCATCCGGCAGTTTCACCAGAGTTAATAAACCGGCGGCCTGATGCAGGATTCCAGTGTGCACAGTTCATGCACAGCATTGACATTATGATGATTTATCTGCTATGGTTTAATTTTATGGGAGTTAAAAAAAAAAAAAAAGAACACAAGGCTGCTCACTCATAAAACACATTGGTAGCCTCCATATTAAGCAGAACAGCTCGATCATACATAATGACACAGCAGCTCTCACAACATCACTGAATGCTTCCTCAAAAACAATGAAAAAAGCGAATCTGAAAAAAAATTAAACAAACGAGGACATGGACTCTGACAAGAATCCAACATGCTTCATGAGCTTCGAACTTAATCCTGGATCTCTCTCAACAGCAGGAACCAGCACCAACCACAAAGCGTCACAACGAGCCCGTCTCAGCACCGTCAGTCTGGACTGGACGGCTCACGATCCCAGGAATAGGCAGAGATGGGAGATCAGCTTCCTGGCACAAGTTGGCGAAATCCGGCAGTTAAAGTAGGAATGGCAACGGCATGCCGTCAACAGCCCTTACTTACCCCTTGGTTTCCGGTGAAGCAGATAGTGGGCTGATTCGGTAAGGACCCCTGCAGGAACGAAAAGGAAAGACACCGTCACCGAAGGTGAAGCCAGCCATGACAGTGACAGGGGAGCGCTCCAGTCCGGCGAGCCGTCACACCTCTGACATGCGGGCCCAAGGCTGCTGGGGCACTGCTGGAGAAGGCGGCACACCGTACTATAAAACAATGTCATTATGGCCGGGTGCAACTTTTACAAAAAACCGGTCGAGGTCACAACTGTCGGCAAATATGGTGCACTTTCGTGGAATTTCTGCATTTCTCAAAGTAATTAACTGTGTGGCATTTAGCCAAAAATCCAGCAAGTAAAACACAAAATGCACTGAGCTATGGATATTTCCTAAGAACACCATTTACATTATCACTGATGTAAACTCTAAATTCACTGAAGCCTTATTTGCTGAAACGAATAACCAAGGTCAGCTCTCACAGGTCACACCGCACCATGTGACTGCCAGTGAGTTGTCTTACTAGGGGTGTACAACTCCAGGTCTGCATAGCAAAAAGCTCCCACGTTAACCTAAACTGCACCAAGCTGGACTAATGGGTTCTGACACAAAGCCTGTCCAGGTAATTCTCCTCAAACAGTGGCTGAAATCATCACACCAAACCACACACCTCCGAAGGCCCTTGGTTACATGTGGTTGTTTGTCCAGGCCACACGTGCAAACCGTGTCCCATGCACCTGCCTCTTGAATTCACGTCATCTTCTCCGGCTTGGCCATTTATGAGGAACACAGCCAGTAGGTTTATGTCTTTATTGCACTTTATTGCCTCGATCACTTTATTGCCAGTCGTTTCATTAAAGAAACAGAGAGAAGAAAGGAGAAATCATTAAAATCGGGAGTGTAGTACGAGCCTTTGCGCTGCCTGATGCGGCCTGCCTTTTGGTGACATGTGCCAGAAACCTTAGACATTTTTCTCTGAGTAAACAAGATCAGTTCCTCACAAAATGAAGGTTCCATTAGAGCCCCGGGGGCCAGCTTAAACTGAGGCCAGGGCCAGACCAAAGCGCACCACTGACTGCCTGCGGAAAATGGACAGCAGCCGCTTCGGAAGCCCTGCTGTACCCCAAGATGCCGACGCCAATCTCAAATCACACAGGAGTGTCGCCCTTTACTTGCCAGAGATCAAGCAGGTGGAGCGACTTCTTCACAGAAGTGAGGGATGTGTGGTTGCTCGTATAGACTGCTTATTACCCAGGGGAAGCATACAGGGCCTTTATTGGCACTTCACCTGGCTGCGCTGTGCACATCATCTCGCTTGGTAAAAAAGCAGCTCTGATTTGGGGTGTTAAGGGCCCATTTTCACATGCAGGAACCCAAAGCCCTGGAGCGCCATGTGGGGGATGGGGATGGGCCTGGCCCGTCTGCAATGAGGTTCCTTTTCTTTGAGTGGAAAATTGGATTGGAAAGTGCTGCAGTGAAGTGTCTGAAATCTGGTAAATGTAGCAGCAACCTGACCCTAATGCCGGCACATGTAATTCTTCTGCACTATAAATAACGCCACTGAAGTCCACACAAAATCAGCAGCTTATACAATGTCAAGAGATTTTTATACACTTTGGATTTGGATTTTAAACTGGATTTGCAACTTCTTGGAATTATTATTATAATTATTTTCAATTGCAGTTTTTATTGGTACTTTCCATGAATACTATTTTGCTGGCATATAACAGAACTGTGTTCTTTGAAGGGTTCAGGAAATACCCATTTGGTTCATATCATTTCACAATTATGGCTTTTTTCATTTTTCCCCCCAAAAATCCATTTGAAAATTATTTTAAATCACTGTAAAGCACTTTGCAACAAGCTTGTTTACAAAGTTCGCATTATCTAACAAACTGGATAAATATAAGCAACATTCACAAAACCATTCTGAACTCCGGGTTAAGATTGCTTTTGTAACCTTTTACTGTAGGATTTAAGATCTTCAGAGCAACATAATACCTGCTAGTGGAAGCGTGTCAACAGAAATTATCTCATGAGATTAGGGAAGTGAACGGCAGGTTCCTATTGGTAAGCAGTTGGCAGTCGAGCCAATAAGACCCCTCCTCTTCCACTAACTGGACCAATAGGAGTTGAGATGGGGCGGGCGCCCCCCCCCAACGCGTTTAAAGGGCAGCGTAATGCAGAAAGCAGCATGGTAACAAAAACTACACCGCAGACAGCCAATCGTGCAGCGGGGGTGACTGACCTGGCTCCCCGGCCAGCTGCCTTCAGGAGGTCCTAACACTCCAGCAAATTGATTGTGGCGGAATTTAAATTATGACTGCTTCTCCAGCAGTAAGTAGCGTGTGTTCACCTCCGCACCACAAAGCCACCATATCAACGACCGCTCTGTAAAGAGGACCCGATGGCTCGTCGTGGCACATCGTGTTTCATTTCTTGGCAAACAGATTTGCTCCTTTTCTTTTATAACACAAAGGAAACACGATCTTCTGTTAACACAAATCAGTATAATATAGATGAAAAACACAATGGCATGAAATATCCCCAATAGAACGTATTCAGACATTTTAAACGTTTAAACTCTTGCTTCAAATCACTTGGCATAAGTAACCAAATAGTCTTAACAAAATATTCAGAAATTAATTCATGCACATATGACATGCTCACTCTAAAAAATGTATGCCTAAGTATCACGGCACACGGACCATATGCGAGAGATTAATGTTTAAAATAAAACTGCAAGCACCGAAAAATATGTTTAGGGACTTTCATGTCTGTTCTACAATCCCAATGCAAAAAGCAATTCGCATCGATCGTTCTGAGTAACCGGTAACTGGCAAAAAACCTGTTTTCCCCAAACGACCAGCGCTGAAAGCGTATGGTGCCTTTAGTAACTTCGCCATGCACGCATACCTCTCGGCAAGGCACAGCACTCAATAAGGACACTTACAGGCACGAAGCAAAAGTTGAAAGCTCTGTCTCTTCTCTTCGAAACTTAAAGATATTTTTATAAACATAGATATGTATTAGTATGTACTTGAGTGTGTGCGTCTATACACACACACGATGTTTTTTCACCGCCTTCGGATTTAAACGAATATTAAGCAATTCACCTCGTCAAAAATAAAATCCCGCAGGAGAATATTACACTTCTTCTGTTAAAAGGCAAAATGTATCGTCGAAGCTTTACGAGAAGTAATGACATTTTATACTGGTCGCAGTTACTTATATTTGGGGGAAAAAAAACAGTGCATAACATTTACTGGGTTGCAGTTTGGCCATATTTCAGCCAACGTTGTACCTGCTGGACAGCCAGCTGGTGAAAATCCAGCCTGCCCCGAGTAAAGTGACATCACAAATAAGTCAAATTGCTACTTATTTCTATATTTATTCCCACAGAAAGAACCACTGAAATCGAGTCCAACTTGTTAATACAACTACAACGCACGAAGAGAACACACAAAAAAAACTATTTTAAAAGTGTGAGGCAAAACTAACAATTATACGTTACCTTGTGGTTCTGGTAGGCTTCCAACGCTCGAATGGCAGTGTCGGTGAGCTTGACATGATAAAGTGTTTTATTGTGAGTGTTTTTGCTAATTTTTCCGCAGGAAAGACCATAACGATGCTCCTGCTTCAGCGCTGCCATGTCTAGAAGTGAAATAAATCGGAGACATTCCCATTGAAACGTCACGAGGGCGGAGCTTCGAGCGCGTTCCTTCAAGCTCGTTACCGAAACGCCCGAGGGAGGGCGTGCACGTACGCGCACACGCCGTGAGCACGTAAGACAATAAAGCGCACGTGCCGATCTTAACCTTTTATAGGTGGTATAACTTTGAATGAGCATGTATACAGTTGGTGGTTTTCCTTTACATGTGAAGGAAATGTAACGAACCTCCTGGTACACTGCATTGCACTACGCACATTATCTGCGCAAAGCACATTGCTATGTTGCTAATTTTCCACCACGCCAAAGTAAATATTCCTTGTATGTAAAATTGAAAACATAGTTGGCGGCAAATATACCTTTCTCATTCTGAGCAAATTCGCAACCCAGTATTTTACCGTGAAAATTAATATCAACAAAAGAACGAAACCAGTTATTATTCATTTCAATTTTTTTTTTAAATAAATGTCTTATCAAGGGCATGCTTTACAAGAATGTAAACATCTCGTGAATCTTAATTCAAAAATGTAATACTGCTTTCACAATTAAATAACACATGGTTAAAGGCCTGTACACAATACAGTTTAATGTAAGGCCTAATTAAATCATAAAGCAATGCGCAGTCATCTAAAATTAAAGTAATAACCTCACGTTGTCATGGTATCATACAGGGAAAAAGCACAAAAGCCGTTCAGGCAGCAAATCGATAAAAGTAAATCAAAGGATTATAGTGCTCGTAAACTAGAGCTACTGCGTGTCAACTCATTGTTAAGAGACAACTGCATGCGTTATGTAATTAATTACATTTCATTAACTTCGATTACGTAACGACTGGCATAAGGAAAACCTGATGTCTCAGATATATCTAGTTACAAGCTTCAGACTGCACAAAAAAAAAAACAAAAAAGGTGTTTGGAATAAATAAGAATTATATAGTTATGCAGGTCAGCATAAGGCCTAAGTATGTGTACTGTTAATATCAGTACTTATATTTTAGGTAGTGATGAAGTTATTTTACTTTTCACAGTAAACTGATTATCAGTAATTCTCATTAAGTGCATGTCACCATGTCCTCACAAACTCTGAAATATTTAATAATTGTTTAATCCAGCTAAACACGTATGTTGTGCAGTATAAATTGCTATGCTTTGACACTGAAAGACTTAATATTTGAAATATATACTGAAATGTCACATGTCTCTTATTTTTCTTGCATTTTGGGGATTTTAAAGCCAAAGTACATTTTCTTTTCCAACACAGAGATTCTGCGCTTATAACTATGTAGGATATGTATCATATGATCATCATTTACTGTACTGCTCTTCATTACCACCCATGTTTGGCTCCATTTTGCTGCTATATCTTTCATGCGCATATTACAGATAATAGCCGCTCTTATGTATTTATACACACGTGACAGATAATAACTGAAAATTAAATTATCAGCACAATAGTACAGGGTTGCCTCATGAAAGTAGCCCTACATGTCAATTTGTTAAGATGTCGGATTACTTTCATGTGGCCCACCCTGTATATTCAACACCAGCATTTCTCAGCTCGGTCCTTGGGGAGCCCTAGACAGTCCATGTTTTTATATATGTGGACCGTCTGGCAGGGAGCTGGGAGGGATCAAAAACGTGGACTGTCTGGGGCTCCCGCAGGAGTGGGTCGGGAAACACTCTTCTATACAAATGAAATGTTTTGCAGTTCTATAGATCCTTCTGTTGAAATAAAGATAAAACATGCTGTATAACCACAGAAAGACAGTACAATATTCTTTGATTGACCACAGAATTAGAATACAACAACCTACTGATGTTTTGTAAAAACCCAATTAGAGTTATCATCTTCATCTTTTTTGTGAGTTAAGCTATACTGAGTGTTTTGTCTTGTGTCTAATTCCAGGTAGGTCAAAAAGACAGCAGCTGAAACAAAGTGTGAAAACAAAACATTTTGTGCGATAAATTGGAAGCAAAGATGACAGTATGCTTATTATTTGAGCAATGATGACTCTAAATAGCCATTTAAACTATAAAGCGTCTGAAAAAAATCACAAAAAAGAAAAGCACCTTGTCTTATAAACAAGACCTGAGCGTGAGCAATACCTCCTGTCTCCTTGCTTCAAAGCCCCCAGATGTATGAGATATAATAGCAAATGAGAAATTTGGCTTCCATAACAGTTCTTTAATTCTGGATTTTCAAGATGGCCATGGATTAAGAAAACTGTTTATCAATCTTTCATGGATGTTATGTTTCCCATACAGTCCCAGCTCCAAAAGAATACAAAGTGGACAAAACTTGTTAGGAATGCTGCCCTTAATAACAGGCTACACAACAATAACAATAATAATAACAGAGTTAGAGAAATGTAGACAACACATTGGTAAGCTATATCAGTGGATACAGTCTTATATGCAAATGAAATATACATTTCATATTGCCTCTGGATTTGTTCTATTTATCCTAATATTTCAGCATTTCACTATTTAAAAGATCTATCCATCTATTCATCTTCCAGCTGTTTATCAGGTACAGGTTCACGGCAAGTCTGAAGCCTATGCCAAACAGCAGAGGACACAAAGTACAGGACACCCAGGACAGATGCAGCACATAAAGCACGGGATGCCCAGGACAGATGCAAGACATACAGCACAGGACGCCCAGGACAGACGCAGGACATAAAGCACGGGACGCCCAGGACAGACGCAGGAGTTAAAGCACGGGACGCCCAGGGCAGACGTAGGACATAAATCACGGGACGCCCAGGACAGACGCAGGAGATAAAGCACGGGACGCCCAGGACAGACGCAGGACATACAGCACGGGACGCCCAGGACAGACGCAGGACATACA
>JAODKC010000021.1:9503016-9571933 GCA_026777985.1 Mormyrops attenuatus
CTAATTTTGCCCCCTTTGGTACTGATTTTTCCACGTTTTTCTAATTTAATTGGTTTATTGCTTTTCCTTTTTGGTTTTTTCCAACCATTTAACCCCCCCCCCCCCCCGGAGGGAAGGCAGCTCACAGAAACACACTGGTGCTGAGCTAATGACTCTTTTGTTATAGCTGATTAGGGCCATGCAAGGTACAACCCAATATAGACCTTCCCACAAGGGAATTCAGCCCTGAGGATGCTCAACTTTGAGCCCTAGGATGGGCAACCCACTCTGCCTCCCCCTTCTAACATTGCGATAGTGGAACAGAACCTGACTGTCCAGCTTGCTTTCGCTGGGTCTTTCCACTGAGTCCTGTTCTGCTGCCATCCAAAGCATGGGCCAAATTACTTGTTCAAGATTAGCAACAAGTGCTCCAACTTTAGACTAGAAATCAAATCAAGCTGAAATGAAACAAATCATTTGCAAGCATGTTCTAGTCCTCCTTGTGGCATCCCTTTTGCCAAAACCTAGTCAATAAAAAGCGTACAGTTATGCAGAAAGAAAGGCTGTGAGTCATACACAGCCCTTAAATGTTAGCCTGCTTATTGTGGCCCAGAACAACGTGACCCCATGACAGTGTTGCCCGTATCAGAAGCTCTCATTATATCCTGTCTATCACTTTTATATTCAGATCATTATTTGGTGGTAACAGAGCAGGTGGTGAAATGCCAAAATGGTCTCTGAAACGTCCTGTGTGCAAAGCTGCCATGATTCCCTGGGACTGTACCCCAGAACAGGGTGGCTTACCAAAGACTTACAGAACGTCAAACTGTCAGGTTAAATAATTCAAGGATTGCTATTTCACTTCAGGTGAATAGGCCTTGTTGATTGCAAATAAATGTATATTTTATAGCATTTTTCAGCTTTTCAAAGCTCTTTTTGTTACTTTTATGGTTCCCTTTCATCAACTACGCATATTAAAGATGGAACACTCATTTTGAGAGATTTTAATATTCACGTTTGCTGTCCTAACCCAATGGTCTGCGATTTCGCACAGATTCTGGACTCTTTTAATATAACTTTGTCTGTCAATGGTTCTACTCATAAAAATGGACAAACACTATATCTTACTCTATCGTATGGTGTACCAATCAGCAATGCTAACATTTTAGATGCTACCTTTTCATATCATAAGCCCATTATCTTCAGTTAATGCCCGTTCACACTCCTATCCCCCCATGCCCTCGCATTAAACTCCACTACCGTTGATCTTTTTAGGACGCCTTTTTAAACACCGTTTACACCATGAATGACTCATATCAGCCATCTGTTAAAAAATTAGTAGCTCTTTTCAATCCCTCATGCAGACTTCCTCAATACTACTGCACCTTTTAAAACTGATCTCAAGTTAAATCTCAGCCACAGTTAAATGATTTTATTAGGGCCCTTAGATGTGACTGCAAGAAAGCTGAACGGAAATGGAAAAAGAAACTGTCAATTTCCTAGAACATTGTAAAGAATTATCTGATTACTCTCCAAAGTCTTGTAAAAACTGCTAAGTCAAAATATTTTTCTGTTGTTTCTCCACCAGAACATCTTAATCTTAACAACTTCGCTGAAATGTGAATATTCAAAAAAAAATTTACAAGTAAGATTGATACTATTAGATCACATGTTACTCCCACAGTTGGTCATATCTCCTATCCTCGTGTGATGGCCGGCATAACATCTTTAACAGAGTTTTAACCCCTTTCCTTTTCTATACTGAAGGAAATAGTATCTAACACATAGTCCTCAAGCTCTCCTTTAGATGTCATTCCCTCTAGCCTTTTTAAAGGTGTCTTTGATACCATTGGCCCTAGTGTGTCATCCAGTGTTAATGTCTGCCTTTTGTAAGGTACCATACTCTCCTGATTCTAAGATGCGGCCGTTCTGCCCCTGTTCAAAAAGCCCAGTCTAGACTCTTGCTTGTTTTCCAGTTTTTAACCTATTCCAAGATTGTCTTTCCTTTCTAAAGTCCTGGAAACAGCAATCCTCTCACAGCTTCTTCCCTTCCTACTAAGGAGCAGCATCTTAGAAATATTTCAGTCAGGTTTTAATTCACTCCACAGCACCAGGTTTTGATTGTTAATGGTATTAAATGAGCTCCTACTTACTGTTGGGGGTTGTGCTATTTTAGTCCTGCTCCAATCAATTGCCACCTTTGACACAGCTGACCACAGTAAACCCAGCGAACGTTTGGTTAGCATTGGCCTCTAAGGCACAGTATCAGATTGGTTTACCTCTTACCTTAGCCAGTTAACCTTCTCCGTAAATATTGGAAATTTTCATTCCTCTGCCGTTCCTATCACATGGGGAATTCCTAAAGCCTCCATTCTGGGCCCCATCCTGTTCTCTATCTATATGCTCCTGTCTGGCAACATATTTTGCAGTCACAATATATCATTACATCACCATGCCAATGATACTGTTACGTGCCGTATCGGAGAGTTAATGCCGTGACTCGTCCAGATGCTTACCCACTGCCTTGCAATGGAAGACTGTGCTGATCGCATCGGTTCCGCAAAATATGTCACCAAGTTAGACCTAATAAAGGGCTATTGGCAAGTTCCCCTAACCCCTCGTGCCTCAGAGATTTCCACGTTTGCTACCCCCAACGTATTCCTACAATATACCATTATGCCTTTCGGGCTATGGAATGCTACGGCTACGTTCCAGCGATTGATGAATAAAGGGCTTGGTGACGTCCCTACCTGTGAGGCTTACCTAGATGATGTAGTCATTTATTCAGACTCGTGGGAACAGCATGTGACCTCACTCGAACAGGTGTTTGCCCGGCTGCAAAAGGCTTCGTTGGTTCTTAATCTGGAAAAATGTGAATTTGGAAAAGGTACGGTTAGTTACCTCAGGAGACGGGTCGGTCATGGCATCGGTTCAGTTTCCTCTCCGCAAACGCCGCGAGAGCTAAAGCTATTCCTAGGGATGGCCGGTTATTACTGATGTTTCTGTCGGAACTTCTTGGACGTTGTCACACCCCTCGCCAGTTGCCCCGCAAGGGTGCAAAATTTGTTCGTGTCGGGCGGCTTTTGATGCTGTGAAACTACTGCATAGTAGTTCTCCTGTTTTGGTTGCCCCGGACTACGCCCTTCAAGCTGGAGGTGGACGCTAGTGGCGTGGGTGCCGGTGCGGTCCTTCTGCAGAAGGACCGCCACGGACTTGATCACCCAGTATGTTATTTTTCTAAGAAATTCGCGAAGCACCAATTAGCTTATAGTGCCATCGAGAAGGAGGTACTAGCCCTCCCGTTAGCCTTACAACATTTCGAGGTGTATGTCGGAGATAGCACTCAACCCGTGGTCGTGTATACCGACCACAACCTTCTGGTGTTTTTAGAATGCATGTGTAATACTAACCAGCGTCTCATGCGCTGGGCTCTGATCGTCCAAGCTTTTAACCTGGAAATATGGCATAAGAACTAGTAACCTGGTGGCCGATGCTCTCTCCCGAGCTTGATCTCTCTCTCTCTCTGACTGTTTGTTATCTTGGGTCTCTTTTTCTTTGTGGGGGGATGGTGATTATTACTTGTTACTACTGATTGTGAACACCTGGCTAGGTTCACTTTTGTGTGGGGGGGGGTGTTACGTGCCGTAAGTTTCAAGGGGAAGCCTGCAGGTTCTCCGGACCTCCCTTCCCCGTCGCCCCGTCAGACCCCGCCCACGACTCCTCCGATGCGCCGCTCGCCATTTTCGGTTGCTTTTCACGTTCCCTGGTTGTCTCGTCTCCCCATTACCCTTTCCCTTTCCTTTCTGTCGATCCTCACACCTAGACTGAGGATCGTAACAATACTCACATTTACCTACCCTTGAAACCCTGTGCACCCTAACCCTAATGAACTTATTTGCCTGTCTGAAAGATATAAGTCTGGATGGCTCAAAATTTTTTTCAACTGAAGGAAAAACACCAAATCGCATCCATTCTGTTTCTTAGAGGTTTGGGTCAACTGTCCACCTACGCAAAACGTCACGCCATTAATCACGGCGTAATTTTCAACAGCAATCTTAGATCTGATCAGCACATAAATTGTGCGGTAAATCAGGCTTCTGTCATTTCAGAAATACTCCATCCATCCATCCATCCATTTTCTGTAACTGCTAGTCCAATGCAGGGTTGTGGGGGGTCTTGGAGGCTACAAGCGCAAGGCAGAGAACAACCGAGGATGGGGAGCCAAACCATCACAGGGCACACTCACACACACACGCACACACACACACAGTCGTACACACACACTTACACACCCAGAAAATTGCCCATCCACTATAATTCCCTTTACATCAGTAAGTCATTGCAATCATGCCTCCAGTTAGTCCAGAACACGACATTGAGGTTACTGACCAGGACGAAAAAGAGGGAGCATATTACACTGTCCTGACTTCATTACACTGGCTTCATTACACCTACTCTTTGGAACAACCTCCCTTTAACATCAGATCCTCCCCTTCGGTTGCTGTTTTTAAATCTCGACTGAAAACCCACTAGTTCAGACTGGCATTCAGTCCATATTTACAGTATTTTTTATTGTCTATTGTCTTCATCTCTCCCATCTCTCTCATATGGAGTTATCATTGGACTGGCACCATTATTGTACGGCTCTGTCTTATGTTTGTATTGCAATACTTATTGTCTATAAATAATACTACATATTGTGCAGCACTTTGGTTGATAAATAAAAATGACTTTTTGTTGAAATTGCTCATATCTGGGGCAGCCCAGTGGGCAGGGTCGGGGTCTCACTTCCTGTCGTGTGTCTGTGAGAGAGCAGACCGCATGTTCTCACACTTTCCTCCTGTTGTCCATAAACATGCAGTTATAGGGACTGGTGTCTCTGTATTGACTGTAGTGTTTGACTCTGGGCTTTCGTCCTCTGCCATGTGGCGCATGTTTCCCTGGATGGACTCCAGGCTCACTACCCTGACCTGGGTAAGGATTTATGGAAAATGATCATTTATGTATATCTATAAATAATATGCATTTATTTATTTATTTATTTCTGACTGACATGCGTCATACAGTATACACTAGTGGCCAAAAATGGGGAACCACCTACACTCTCAGAAAAAAGGGTAAAAACGGGACAAATGTTTACCCTTTTCTCTAAGTCTGTAGCATTTTTGGCATTATACTTTAAAAATCAGTATACGATATTGGCGGTAATGTTTATAAACAATCAGAAAATGTTTGAATTATCATACATTGGATGACATAAATATTGGATTAAATAAATAACTAGAGTGACTGGAATAAATGTGACGCAAATTTTGGCCACTAGTGTAAATAATTAGTCATTAAAATGAAACACTGTACCATGCATCAGTTCAAAACGGACTCGCGCAACCGCTAAGACTGCAGATACAGATGCGTCTGCAGACAGTGCAGCTCAACTGTCAGGAGGACGCGCTCCGCTATGACACAAGAATGTGCATAGTATGAAAATATGTGGAGCAGCGTGCTTTAAACGCTACTTCTGGGTTATCGCAGGGGCTACCAAGGTGTGCAGGAAGCAGACAAGAACGGCTGACATTGCTAGTGTTTTCCATCTGGATAGCTGGCTGATTGTGGTATTTGTGGATCTTCAGCTGTGTATAAGGTATTTCAGCCAGCTTAATGCTACGGTACATATAGCTGAGGTAGTGCCTTTAGCATAGTATGTAGCCGTTATTTACGAAAACAGAGGAAGCAGAAAAATCGTACTTAAAACTTCAATCCAGCTTGATTAAGAGAGGAAGGGGTGTGTGAGAGTTTGCTCTGTGATAGACTGGCATCCTACCCAGCGTGCCCCCTACCTTGTGCCCTCTGCTGCCTGGAATAGGCCCCACTGCCCGGCCCAAGCGGTACCGCAAGGCAGCGCATCGGAATACACTTCTCCTACCTACATCCTGTGCCCCACCAGCACCGGCAATGGGCCGGGCAGCCAGGCTCATTTGTCACCAAACCACGGTCTTCATCAACCAGACTCAAAAGAGCAGAACCACCTCCCACAGCTGCTCTCAACCTGCTCACTGGGTCGAGATCAGTCCTGCACAAAGGTGATTTCTAACCTTTTAGTTTTTTCTTTTGTATCACAAATGCATCATACTTACATAAAAAGAAGCATATACATTGGCCCTTTAATGCAGGGTCCCCCCAACTTCAGCCCTCTCCCCTCTTCTGACCGGCCCTTTAACCAGCAGCAGCAGTACTTTATAGTAATAATTAAATAATAATTGATACTTTTATTGATCCCTGTAGGGAAATTGTCTTTACGCCTCCCTCAGGTAGCTCTTTGTAGAGTAAGCTGTCTGCGAAGGGCAGCCACCTGTTAGGGCACCCAGGAAGCTGGGGGTTAAGGGCCGTGCTCAAGGACCTGCAGACGTGCTGAGGCTGGGTTTGAACCTGTGACCTTCTGATTACAGGCACATAATCTTAGCCCATTGATGAAGGGCTGTCCACACACGGACAGCGGCATCCCCTACACCCGCCAATGAGGCACAAAATCTGCCATTCCCTTATTCAGAAGTCTCACCATCGCAGCCCCACCCCGTCTGGTCGGCGTATTTTACCACCAGCAGCCCAACACTCAGCCCCGCCAGCCAGCACTAGAGTACATATTGTAAAATGAAAAAAAGGTAGAATAATTTGTTCACTTTTTCACTCACAGTCCAGGCCCTTTGGTTAAGAAGTTTGAGGACCCCCCCGCTCTAATGGCACTTTTAAATAAAGAGTGATTTATTCATCATTGTGATGATTCTCTTGCTGTTGCTGTCCCTGGGAGAGCAGGGAAGTTTCAGCATCTCCAATCGACGCAGATGGAGGGAAACACAAATCACAAAGGTCCGCGACTCTCTGCTCCCCTGGAATGGGCTGAAACAGTCATTTCAGTTCATGGCCCTGCCTAAGCTTCTGTGCCTCAATGTCTCAGCAAACAGCACATTTATTCTTCGACGCGTTAAGACCCTGCTGGATTATTCAAGTAGAGAAAGCTAAAAAATGGGTTTTCTTGAGGCAAAACCTTTCTCCACGAGCAGCTGTTAGTAACTCCTGTGATTAGCGGTAATCGCTAACGCAAACAGACGTCAGAGCGTGATAACGAGCAGAGAACAGCTGCGTTGAACAGGACCGCGGCGGTGAGGGGGATGTGAGATCGTGAGCGGAGCCTGATCTTCAGGTGGGCCGCATCCACCGTGGCCAATCGAATACACAACCCTCACACGTTCCTCGAAAGGCACCAGCCCCCAGAATGGGCATCTTGAAGATCACTCAGCGTGAGTAAACGGGCTGAGGGCGTTGCAAGTCAGTGTGGTAAAGCTGCCAAAACCTGCAGTCATGTGACACTGCAGTCAGTGAAACATGTCTCTCAAATAAAGGGAATCAACTGGACACAGGAATACAGATTTATGATGGAACTTCATTACATGACTAAAATTCCTGGCAATATTTAATGCATGGAGGTTGATTAGAGGTACACAGCTGGATGCAGAGACCTAGACTGTTCACAGAAACGGTGAAACTGCCCAGTCTATTTGGAAAACAAGGTACACACAAGAATACGTGAGAGACGCGATATTAGCAGCACTTGGAGCCCTGAGACATCAAGTGAACTTCAGTGAAACATTATTAATCACAATAAAATCAAGTTCATTGCACAAGAGTCTTGGCAACCACACAACAGCTGTCACTGTAATTGATGGCATGTTGTAAAGGTAAATGATTTAAAATTAATCAATGACAGTAAACCAAATGTGGAACTGACAGAACAAAGTGCTTTTAATGATCTATTGTGATTTTTAATGCTGGCAGTTTCTGTCTTTCCAGTCATCTTGGATCCCGACTCCTTACGCCGTCGATGTCCGGCCATGTTTGACCAGGGTACTGAACTTTGTCCGGAAGGGAGCATGCTTTGTCTGCACGGTGGAGGTCACAAAGGCGACCCCGTGAGTCGATCCCTGCGTATGTGCGCACAGCACGGGGCGTCCGTGAGAGCCCACCGGCGGTTGCCATGGCACTGGCATGCGTCAGTGGTGAGCGTGGTGTCACAGGCCGTGGTGCTTGATCGATGTGTGACTCACTCTCTGTCGGGAACCAGAACGCGAGAATGGGCCACGTCATGAGCTCATACATCACGCTACATCATATAGTCATGGGCAAAGGGGCTCCCTGGCATGTGAATACCCACGTATTTAGGACTCAGTTTCTCAAGGTTTACTCTACTTGAAGAGCACATTCTATACTGTAACCATAACCTATTACTACACATTCTGAACTATGCAAACCATGTCCATTTGCATAACTGCATATACTGTATGTTTTTAAACTGTATTTTTTATTGTGTCTATGTCTTATGTCCATGTCTCAGTAAGTTGAGTTTAAATTGTCATATATTTAAATGTCTCTCACATCATTATTTTCACCTTGATTATCGCTGTTCTCCTTGCACCATGACCAGCGAAATCATAATTTCCTCTCAGCATATAATCCATGGATCACACAGCTGAATATGACAATAAATGTACTTCGACAGTTCTGAACAAGCCTTGGTTTATTTTTATAGGTCAGTAACCTTTTTGCACTGGTGCTAACTGCCCTGTGCTGTAAATCTTCCAGGGTCAGGGAGAGCCTGGAGCCTGTCCAAGGCAGAGAGAGTACAAAGCAGGGGGATCCCTGGATGGGATGCCAGTGCATTGCAGGACACATGTGCACACAGACACACACGCACGTACACACACGCACACACAACCCTGGATGAAATGGATCCCAGGAAATAGTATTTGGTGTCGTGTTGGTGGTAGGTTGGGTTTGGATTGGAGGGTGGCCCGTCTGCAGGCCACAGGCACCAAGGCCATGGATCAGGACACACTCATGGCTGCGTATGATGGAGTCAGCCTGCTGGGGCACGCATGCCAGTCATCCAGTCACTGCGATCCTTTGATACCAGTCCTTCATCATGTAGGCGCGAGAGCCCCGACCTCATCGCCCTGCTATGCAGTAACTGGAGTAAGCCGCTGATGCGTTCGCTACGGCGTATTAGACTGGTTTGCCACTAAGCCTTCAGTGTGGTTAGCAGCCCCAGGACATGCTCCGGATCTGCCCCAACCCCCTATCTGCCCCATGCATGTGCTCATTTAATCTGGCCCCCAAGTGTCCGCTCTTGAACACGCTTAACTCAGCCATGCTGCCAGATGCAAGCCCCTCGAGCCTGTCTGAGAGGAGCATCCACAGGTTCCAAGTTGAACCCCACAACGAAAACCAGGAAGACTAATTCCCGCTTTAAACCAGAGACGGGATTCTACTAACCGCAGACCTACAGGGATGTATATTTTTTACAGGTTGTAAAACGATTTTGGTCTATATGAAACATTGCCGGTATGAACAGAGCTACTAACGCTGTTGTGGTTCTACATGGTCTGTGCGTCAGGATAGAGGGACTCTCCAAAATATTGAAACACATTTTAAGCATCTGCTGTGCAGAAACCAGCTGTCATAGAGACAAGAAACTTGGAAGTGGGGATCCAGCCGCTTGATTTATTACCGATTGCCGAATTGCAAATCCGAAATCAGAGTCGAGGGTTAGGCAAAGGGGAATTAAGAGCCAACGGAGCAATGAGCACAGTCTGAAATTGTGAGATGGGTAATCAGGCAAAAAGGTCATAATCGAGAGAATCCAGAATCACATCTAAAGCCTGTACTGGCTGTACTTACCTTTTATCTTTGAGATGAAACTTATGCTTTCATATTCTGTGTGCTGCTTGCATCGAGGCTGGCTGCCAGCTCTTCTCACGCACAATGGGGGCTGATTGATTCCTTACCTGTAGGCTACAGTTGACTTTTACACTCCACCCTGTATCGCAAATATCATATAATGTAGCCGCTACGTCTTTCCGCGTCTCAAGTATGTCACGGAACAGGCACTGATGTATCTAAGGCACAGGGTAAGCACAGCCTTTCACTGAGCAACACACCGTTTGTCATACACAGCTGGAAGAATACAGCAAATTCAAGACCTTCAACCGAGTGTCCAAAACGCAATTTCTGCATAATATCTTCGTTCTTGTTTTCTCTGTTTCGTATACCGATTTAATGTTATATTTATTAGTTACACTGATGCATCTGTGAAATAGAGACACTGGCGATGTTTGCAAAATAATTTATCTTTCATTATAATTAAAATTATGTGGTATGGCCACTAACTGTTAAAAATGGACTTCATGCTACTGTCAGGGTCGGTGCCCGTTCATCCCTGTCCTATGTGTTTGGTTCCCCTTTGGCCAGCAGGTGTCGCTGGCCATCCTGTTCCCTCTGTGTTTGTATTGGTCCCTAGTATGCTTTCCTTCTTCCCTCGGCTGCCACATAGCTCAGTGGCTTGAGTGTGTGGTACTAAGACTGTAAACTTCCAGTCATGGGTTTGAGGCCACTCTCCCATGTTTTGTTTGTTGGGTTTCTGTTTTCTGTTTCCTATTTGTGTTCAGTTTAATTCTGTTCTGCTTGTGTCTGTGTTCCTAGTCCCTGCTAGTGTTAGCCCTTAGTTGTGTGTCAAAATTCCTAGTGTTTATTTTCCAGTATGTAATATTTCCTAGTTTTGGTATTTGTTCCCTAGTTTTTTGTGCTTGTTAATTGTTAGTTAAGTTTCTCCACCCGTGGCCTGTTTCCCTGTACTGTGCTCTTTGGTTAATTATATTGATTCATACCCGCCTTTTGTTAGTCCTCGTTATTTGTGTATCTAAGTGCCTGTCTTTGTCCTGCTCCTCAGTCTGCTATGGTGAATGTTATGGAGTGTAGATTAATTATGCCAGTATGTCAGTGTAGAATTGTCTGTATAGACAACAAGGGTCCACACATAGTGGCTCTTACAGATGTTACAGATCAGAGCTCTAGGGATTTTGATTCTGGGCCCAGTTCCTGCATGTCCCTCCAGTGTTCTGACCTGTGCTCTCAGGGGATTGGGGTTTCCCAGTTCCTGCATGTCCCTCCAGCGGGTACTGGGGTTTCCCAGTTCCTGCATGTCCCTCCAGCGGGTACTGGGGTTCCCCAGTTCCTGCATGTCCCTCCAGCGGGTACTGGACCTAAAGCTGCCCCGTGTGAATGAGGCCCCTGCTGCCCTTCAGCACCCTGTCCTCTTCGTACCCAGGAACGTACCCTGCGGTTCCTTGGATAATCTCCTGATCTCCACAACTGTGTCTGAATTAACTGAAAATGGATGTGTGTAGACAAGGTCAGGTCAGGTCATGTCAGGTTGGGGAGCATGCGCTGATGCAGCGCGTTGCCGCACCCACCACACAGCGAAGCTCCTCGGGATCCTGGCCAGCAATCCCCCAGGCAGAATGGCCATCCATCTGCCGCAGGTGTTAGGTTGGCAAACTGGGTTTTTTTTTATATCATGAAAAAATTAAACATAAACTTACATTTGGCATTTGGACTGAGAAATAACTTGCACTTATAAAAACAGAGCATTTTATGGGTATTTAGGGACTACTTAAAATGATTACAAAGGAGTTAAATTCACAGAAAACAAAATGAAGACTCATCTGGAAACCAAGACCCGCGATCTGAATGCAGCACTGTTGTCATTAGCCAGTGCTACACAAAAAACTAGTTTATTTATTCCTAAAGAAATGAACTTCCTGAAGTTGTGTGTTTGTCTTTTCATTGTGTTAGGTGGTGGGGGGTGGTCTTGTTGCTGTCACTCTGCACGTACCTCCTCAGCTGAATGCAAAAACTGGAGGGGCCAGTAGCCAGGTGGGGGGGTTAAGAGGGAGGAGCTTGCAGAACGACACAAACTGAATAAGGCAGCAGCTGAAAAAGCCAATGCAAGCCAGGTTCTGTAAATGCAGGGAGATAGAGGCACCCTGACACGCAGAGTGACGTCACAGCACAGCTCACGCTTTTCCATTTGAACTTTCTGCAGAAGTCTTGTCTTAACATAGATCTGTACCTAGATCCAGAAAGGATATGAAATTCTTATGTCATGTAGATTTTGAATGCTTAATACACAGTAGGGCTAAACCTGCAGGTACTAGCAGAATATCTACACTCTAAAAGGTTGCCTTTGTTTTTCAGGGTCTTAACTGGAAACAAGGAGCTGCTCAGATAATAACTGATTTATGTTTTTCTTTGTTTCACACACCATTGTGGGAATAAGACACACCTCCCGTGCCTCCCTTTGCACTATTACACACAATGACATGTGTTTCCTGTAGACAGCTGTTCTGGTGAAAGTGATGAAATGAGACTCTCTTCAGGGGCCTGTGGCCACAAGGCTGGCACGGTGAAGCCACCCCCACGGAGCTCAGCACTCAAGGTCAGCCCTGCGCCAGCCTCCGCTTCACAGGCGGGGCTCTATACTGCTGGAGCTGGGCGGGGGTGACACGTCAACATCCCCTCCCCCGCCGGGACCCAAAGCAGTGACTCAGCAGGTGGTCAGAGTGCCGCTAGCAGGTGTGACTGACCTGGGGCTTGCAGGCCGTGCTCTGGTGCAGATGGCAGCGTCTGTGACCTCAGCGACTTCGTCCTGGCCCATGCCAGCCCCGCTACAGGTGACCGCCTCCATCACATTGATGCCAGGCCAGACCATAATGCTTTTCCTCAGTCGCTCAGTTTGACCGGTTATCGTCAGACACGAGTTACTGATTTTAATACATCATTCAAAACATCACTTTGAAAACCCGCCAGCTTTACGCCCTGACTTTATTCCCCAGTTGCTGAAGATGACGCTGCTCGATTCACAACCCTTTTAAGCCGTTTGCTTGCTCAACACTTAACCTGCCACGCCTGGCGTTTTAAGCTGGGTCACCATGAGTCCGCAGTCCTGACAGAGCCATGGGGGGGGGGGGGGCGGGGCGGGTGTTCTGTGAAGCCACACCCAGATGATTTAAGCCCCACGAGACGCCCTGCTGTCATCCCCCCGAGAATCTGAGCAGCTTAAATGATAAACAAATAAGTGGCGTCCATGTGTGCCAATACAGAGAACGCCTTGGTCTGTGATAACAAAGCTGTGGTAATTACTGGGAGGAGATGGCTCTGCCGTGTAATGTGGGAACTGTCCCCTTAATGAGGTTGGGGGGACAGCCTGGGGGCACATCCTACAGCACGCAGACTGGGGGGATGGCAAAACAGCAAGGGATGGAGTCGATAATTGCTGGGCTTAGCGTGCCAGCCAGCTAGCCGCAGCCCCCACCCAGTCGTCTCCTCACCACAATTTTTATGAGATGTGGATTGCGCTAATTTTGTCATCTGTGCACCAATTATTCCGTGTGATAAGCATCCCCCAGCCCCCGTCACGCTGGACCCTGGCTGCAGTAAGCAGAAGCGTGAATTCACTGTGCATCCTGGGAATTCCAAACCTTTCTCTCTGTGTTTCCTGGAATGGGGTCACCATAGCCCTCTGCGGATAAGCAGATGGATGGATAGATGGATGGATGGATGGATGGATGGATGGATGGATGGATGGATGGACGAATGGATGGATGGATTATGCACTTTAGTTCTAGGCACATAACTGCATGTCCTTAGACAAGACAGTCACTACTGGGGATATAATTGATTCATTTGGTTGGTTTTAGGAATTCTGTATGATGTCACTGTTTATGCTTATTGCATAAGTTTGGGGTTTAACCCTTTCATGCATGAATTATTAAAAACATATCAAGATTTTTTTAGATGTCTAATATTCTTTGGAATTACAAACAAAATCATCAGAATTTTCATAATCTTCATAAATATGGTTTTTAATTATAATGTTGTAGAAAGTGTATGAGGCACCATATATCAAAGACTTAAAATGGGGTTAAAAGGCACAATTGATGAAAAAGAGTCATTAACACCTGATATTTACCTAAATCCTTAAATCAATTGTCCACGAGTGTCACCACCAAGCATGAAAGACTAAAAGTCCCATGATCAGGCTGGAGTCTCAGCCTTGGGAACATCTTCACTGCTGAAAGTGACTACAGACTGAATAATGAGCTACTCATTTACTGGTCCATCAGGGAATCAATTCCTGGTTTAACATGTGGTTCATCAACAGTGACCAAAAGAACTAAATGTCTCTCTTTTCAAATGTTGGGTCGCCAGTATCCAGTATGGCAGTGAACCTGAACCATATCGCAGAAACCACAGGCCACTGTAATATTTGTATATAATAGTATTTTCTTTATAGACAGAGTGAGCTGAAGTCTTTATGTCTGAACGGACTCACAATTATAATGAACTACGCTGCCCTCCAGGAAAGGATGAATCATCCTCTTTCATCTTAATGCAATCATTTGTGCGGAATGACATCTCCTGCTTTGTGAAGGACTAAAATCACACATCCTCTAAAAATCTACTTCAATCAAGCTCACAGTAACAGATATATTAATACCAAGTTCTGGTTTACGCTGCATTATATACTCTTTGGGGAATGAATGTACTGTGCTCTTCGTTTAGTATGCTTTGTGAATGTCTTTATTACGTGTCTGTTCTTAAAACGATCATCCCAAAATGGAAAGGAAGGGATTATTTATATCCAAAGCAAATTTATATGCATGAGTATAAGTATAAAACACTTCATCAGAGATATGTTACAGCAGGAGTAATAAAACGCTGGTATGCATATCAATGTTTTAGCAACAATTCACTCAGACTCCATTTAGCAAGAAAATACTGTTTATTCCTGGATCTGAAATCGAATCATAAATTCATGCAAATCGTAAATACTGAACCTGTACACGCAGAAAGCTGTGTCTTTTTAGAGATTATTAATAAACTGCGAGGACTGTTCCCAGAACAGCCGAAAGTGGACTTTATCGGAAGGGTCGCTGTCGGCTCTGCGCCTCCAGCTTACATTGATTTAACGAGGTGTAAAAAGCATGGGGGGCGGGTCCGCTTGACTTAACATAAATGTGAGCTATGGCCGCGGAATGACTGAAGCTGACACTGTCACTTAGCTGTGATTTTGCTCCATTGCACAAGAGGTGTTTAAATGTCCAGTTTCTTTTTAGTAACCTTAGCTAATAGTTATGGAGTCATTTTAATAAAATTGAACCATTATAATTCATGATAATGCCTCACACCTAGAGGGTTTGCAGTTCCTGCCCCTTCCCAGGTAACATTTTTTTTTCTAGTGAACGTTTACCGAACGTTATAACTGAAGTACATAAATGTTCAAAGTGTCCAGTTTTCCTGATGTTCCCAGAACATTATTCCTCTACTACAACTACAAATACAGGCCTCCAAACCCATAGAGGGCGCACTAGAGCAGGGGATAGTGCTGTGGCTTTACACTGCTGAGGTCATGGGTCAGTGGCAGTTCTAGACCATTTCAACTGGGGAGCCAGACTGGGGCCAGTTGTTCTGTTAAGGGGGGAGATACATTTGACCTTAATGTCCTCCAAGTATTACTTAAACTAGATTGCCAGCACAATGAAGGAAAAAACAATTCTGAAAGCTTACAATTTATTTATTCAATGCTTTATTTTTTACATTTTACAAGTTTTCACAAATATGTAACTCACTCTGATTTCTTGATTAGACCGCCTTGCTTCCACAAGCTTGATTATTTTTTCTGTCATTAACTTTGCTTTTCACCAGCTGAAGTGACTCAGCCACCCGCCGCACTCGCGTTAAGGGCCCATAGTGAAAATGTGCTTACGTTTCTGTTTGGCCTGTTCCCAGCACACAGAATTTTAGCTCACATATATAAATGTAAATAACAATACTAGTAATAATAATACATTTATTTCAGACCGTATACGTATTTAGGGGGGGCATGCATGTTGTCACAGGGGCACTGGCCCCCAGCGTCTCCCCCCAAAACCGCCCCTGTCATGAGTTTAAGGCTATACAACGCATTGCATGTAGCACTACAAAAAGAATTATATATTTATTATAAAACAATATTTTTCAACATTATGTTTAATGGATGTTCTGGTAATAATGTTACCATGCTAACACCAACAGAACTTTTGTTAAAATGTAAGACGTAGGAATAACATTCCATTAACGTTACAGTAAGAACGTTCTCTGCCATCTTTGAGAAGACCCTCACATAACGTTCGCTTAAGTTCTGAAAAAGTTTCCTGTCCATATGTGTGTGTGGGTCGCGTAACATTTGCTTAAGTTCTGGAAAAGTTTCCTGTCCGTATGTGTGTGTGGGCCATGGACACTTTGAACATTTAAGTACTTCAATTATAACGTTCGGTACAGTCACTATATTACAGTACATGGGGACCAAATGTCCCTACAATGTGATAAAAACCTGTTTTTTTGATGTTGTGGGACCACCTAAATTTTATAAAAATATGTGACTATAATCAGGAAACTTAAAATGCCAGAAGTCTTGTATTTTGTTTGGTTACTTATGGTTAAGGTTAGGGCTGGGTGGGGGTTAAGGTTGTCATTGTTGAGATTAGGGTTGTACTCATATAAATGAATGGAGAGTCCCCACAAAGATATGGATACAAACGTGTGTGTTTCCTATGACGGACTAACTTCCTGTGCACCTGTGCTTCCTGGGATGGGCTCCAGCCTCATTGTGACCCTGTACAGGATAAGCAGTTATAGAAATTGGATGGATGTTAGACTAAGAAAAAAATGCAGAATTCGCCACGTCACAGAAATATGTTTCCATGTGTGATGGTCTTAATGTGTTTGTTATACATCGATAATGACTTGCCAAAAGTCTCCAATGCAGAGTGAATGGCAGCATTGCCTCCTCAGTAGCTTCAGAGCATAGCCCTGGATGGTCACCTCCACATCTTACAAAGGCCCACCAGGCACCTGCATGCCCCCCCCCCCTTCCTGAGCCCAGCCCGGGGCCCCATCATGACCCGCCCTGCTGTCTCCCAGCAGCAAGGAAGACACTACAGGATAAACTGAGAGAACAAGTAATGAGCGGCTGTAGGCGTTGCTGCACAATGGGGGCACGCTCACCCGGCAGGCAAATACTGCGGATGGCTGAATTTAGGCCATCAGCTAAAATAACGAACCATGTGTGTGGGGGAGAAGAGGCAAAGGGGTCCTACTGGTCACATGAGCTCATCATCATGCCACCACACATCAGAAAGGCTCCTCGTCTCCATAGCGACTGTTGCATGCTGTGGTACACATTCCCGAGGGCGCCTGTCCTTTGATTACGTGACTCTGAGTGGTGAAGAGGTGACGTCACGTGTGGCTTTTGCTTTGCCCGGGAAAAAAAATGAAACAGGCAGATGCTTTTGTGGGGACATTACGAAAATATTGACATTGTCAGGCAGAGTAATAAAACTGGCATTAAAAATCATTATGGAGTTTTTATGTCTGAGCTAAATGGATCCAGCCACTGCTACCAAGGGAACATTTTTCCTGTTTCTCTGTGTTTGTTATTAAATATGAACCTATTATATACACAGTAATAAATAATGAATACTACTAATAAAAAATAAGTATGTTCAGCGTCTATCTCAGTCGGTGATGGACCTGTGCTTGTCTCCAGAAGGTTGTGAGTTCGAATCCTTCAACCAGCCCTTAATCCCTGGTTCACCCTACTCTCTGATTCCGAGCTTTTCTCACTTGTTCACCCACTTTCGCCACAAGTGTCTGCTCGATAAATGTAAGGTTCAAGCCCCTTGTTTTATTCGTTCAAAACACATTCAAAAATGTCCGACGGCCAAGGCAGAACAGAACAACATCTCCAGTATAACCACAGAGGGATCTGGTTACCGTCTCCGAGAGACGTATCAAAATCAAAGGCTTCATTTCCAAGCTTGAGTGAAGGCCATTACTGAATTCGCTGTTGTTTTATTGGTCTGCCGGTGTGGTTGGCTTTCACTGCCCTGTCATCTGTATTTACGTATGAACTCCCTTTGAGACCCGAGGCCCTGGCGTCTCAGCATGTACCGCGGCCGGTCCGGCTTCAGGTTTACCAGCTGAGCATTAAAAGCGTAAACACACGCGCACCTATGTGAGCATGCTCTGGTAACTTGGGGACGGCACCACGCCAAACACAATGCTTCCTGTTTGGTCAGTTAGGTCATCTCTGAAGTGGATGACCCCTGGATAAAATTAAACATGCCTTCCTGCTTGCTTGTTTTCTTTTTCTTTGTTTTTGCGGGGAAGCGACGGCGATGGCAGACAGGCCGGGGAAACACATAGTACACGTGTTTGGCCTGACCACCAGGCTCTCTGCACGTGCAGGGGGTGGGGGGCACCTTTCAGTATTATACAGGGTGGCCCTGATTCCATCAACAAATGTCCTAGGAGGGGTCCTTAATAAAGACCCTGCCCTTTTTAACCCTGCTACGCCACCTGCAGGTTGACTCTGGCATCTTCTCAAACTGACGCCATTAAGTCCAGCTGCCGAACCCGGTGGAGTAACATGGAGGTGAAGGCGTGCCTTCAGGACTCGTCCTGGGTGGCAACACCGGCCATGCTGTCGCTGACGGCGATCATGTGACGCTGCACTTCCCACTTTCCCAGCAGAGGCTGTGACAAGCCAGAACAGCCCCGCAGGCCTGGCGTGCCGCAACCTGCCAGCACCCTGTTCCCAGGGTGTGGACACACCCCAGCAGTGCGTCCTGAACCCCCTCGTACATATTCTCTCTCTCTCGCTCTCTCTCTCACTCACTCACTCACACACACACACACACACACACACACACACACACACACACACCGCCAGCCTAGCATCAGTCACACTAAGCCTAACTCCCCAACACACACCTGCATGCAGACAGCAGCCCCACCCACCTGCAAGCCCTCACCACTCACAGAGCCCGGCCTGGCAGCCCTACTCCAGCTCTTGCTCCCTCCCAAGGTCACCCTGTTCCACTGAGTGATCATCTCTCTAGTCGCGGTGCCAACATAACAGGGGAAACGGGAACGTTGCGTAACTCTCCTGTTTTTGTCTGGAGAGGGTGATTAGCAGCCTACCTGCACAGAATGTATCATTTATAAGGCCGTCAATAGGAATAATGATCAGGATCAAACACTAATACAGCTTGCGGTCTCCACGGGCTTTTAAATCCCAGAATCCCACTGTTCATCAGAAGATCTGTCATAAGTATCATTTTTATCTCGCTTTGGCACATGTACTAATATTGTTATTTAAATATGGAATGATTCTATTAATCAAAATCTGTACCCCACTTTTTTTCTTCCCGCAGTAACTGATGACTTTTTTGTTTTGGTTGGTTTATAAACAATAAGCCAGCCTTTGAATTCTTCAGTTTGAGAGATAACAGGCGTACTGCTGCTACGTGACACACCTAATTACGTCACAGATCTGTGATCCGATCTGATCCTACGCTAAGTGTTTCTGTTGAAAGAAAATCGTTACTGGATGATCCAACACAAGTGCACCTAATCTAAGAGGCGATGGGTGTATGAAGAGGCACACTGACAGGATAGGCAATGGCCTGGGGCCTCGAACACATTACGGAGTACATTGCAATGACAAATCTGCTTTATTTGTGTATTCTGTTTTTCACAAAAGTGAAAATAAAGGTCTCGTGTTTATTAAATTCTCTTTGTTGATATTATAAATTTACACTTCACAGTAAGATAAAGGTAATACGTTTTACCATGCTGGTGGAGGGGGAATTGGAGGGTCCCATTGTTTAGGGCACTTAGAGTGCCTAGAATTGCTTCTGGGTGCATGTATGTCCTAATGTGTCTGCCTGCATGTGTGTGTGCATGTGTGCGTGCATGTGCATGTGTATGTGCTTGTGTGTATATTGGTGTGTGTGTGTTTGTTTTAGTCCCCATGATATAAACCTCAATTTTAGAAAAATCTGCGACTGCAATCGGAAAACTAAACATGACAAAAGTCTTGTCTTTTGACTTTTGGTTACTTATGGTTAAGGTTGTCATTCCTGGAATTAGGGTTTTGGCCATAGAAATGAATGGACGGTCCCCACAAAGATATAGATACCTAATCTATATGTGTGTGTGTGCGTCTGTGTGTGTGTGTGCTCCATTTCTGCCATGACAGCATTCCCATCCTGCTAGGCTGTGGGCGACCGGCTGTCAGCCTCGACCCGCTGATGAGTCACTCTGGGGGAGCAGCAAGTCACACAGAATTCAGCACCTTGAGCCCCGATGCTGACGGGACGGAGGGCCACCATGACTCACCACCGCCACTGAGTCACCATGCTGTGTCGCTTTCTCTGAGCTGACTCTTTGTTGGGGGAAAAAAAGCATGTTAAATGTTCGGTGACAGACAAGGATACAGAGGGAAGTCGCTGAAATATGACGAAAGAATGATTTTCAGAGGAATATTTCGTCATAACTAGATAAAAGCAAAATGACTACAGGTATGTTTTTAGGTTAGTGTGAATGTTTCAGTGTGTAGAGAGGTGGCTGATCAGGCACCCTTCTGGACAGGCAGATAAGGGGCTGTTTGGCCAGTCTGGGGGCGTTTTTAGGATGGAGAAAGGGCTTGCCCGCCACTCGGCCGTAGCTCCGCCCCACTCATGCACCCCCACCCTCATAAACTGCCCCAGGAGAGGCAGGATGAGCCCAATGATCTGGCACTGCTGACACGTTTAGAATGTCAAACGTCTCATATCAGCACAGACGCAATCAGTCTGTAAATTGGACTGGAAGTGATGGGCGGAGGGGTGACAGTGAGAGAGAGGGAGTGTGTTAGTCACTGTGCATGCAAGATAGTGAGAGTGTGTTAATGACAGCGTAAGACAGTGATGTAACCTCTGATCTAATTCATACAACAGCTGTTTCATTCAACTGTGGGTAACACAGCTGCCAAAATGATTGACTACCCATTAGTTGTTACCTGCCTGCAATGAGATTTTTGTCTAAGGATTGGCTGAAAAAATATCACGATTGGAACAATCCCTTTGCGTGTGGCTGCTCACTAGCAGCACGGATCCTCCCCCACTCACCCTCCACTCATTAACTTGTGTGGATTATAACCAACTTCTCCCATGCATTTGAATTTTAAAATGTTTTAAAGCCATTCATTTTATATATAAGAAACAGAATGTAATAAGCATTTAATTAAATGTATGCAGAATGAAATGCATGTTAAATTAAAACTTCTTGTACATTATTAATCTCAAGATTGAAATCTCGCAACAATGTGTTCAATGACCCACAAATGATTTTAAACGGTTTTCTTTCGGCAGCATAATAAAGTGATGAGGTCATAAAGTAACATGTCTGGATAAAGGGCAGCTTTAAACATAAATTGAAGAAGGCTATGAGTTCACAGAGCAGTCGGGAAGTCTTTCATTGAAAAGCAACACCATTTGGCAGGATAGTTACACTGCTCACACACCTGCTGATTGGCTGCAGCCCGGCTCGAAGCAAGCAACTTTATTGGCTGAGATGTTTCACTTCTATAACACTGGAGCCTTTTTTCTTTGGGACTCCCAGAGGCCCTGTGACACACAGCACTGTGCCACGTTTTATACGGCTGGGATCTGGTTTAATGGCGCCCTTTAGCCTGCGGGGGCTCCTTTGTGGAGACTCGCAAAGCAGCGGAAGGTTTATTATCATTTGGAGTAGAGTGCCAGGGAGAGTCTTAAAGTCAACATCCCCAGCAGGCAATGGTATTAAATGTCTGCCAGCAGATTGCCATAAATGTTTCAGAAAGTGCTCATTGACGGCAAACCCCTGAATCAAGGCATTTACGATACATTGAACAAAAGGAGGACATTTCTGCTTAATTACCTGTGTTCTAGGCCAGTGTTTCCCAACCCGGTCCTCAGGGACCCACAGTCAGTCCTCATTTCTGCTCCCTCCCAGCTCCCTGCCAGACAGTCCACATTTTCGCTCCCTCCTAAGTCCTGGAGCAAAAATGTGGACTGTCTGTGGGTCCCTGAGGACCGGATTGGAAAACACTGTTCTAGACCACTTTAGCAAACAGGAACAGATATTCTTATAAACTGCTTCAATGCACGTGACTGGGGGACAATGCTGTGAGCCGGTGACGCCGGGAGCAGGCCACCTCATTTATTAAAGGGTCCTCCTGTGGGCTTTAGCGGCTCTTTAAAACAGCAGGCTAATTGGTTGCCATCTTCTAGATGCTTGAGGACAATTTGGCACCTTGAGTATTGTGATGATTATCCATTATCTTGGGCTGTTGAGGTTTTCACAGGGTGGAGATACAGTATGGCTCCTGTTGGGTGTCCAGACTGAGTTCAAACCTTTCAGTTTATTGACTTGTTCATCCATGAAATACCCCCTGTCAGATGTGGGTAGATCTGGATAGATCACTTACATTTGCCCATAATAAAATTCACTTGAGCACACTTCCATTGATGTGCTCTCATTTGTAAGTCCCTGTCACTGTGCGTTTTCATTAGCCTAGGCTAATTCTCATGTTCCGCGTCTCACCACCGGTGCCTGATTACGGTGTTTCCAGCCTGTAGTGAGAGACTGACTGTCTCACATCAGTCAGAACAGTGCGAGCAAGACCGCTAACGGGGGCGCCATTTACGCTGACTGCTGTCTGACAACAGAATAATGACCTATCCAGGCCAGACCGAAAACATCGCTTGTTACCGAACAAAACATTAAAATACAATGTCGGCAGAAGCTTCACACAATGCTGCCTGGTGCCTTTGACGGAGATTTCCGAAGAAAGCACAGTTAATGGCTATGTGTGTTTACTGTGTTGGGAACATACATTAAAACAGCATTTATTTTCCCAGCCCAGCCAGACGGTCATGTTGCAGCTTCTCGTCCTTTACTGGGCTTATTGTATTTCATAAATTTTTTTGCATCCGGTTGCATCGATAAAATGGTACGTATATTACCTCACCAGGCAGATAGCTAGTAGGCTGCCCCCATCTGTTGCAATGACAATGAGGCCTTACTGACTAAAAAGCAGTGCGTAATTAGCGCCGGATCCCGCCAGACCGCACTCCTGAACCACTCTGTTTCTGACTGTCTGTGTTCTGGCACCTGTTTGCACGGATCCGGCAGCTCCCTGGTTAAAAAAACCAAAACAATAACATAACGAAATAAAATGAAATAAAATAAGTATGTATTTTACTTTACAGGTCAATTTTCATGTAATTTCACATCCTTTATTAGTTTAGATTTATTCTTAAAGATACATGGCATGTTTTCAGCACCATGCTTTGTAGGGGTATCTGGGACATGCGCCCGCCTCATTACCCCCCTGTCTCTCATATGCCCTTCGCGTTCCAGCACCTTCTGATTCACAAATTAAGCACAGCATACAAGCACATAAAAAGTCTTTCGTCTTCAGGTATCCCATCTTAATTTCAAGTCAGGCTTACACATGTGAGAACAAAGCTTGGAGTCTGAGCGCAGGGTCAGCTGTTTGTCCGGTGCCCCCCGGGGCAGTATTTGGGGGGGTAAAGGCCCGATGGTGATGCGTCTATATAACCGGCCGCAGGATTTGAACAGGCAACCATCCAGTCACAGGTACAACCCACAGAGCCGCACGTCACCCCCACACATGCCCTGCAGTGAACTGGCATCCATCTGGCTTCTGCTTCCTGGGAGAGGGTCTAGGTTGTCTGTAGCCCTCTGCAACTGGATAAGCAGTACAGAAGATGTATGGATGGACGGACGGACAGATGGATCACTTTTAGTGAGTAGCTTCATTCATTTTACATGTGCATTTTTCCAAAAAACATGACAAAACAAGAGAGAGTAAGGAGTGATGGTATAGGATGCTGAAATGTTTCTTTAAGAAGCTGAACATGCTGGGTGACAGAATAAAACCAGGACCACATGCAGAAGATGTTAAAACTGAGAACAGAAAAACACAGAGAGAACAGTCCACTTGCAGAGCCTTAATCCTACCTACACGAATTGCAACTGATGCAACATCTGAGGGCAAACAGTCTGTGAAGCTCTTCCCATTCCCCTCATAACATACAGTGCAGTGAAGTTTTAAATGACTCCTTTAAAAGTGAGCTGCAGCAAGGCGAGGAAAAAGTCTCCCCATGTCTAACTCTATAAAAGTTAAATGAGACATTTTCACACAAGGATAAAAACAGTAGCACCGTTTCCTGGCCCCCACACCTTAACTTGGGTTAACTTGGGGCGGGGGGTTCAGCTGTTTTCCAGCTTTTCAGATTCATGTCTGCAGACATCGGGTAACGTTGGCCATTAACACAGAAATTCAGGGTAATAAAATGTTCTTACACTTAACAACTGCTTGGTTGGAATTGCCCTAACTTTACTTGGCTTAGCCTGATGTGCATTCTCACACACACACACACACACACACACACACGCACACAGGTTTGTAATTATACCTTTGTGGGGACTCTCCATTCATTTCTATGGGGGAAACTCTAATCACAACATGATGACCCTAACCATAAGTAACCGAACAAAATACGAAACTTTTGGCATTTTTACTTTTTTGATTGCATTCACAGATCTTTGTGGGGACCTGAAAAATGCTCTGGGATTCCCTGGAAACCATCCCAAAGAGGAACGATGCCAGGTTCCTCCATAGCAAAAAGACCCCGGGGTCACGGGCGTATAGATTCAGATCAGATTCCAATATCTGGAAAAGCAGCAGCTTCGGAGAAACCCTCCAGTGTGAGGGCTGAGAGTCACCGCAGCTGGATATCATTATTTACACTTATACTGTACAAGCATGGTCTATGTATACTATGATGTCTCACATCTTGACATTTTAAAGAACTTCTAAATAAACTGCATCGTTGTGTTTCCATGCTGAGGTCTTGTCAATATTGCTCCAAACGTACCGTATCCAGTGACCCAGTTCTACGGCCGCGACAGAACGCAGTGATCTGACAGCAGCTTTAATTGCTGGCAGGCAGAATGCCGGTAAGTGTTCCGGTTAGCTCCTGGTCACGGGGGCGCTCTGGTCCGCACCCTACAGAAGGGGGCGCTTGGTCACATTTTCTCCGAACACACAACATCTGTGTGCAGTGTGTTCAGACAGCCAGTGCTACTTTTGGCAAACACAATCCTACAACCCAAAATATATCAAAACAGCTTTCAAATGTCCACAGTAAACAACTGTCCACGGATGGAAATAAACAGAAAACAGCAGTAAGAATAGGTTTAAAGTGCCCTGTCAGCTGAAACCCACATAAATCATAGCCAGATGAGTGTCGCGTGAAATGCTGTGATGTTACTCTTCAAGCTGTTTGCCTGCTAACAGGCCTAGCTAATGTGCAGGTGCTGTAAAGTCCAACCTGCGTCCACAGAGCGCCCAAGGTCCTGGTTTTTGCTAAAACTCAAAATGGTACTTGGAATTTTTCATTCCTCTTCTTTGATACACAGCTAAATTATATTAGCTAATATGATTTATTTTGATAGAAAATCTCATGATATCGATGTTGTTTTTATGCAATGCATGTTTTTGTTATGAGAAATCTGCATTTCTCTCTCATTTAACCATCCATTCCAGAAGTCCCAAGATCCATGATTTAACCAAGGACCGGAGTGCAATCGAAAATCGTACTGAATGCTTAGAAAACTCGCTGTCTCTCGGGTTGGGTGAGGTGGTATCGGGACCCAGGTCTGGTCCGTGGCTGTACCACCCATCTGTACCTAAAGGAGCTTCTACTGTGACAGTAGAACCTGTGTAGTCGTAAAACCAGCTCCCACCCACCACCATCAGCGCCAGCTTTCTGCATTTGGGGGGGCGGGGCTCTATAGCCAACACCGTCTGCAGTGCACACCCCCATCTTGGAAACACCCAGGGCCCACTGAAAACCAAGTGGGGGTGCGGTGCCTGTCTCCAAGGGGGGTGCAATCGAATTTAAACATATGCTACATTTCCTCCTTCACTTTGAAGGGATACATGCCAATACCACTGACAATTAAGACGAAGTTATAATTAGCTAAGATCACACCAATATACAGGAGACTATGATTGTGATGCCAGGCAGGAGTCTCCATCTGTAAGTTTCTCAGCTACATGAAACATCATGCATCTGGCTCACGGCGTTCGGCGTTAAGTACCATCGGTAGCGAAAGGCGTCATGGGTAAATTAGCAGCTACACACGGAGTAGAAGACCAGGCTTTGCTCGAGGCTGCGGTTCAGGTCACTGAGCAGGGAGCTTCAGCCGAACCGATTAGTCAAAGATGATCAAGCTTCAGGAATGAGGATTCTCAGTAAGAACACAGCCGCCTGCATTTCTTTGAAAAGGCTTTTAAAGGAATCGACTAATCACTTATAGAGAAACTGTTATACATGAGCTTAACTCTGACTTTTCTAAGGGCTAAGATTCTGGGATCTAGAGAAACGTAACTTCCAGTGTAGACTTTGATTACGTATCTCAAAGGGTCGGGAAGCTTTGTGTATCAATATACCAGAGGTGGATAGTTCAGGTCCAGAAAGTGAAAATCCAGAAGATTTTGCTTCAACCAACCAGTTGAGTATAAAGAGTGACAGTCACAGAGTACTCAACTGGTTGGTTGAAACAAAATCTTGCTCTGGACTTTCACTTTTCATACCTGAACCATCCACTTCTGCAATATAAGCTTGGCACAGTCCCTATAGAAAGTATGACACGGAGGGTGTGACACGCAGATGCTGAAGATGGCTATCCCTTTCCTGTTCTGTGCCTTAATGGCTCCCGCAGCTGTTTTGCTAGCCAGGCAATGATATTCCCAAAGAAAACGGAAAATTGAGGACTTGTGTTAGTGACACCAAGTGAAATTTGCTGGGTTAAATTCAAAACAAACGACAGAAACTGACAAAAACATAAAGATGCCATTTCCGCTACCAATAAGTATGCCTTCACTCCCCAACACGTCATTTAGGGTTATCTATTCTCTTTGCAAATCCTGGCAGACATAACTAATCATTTCATCACAATGCACAGACATGGCAAAACGATGCAATACTAATTTATTATGCGGTTTAATGACATGCTGATCATGCTAAAGTAATCAGGCATAATAAATCAGCTTATTATAACCTGCGCTCATAATCTACGTAATTACAGAAGAATCAGGTCCAGCCTGAGAGAGAAATTCAACAGGAATGAGAAGATGGAGTGGATGTGGTGAGGTCACTCCTCGGGAATGAGTAATGCTGCTGTCACAGGTGTGGCTTTGGCTCCGACTGTCCCTTCATCATTTTAGAAGGCCCTGGCCCAAAAGCCTGGCACGCTTGGGCCGTGAAGCAAAGCCAAGAAGCTCCAGGGGATGTGGGGAGATCCGGTCTGAAATTCAAATGCGGTTCAACAAAAACCTTTCAGATGCAGTAAAATATACATATAAAAGCAGATTAACAGCAGGACCTCACAGGAGGTGAGGAGAAAAATGGGAGAGAGCTCTTGAGAAACACATGGGGCACAGTGCTGTTTCGGGGGGAAGAAAAGCACCAGCAGATGTGGGGAGCGAGCCCTGATCCAGCCCTGTCAATGCCTGCCACATCTGCCCTGACTGTCTGTACTCTCTCCCTCTCCTGGGCACGCTCAGAGGCCCTGTTCCCTGTGCTCTCCTCTTCGGAGGCTCTGCTCCCTTTGCTCCCCTGCTCCCTATACTCTCCCCCTCAGAGGCCCTGTTCCCTGTGCTCTCCTGCTCCCTATAATCTCCCCCTCGGAGACCCTGCTCCCTGTGCTCTCCCCCTCGGAGGCCCTGCTCCCTGTGCTCTCCTGCTCCCTGTGCTCTCCCCTTCGGAGGCTCTGTTCCCTGTGCTCTCCCCCTCAGAGGCCCTGCTCCCTGTGCTCTCCTGCTCCCTGTGCTCTCCCCCTTGGAGACCCTGCTCCCTGTGCTCTCCCCCTCGGAGACCCTGCTCCCTGTGCTCACCCCCTCGGAGGCCCTGCTCCCTGTGCTCTTCCCCTCGGAGGCCCTGCTTCCTGTGCTCTCTTGCTGTCCTCTTCGGAGGCTCTGCTCCCTGTGCTCTCCCCCTCGGAGGCCCTGCTCCCTGTGCTCTCCCCCTTGGAGACCCTGCTCCCTGTGCTCTCCCCCTTGGAGACCCTGTTCCCTGTGCTCTCCCCCTCAGAGGCCCTGCTCCCTGTGCTCTCCCCTTCAGAGGCCCTGCTCCCTGTGCTCTCCTGCTCCCTGTGCCTCCCCTTCAGAGGCTCTGCTCCCTGTGCTCTACCCTTCAGAGGCTCTGCTCCCTGTGCTCTCCCTGTCTCCCATTACTGAGTCGGGTCCATTCTGCTGCAGAACTGGAGGAATGGATTCAGCAGCAGGTCTGCTTGCCGTTGAGGCTCATGGAAGGTGTGTAAGGAAGCATCTGTGAGCAAATTCAGCTGCTTTTGTGTCTGAGACTTTCTGGTGTGACTGAATGGAGGTGAAAAGGCTCCCTTAACCTCATGGCTTCCTGTCCCTTAGTTACAACCTCCACGCGCCAAAAAACTTTGACTGTTAGCTGGAGGCAGAGAGTGAACAGTAGTGGGCATCACATAACCCTGTGAGGTACACAAAGTAAGCCTACGCCTCTCCAAGGGACACACAGATGTGTGACAGCAAATTTTAGGGGGTGACAACACAGGGTCAGCCAGCGTTGACGTTGGAACTAGGGGTTAAGGGCCTTGCTCAGGGACCCAAAGATGCAATCAGACTACAAGCACTAGGCTTCAAACCCGTGACCTTTTGATCACAGACACCAAATACACTGAGGCACACACTGCCTTTCAAGCAGGCTGCTGCATCTTCCTGCTGCAGGCTTTCCAGGCCCAGCCTGTGACAGCCGCCTCCAGTCTTACCTAAGATGGAGTCTGTCTGAGGCGGGAGCCTGACCACATGTACGCCTCTGATTACCCTGTGGTCGGGCTGCCCAAACGCATGGCTTTGTTGACATCGCTTTCTGAAGGCTTTCAAAAATAAAGAATGTTTGTCTTATCCGAAGCACGCCTGGGCGTTATATTTAACCGGAGCGTAATTTGCAGCTTATTAGATTTTTCTGTCCTCAAAAATGTATCATCGCTAAAAATAAATAGCAGCGAAGAGCAGAATGTTGACTCGCAATGTTTTTGCCCCTCAATTAATCCCGATGCTTTTTAAATAGTATGTTATGGAATATCCTTGACCACGAAAAACAATTACATTTTTTAGTCTTTATTACATACTTTGGTGGAATAAATGGAAAATTCTACATGATAAGTGCAACCATGTGTTTCCTGAAACCTTGTTATATTAAGACTATAAGTAGAGTCTCATAACTCACGTCAGATTTTCCTGGGTGGGTGGAGGTCAGATCGATTGAACAAAACATCACATTATGCAGGAATGCCGTTCCAATACTGACGATTGAGTCAACAACTGATCACCAGCATCTGATGTAGGATCACCTGATTACATATACCATCTCATCTGGATTACTATGGTTTAACCGTTTGTTCACGACTCCAAGGGTAAATGAGAATGGGAGTCACGGTCCTTAGAAGGACCCCCTGTCCTGCTGCTTGTCCCGGGTGTTTGAGAGGGCCCTGGCTTCATCCTCATCCTTACCTCACCGTCAGCTGGCAGTCTGGCGACTACCTGGCTTTGTCTAGTCTAGACTAAAATATCTACGGCCACAGAGCAGAAACCAGGGCTGAAGAAAAAACCTTGTTGCTCCAAAAACTTATAAAGACATAAATAACAACCAAAATCGAATGTTTTTTTAATGTCCTAGCATAACATGGGCCCTCACAAACCATTAATGTATTATTCCGTTGTTATGCTGAAAGAGCCTTTCCAACATTAAGCAGACCGATTTGTTAAAATTCTCCTGGGAACATAGTGCTTTATTTTGCACACACATCTGAGTCAGGTAAAAAGTCAGAACCAATTAGGCTGAATGCACATTGACCCCACATCATTAACAACATCTCATTTTCTCTCTCCATAGCAAAACTTTCACAGCGTCTGTGCTTCTCTCACAGTCCGTAAACTTATAAAATCTGCCGTCTGCGTCTTCAGTTTCTTTTTTTGGGCAATGCCCGCCTCTCCATAGCATAACACATGTTAGCCTGGAATAGCTGGGCCATACAGAGGTATAATTATTGTGTTGCTATTTAGTGTACAATGATAGTATTTAGGATGTGCTCTATAATTTAATATGGTATGTAAGTAATGGCACGCTGCCGGTATTTCTCTAAATGACAGAATTCAAAGATCTCGATGGTACGCTTCCAGCCTGCGTGTCTTTAACGCTAAAGGAAAGCCTTTGGTGGCAGAAAGCTGTCCGTGGGCCTAAGCGCACGGCCGACATGACAGCACACGCAACGCTAAAAATCACAGCCAGCAACTGCGCCATTTTCAGACTCCTCCAAACCAAAACGAAAAGTACTGAATCAGCTATATTTACAATGCATCAAAAATAATAAAAAGAGTAGAGCACAATCCAAGTTTTATCGTCATCAGACAAAAATCTTACTTATTTGAAAATACAGCGGTGGTATGGCAACAGGAGAAAAGCCAGATTTGTTTAAATGTTTTACATGGCATAGCGAAAACAGCTTTTACTAGTGGTCAGAAATACAAACATTTTATGTCTTAAAGAATCTAACTAATTACCAATTCCCCCTACCATATTTAGACTGATGCACTCCACCGAAAGCAAACCACTGAAATACAGAAGCGACTAAATAATAATAAAATATCTGCACATAGTTCATGACAACAGACGCTGGCTCTAATGGAGTATTAGAAATGCAATGCATTGAACAGACATCTTTTTTACAGAAACAGACCCATATGTACATATGACCTGACAAATGATCGTGTTACGTTCCCTGGGGAGTCCGGCGCTGCTACGTACAAAGCCCCGCTTAAATGGAGATCAGCTTGTTGACTCAGGAGACCGAATAGCAGAGCAAACACGTGAGGTCAGGCAAGTGGAAAGTTCTTTGGAATGGACAGATTGTACGGTATGTCGGACGGGGCTGCTCCGGCTCAGTCAGGTTTGAAGAAACAGAAAATGGGTCAAAACAGCGCCTGCAAAGTAAACAATAATAAGAAGCACGTGAAAGACAGTTCACTATAACACCACCGCAGACACACTATGTGCAGGGTATCTATGTGCAGGCTCAAAGGCTCTGTAACACTTTTGTAATGCAATGCTAACAAGACACCCAAAAGAATTCATATATGATGCACAGCGGCATTTTTTAATTAAGTTTGTACACAAGGCAGCCTATAAAAGGGGTCATCCAGCAGCTTATGTGAATGAATTTGTAACTGATTGCATATTACTTGTGCGGGCATTACAACATGAAAACTGCGTAGTGTCCAGGCGTCCACCTGCCTGGCATTCACGCAGTACAGCGCCACCGAATTGTACTGTGGTTTACATACGATAGTTTTAATAAGTTATTAACATACACTTACTGTGAACAGAATATTTGGCTAGGGGTATGGGATCATATTCTATTATATAAGTAAATTAAATTATCCAATAAATAAATACATACATAAAAATACATAATGAGTTTCAAAGCCCTACTATTACATTTAATAACCAAGGACGTTTCTTATTAATGAATAGTAGGCTAAGTTGAAAAATTGACAGGTTCCGCATAACGACATAAAGGCAGTCGTGCAAATCCTACAGGTCATTCGAGAAAAGCAAAACATGCACTTTTATTCATCTTCTTACAATCTATTTGAGGGCAGGTATTTGTTTTGCTTATCGAAGTTCAAATTATTTCTTTGATTTCATGTATTAATTGTAACATGAGTTTTTTAGCTGGTGGAGTAGCAGCTCCGCCTGTACTCGTCTAACTTTCAGGCAGAAACTCTGACCTACAGCATTTATAATAACAAAGCTGAGTGGGACCGGGAATGGTTACGCAATAAAACTGCAAAAAAAGAAAAAAAAACCGTGTATAAACATTGTGCAACAAAGCATATACGCTAGCTGCATGCGTACGCGTTAGCGAGCATGCCTGTGTGGAACAAGTGGGAGTGGTGAGGCGGCGTTACAATGACGAATAATTAAAAACCAAGTAGAACTGCGGATGCTTTGCATGGTCTACACTGCCCCCAAGTGGTCGTGACAATCAATGACTTTGCAATGATTAACTACAGTTGTACATTAAAAATTTCTTGACTAAACTCTTCTACCGCGACGTAGCAATTAAGAGTGCCGATTTTTTTTGCATTTTTATTATTGTGGTGAACGTGGAACTGTAACGGCTGGTGCTTAAAAGCTGTATTACCTGTTATTCTGCAGTATAATTTGGTCCATTCCTGACCATTTCCATGGAAAGACGACTGAAAAAGAATTTGTTGTTCCATTATGGGAATTCTTTGTTTGTTTTACCTATTGTTCAAGAGGGAAATTTGCAGAGTTGCAGGTTGGGTAAACTCAGTGATAATGATTAGAAGTTTGTAGTAGTATTTGTTGCCACACAGGGCAGTAACTTGAAACTGATAGAATTAGGTGACATTGTTGACACACCACAGCACGCAGTGCACAACAACGAAATGTGTCCTCTGCATTTAACACCATTGGCTATAGGGATCGAACTTTCATTGTCTTAGACGACAGCATAAACCACTGTGCCACCATGCGACTGTGAATATATTTAAATATATCAAATGAATATATTTCACTACATAAATATACAAAATATAATGTTTTGCAAAACTATAATATTGCACAATGGGGGTGGCTCAGAGGGCAGTGCAGGCCCCCATGAGTGGGCACGATAACCTGAATGCCCAGGGCATTCTGTATGTTGCCTTCACCCCCCCTCCAGTACTCAGATCAGAACATGCACCCTCGTGCACAATTGTTTACGATGTGCAAATTATACACGTGCATGTTGTGCTGTCTACAGAGGTAAAACTCCCTGCAGAGAAAAACTGGGCCCGCAAGTTCATGAATTTGGTTTTGACACTGAGTTTTGGTATATACAATATCATCAGGACATTCTGAACCGCAGCCAGGTATGGGGGGTGGTATATAAGGAATGTCAGACAGACTAACCAATAAGAGGAGGAAAACGGCTAGACGTGTTGAATGACATTCAGAGAGACCAATGGATTTAGGGGCAAGGGCGGGACAGTGTCAGAATTACCAATGAGATGACGGATAACTGTAGGATATTTTGAGTGCCATACAAACCGTGTTCCGCCATAAAGGCGCTGGGATTACGGCCCGCATCGTTTGTGTGTGACGTGGAGCGCGGCGGTGTTAGCAGCAATCCGGAGTTTGAAGCAGCCCTTGGGGTGAGCTTACCTGGGCGTCGGGAGCCATCGCATCGTAAAGAATGACAAGTGGGTATTCAAGCAGATAGCATAAATACTGCTGCTCAAAATTTCGACTTTGCTACTCGGTGGAGCCAGAGGTTTAGAGATCCGATATACTTAGAAAATCGTTTTGTTAAAAAATTGGATAACTTTTTCGACGAATTAGTTTTGCGATTGCGCGTGAAACTGCACGTCCTGTCTAGAACCTCCAATTAAAACGGTTCACTGATATTTTTACAACCGTTTTCCCATGCATTGGGAATTAGGTCCATTGTTGCTTATCGTTTGATATGCACATTTTATTTTCTCTTATTTTTCTAATTGCTGGTTTAATGATGATGGGTGCATTTCAGTGCCAATCGGTCCTGCGCCGCGTTATACGGGACATCATTCACCAGAGCCGATGGGGACTTTGCTTCTTTCCGTCTTACTTCCTCCATCGGTCGGCCTGATCGCAGACGAAGATGAAGCGAACACGTTTCTCCGGGGCGGTGGTGTTGTTATGGTCATGCTGGCGGCATGTCAGGGCTCTGGAGCGCCCCCTTGCCACGTAGACTGGCTGCACCCCATATGGTCTTCAGCGGCTACTCCCAGCCAAGACTTAATGCGTGCGTGTAAAACCGCGATCTAAGCAGAAATGGGAGGACATGTGGCCAGGTGACGCCTTAACTGTGTTGTAGGGGGCAACCAGCGAGAACTTGCTCGCCAGAAAAATGCCAAAAAACAGATGGACCAAGGCAAGGGTAAGAGAGGCGAGGACGGGCTGTCAGCTGCCGCCAGGAAGCAAAGGTACTACTTTAGCAGTTGTTTTTTTGCTAAATTGTGCGCTCATTTTTGCCGATTATTTTTCTTTTTTTGCCCTAAACAATGCTGGTTTTTGCTTGAGCCTTGTTCTGTGCCCTGGTGTTTTTCAGGGATGCGGAGATAATGCAGCAGAAGCAGAAGGCGGCAAACGAAAAAACCGACACCAAACCAAAATAACCACGGGACGAAATGAGTTTTTAATTAATGTATTATGACTATCACTAATGACACTAATATTGCGAGAACTGAGCTGTCGATTCGTTTTTTTAGGATGTAGATGCATTGTATTCGTGTACCTATTTTTTTTTCGGGCGGGGGGGGGTTAAAATGGTTTGGTTCTGGGAAGTGTTATTTTGCCATGAAAGTGTGACTTGACAGCTGACATTTAATTGCCTCCAGTTGTACAGATTCCTTACTTCTAAAATGTATTGAGTGCAGACACAATGCAGCCTTCCTGTGCCAGTGTTGTTTTTGTATCCTGAAACCCCACTTTAAGTTAATAAAAAGTAGCTTTTTAATTGCCACTGGTCTGTCTTGAGTTTCACAAACTGTCTGTCGGGGTTGCTGTGAATTACATGTCTGTCTTGTAACACCGTCTGTAGCAGACTGATGAACATAGTGATGAAATGAAATGTGCATTATGATAATGTAGACTTCCTTTTGTGTGCCAAGTACTTATTTTAATTTTTTTTTCCCCATAGCACCCATCCAGCAGGATTAGGAAGCTTTCTACAGTGCTAATATTCTGTATAAATACTCTGTGCTGTTGTTGTCCAAGGAGACTTGACTAGCAACTGAACAGTAAATAGAAGCTGAAAGCGCATTTCTGCTATCTTACTAAATGGTTCCCGCTGAGAAACTAATCCTTTGATTAAAAAAAAAAAAAAAAAGATTTCGGAATAATATGCAGGAAGAATTACAGGTCCTGTTTACATATTCACACTTTTTGTGCCGCCAGAATGCAGACCAGCTGCTTATCCAGGGAAACCGCTAAGTAAGGATTGGGCCACAGATGGGCCGCAGTATTGCACTGACCCCATTATAAGAGTTCAGAACAGATTCTTGTCTAACATCACCTGAGGTACAGTTCTGTGCAAGTTCTTGTGACCCTCAAAATGGGTTTTTTAGTCAAGTGATCATACAGGACGAGGGACCTAGATTAGGTACTAGTGTTTGACTGCACGTTTGCTCTGAAATGGTTCACTAGTGATTTAACTGTTCACACACTGACTGATTAACAGGAAGGAAAGTGTCCCAAAATGAAAACAGCTGTAAGGTGGAATCTAGCAAAATTTGTGGAGTGAGGAAGGGGGGGATCTTAAGTGGTCGTCTTTGCAATTTGTGGTTGGAGAAAAGCATAAAGTTTTCTAACACTAAGCGAAAGTTTCCCAGCCTGCACTAGCCCGCGCTCAAACCACCACCTCCGCAACAACATGCAAGCAGGACTGATTTCATGCAGATATGCATTTCATTTTCCCCGATCTCACTTGGTAGCACATGATCCAACCAATCCCACAGGAACTTGTTTTTCAAACCTGACTCAATCTCATTCACATGCATCATCTTTTCGATCCAATATTTTTGCAGCAGCCATTACAGCAAACAAACTTGTGTTCAAGGCTTTCACCTGTGGTTATTAGGTAAATAATTTATAATTTCACACATATAATAGAACCAGTCAAAAGTTTGGACACACCCACCCATAGGTTTATTTGTACAATTTTCTATGGTTTAGAGTAATTATAAAATAACATGTATGGAATTATGCACTAACCAAAGAAGTATTACACAAAAAAATTAATTGGGAAGGCAGCTCTGTGGGTAGGGACTCAAAAGGTTGTCGGTTCAAATCCCGTAGTCAGCAGAGTGATGCCACTATTGGGCCCTTGAATAAGGCCCTTAATTTAATCTCATTTGCTCCATGGACTGGCTGACCCTACTGTCTCCTCTATGCCAGTTCCATGAGGTGGCCTCCTGGGATGCTTTTCCTGCTGTCCTGAAGTAGGCCCCATGTATGCTGAGCTCTCATTGGCCACTTTTCCTTCACTCTCTGGTCAAACTCCTCCAAGACCATTTCTGTTGTGTTTAGGTCAGGCAGTCAGGTCATGTTATGTGACAGTATCACTCTCCTTTGTATATATATTAGGCTACGTTCACACTGCAGGACAAATGTGGCCCAAATCCGATTTTTTGCTCATATGTGACTCAGATCAGATTTTTTCATGACAATGTGAACAGCACAAGTCACATGGAATCCGATTTTTTCTATTCCGATCTGGGGCACTTCAGTATGTTGTCATAAATCGGATACAGGTCTGATTTTTTGCAATGCGACCTCAGTCTGAACAGCGAAATCGGAATTCATGCGACTTTTCCTGCGTTCGATTATCTCTCGGAACTCAGAAATTCCGAGGTGAGTGACATCACGTCCAACAATCTCGCGTTCGAGCTCCACATCTCGGAACAAACATGGCTGCCTCCATGAACACGCTGTTGTGTGTTGTTGCTTTATATTTTAGCAGATTTGAAGTGAGATTATTTTTTCAGAGAGACAGACAAACAAGAAACACAAACTAGTCAAACCACATTAAAAGCTTTATAAAATATTTTAGTACATTCATAGCGATATTCTTTTTTTGAGAGGCAAACAAACTACAAACAAAAGACACTAATAAGTCTGGTAAAAATCTGACATTGCATGCTGGGATACTGTTTACGGTCATGATATGGTATTCTCTAAATTGAACACGTGCAATTACATTTATTACTACTGAAATGCACCTTGTGGTGCAACCTGGACACATCTTCAGTGATGTAACCAGGGTCATGGGGTGTTTCGGGTCTTACATCAGACACCCTCACCCGGGTGACCCAGCCGGGGGTGATCAGGCCCCGACTTGTGTCCAGGTAGCGCACTACGCCACGTATCCCCCCTCCTCAACCAGAGCCAACGTGAAGCCTTTTCCGCAGCTTCCGTGATGTTCTTCATGGCTCTTCGCCTGTGCAGTCCACCGATCCCTAGGAGTCCCAGGACCCGATGTAGAGACTGGCTTGCGAAGCCCCTGCAACCCACTTCAATGGGCTCGCAGTGGGCCTTCCACCCATTCCTCCGACACTCAGCCACCGGGTCGGCGTACTTGGCCTGCTTCCGTTCTTGAGCTTCCTCCATCTGCTTTTCCCAGGGGACAGTTAGCTCCAGTAGCACCACCTGCTTGCTTGCCCCGGACATCAACACCATGTCTGGCCGGAGCATTGTCACTGCGATGATGTCCGGGAATCTCAACTGTCTCCCCAGGTCAACCAGTAGTTGCCAGTCCCTCGCCGTAGCAAGCAGCCCCCCGTGGGTCTTCTCTGGGGGCTGGGGCTTCTCGCCTGCTCGAACGATGGTGATGGTACACTTGGAGGGGTGTTGCCGCTTGCTGTTGTTGATGCCAGTGCAGATGGTGTCTGCTACTGCCCGCAGAACCTGGTCATGGTGCCAACGATACCGACCACCTCCCAAGGCCTTTGAACAGCAGCTGAGGATGTGTCCTAAAGATCCCCTTTTCTGGCAGAGTTGACATACACTGACTGGACTAAGAACTTGAAGTGGTGTGGCTCCACCTTCCAGAATTTTGCCCAGGTGATCTTACGGCCAGCTGTATGCTCCCACTTGGTCCAGGCCCCCTGCTTGGACATGCCCACCATTCTGCTGGAGCCATTCCTCCACCTCGGCACGTACCTCCTCCTGGATCAGCTTCTGCTTCTCCTTTCTGCTGTAGCTAGGTTTTGGATTGCTACCCAGCCCTGCCCACCCAGTAGCCACTGAGCCCACCAGGATGCTGTGTCGCAACCTTGCCTCCGGCCTGATCCACTGCATCCTGGGCGCGCCACTTCCATCCTGTTCTGACTTCTACACCTGCTGAGGAGACCTTGGTGTCGGCGGAATCTCTGTAGAGCAGGACTTCTCTGGCTCGGGTGACCATGAACTCCTCTGCCAGACTGCTGAAAGGAAACTGCAGCTTGGTGTTATGCCTGAAGAGTGCAGTGCTGCTTAGACTCCATGGCAGGCCCAGCCACCCGCGTAGGAACTGGCTATTAATACTATAACTGTTAATACATTTAACAAAATAAACATTTTTAAATATGTATAAAATAGAATTACTGTTGACTCCGTCAGAGTGCCAAACATGGAGGAGAGCACAGAAGTTGGCCAGTGGAGGGACAGTGAGGTGCTGGATTTAATAAGTATTTGGGGAGATAAATCTGTAAATCTGTCCCGTCTGGCAAAACTGGAAGGCTCATATCATAACCGGGCAGTTTTCCTGCATCAATAAAGTGACGTCTTTGTTTTTGCGCATGCGAGTCATCGCGTCTTTCTTGTTTTGTGCGCACGCGGGCCAGTTCAGTATAGTGAACTGTTCACATTGAAATCTGATATATCCCACATTAAAAAGAGTGATGTGAACAGGCAAGCAAAAAATCCGAGCTGAGCAGAAAATCAGAATTGAGCATTACGGCCTGCAGTGTGAACATAGAATTTTATTTTGCAGTATAAGGTTATCATCTTTAAGTCATATTGTTTGATGTTTTTAACCATTTTATCACCATTTTCTTGGTTAATTATATCTATAACCTTATATATATATAACCTTATTATGTATACTGTATTGTGAGCGCTGCGAACAGTAGCCTGAGCATGAGATGAATGAATGAGCGTCTTGTGGGGATGCTGGCAGTTGGGGCGGAGACTGTCATACACCCAGGCGGGGCAATTTGCGATGTGCTAATTGGACGACGACCTGTATTTTTTTTTTTTTTTACGATGTAACGTTTTTCCATACTACATCACTATTTGACAAAAAATAGTTACTGGAAAAACTACAGCGTTTTAAGAGTAGCTGCACTACTAACAAGCTACTGAACAAAGTGGTTAAGTTTGTAGCGTCACTGATTATCGTTAGCTACTAGCAAACACTGCATTTTACCATCCACACATCACTACTGAATGCTATAGGAGAGTGTGCATAATCCCAGTAATTTTTTTTTTTTTTTTTTACACGCCATTAAAATACGTAAGATTACTAACATTGTTGCAACTGTGTAACAGCCAATGGTCACAAAATGACTAATATTAGAGTAGTTTGAGAGGAGGCATATTTCAGAACACAAGAAAAACAAATTAAAAGAAACAGTTACTCAGAAGTTGTATAATGTTGGAGGGAAAAGGGATTACCAGTAGGTCTACATAAAATGAAAAAATTTTCCTGAACCTGTTTACTTATTCGTATGTACATTTATTTTAAACTTAAAGGTTAGTTTATCATTTGTCTATTTCTCGGCCATTCCTTTTTGTGGCTTGCAAACTGCAAAAGTAGAAGTATATCAACGCAAAATTAATAATAGAGATTTTGTACCAAAATACAGGCTATTTTAATAGGGGTTTAAGTATATGTACATGCTTAATTTTTATTGTAGCAGTTTGTGATTTATGTTGTTAAAATTGTTACAGTTCATCGTATTCAGTTAAAAGCGTGAATTAATACAATATCTCTCAATTACATACTACTGCTATTTAGGGGTTCGTAACATATGTGTGAATCATGTTATTAAAAAAACTCTAATTTACATACACTGTTCTCAAACAGCCTAGGCAGAGAAGGAAAAAGTGGAAATTTTTCATCCTTGCATTGAACAGGGCATTATTTTAAATATCATGTTCCTTTTCATGTAAGGTAATTCCACCCCTAATAACTTACAGTTAGGGCCCATCACCTTTGTTCAAAAATGGATTCCAATAAAAGGTTTTAAAGAAATTACGCTGAAGAGAACTCGGGTTTAAAGGAAAAGGACACATTTTAATTTATAAAATTTAAATAACTTTCTCTGCAGGAAGACGGAAAATCTGCACAACATACACAGAATTCGCATACAATATACCGAAAATCTATTCCAAAAGTTAAACATTCTTCATACAACGCTTCTGTTTTTACAATTGGTTTCAATCTCCTTGCAACACTTGTAACATTACTGGAACAATCCTCCAGAAGCAGTCATTTTTAAACAGCAGTATAGAGTTTAAAATGGTATAATAAGTAACAACAATAATAATAAAATTACTTGGGGATTAAAAAGTATAGCAATTGAAATCTTCCTTACACAGAAACGACAAATGTTGTATTTCTTTATCAGGAGGAATGGCAGAGATGGCCAAATGAAGATTCCTAAACCATTTGCTGTATTTTTTAACCTCACTAGATGGTGCTCTTGGGTTGTTTTAGTGCACGCTTTCAGTCCTTTTTTTGGACAGAAAGCGCCATCTAGTGGGGTCAGAAAATACAGCAAGGGGTTCATGCAGCTTCATTTGGCCATCACTAGGTGGCGTCAGGGTCCATCTACACACTGCAGCAGTTGCTGACTGCCCTCTTCCCATCTGCTAAGCTGAGTTTCACCTTGGGCTCAGATTTCCGCCTCATCCTCTCATTCTTTTTCACTTCCCTGTGGGGGTGGGGGTATTGCATAAAAGAATCAACCTTCCCATCAATATGTGCAGCCCAACATGTGTGCAGAACATTCTGGAACATTACCAACCTGGCGAGATGAAGGACGGCCTCTACCACGTTGGTGCCCTCCTTGGCACTCGTCTCACAGAAGAGGGCACTGTATGCCTGCAGTTGGCAGGGCAGTTGATCACTGCACACGTCTGCTGAATGTTCATCATTCAGGTCCGGGATAAGGGAGAGTGACTCACCATAGCTAGTTTTTCTCCATTCATTTTGCTAACATGGCCACCTGCTGGTTGCTCAACCCTCAAGTCCACCTTGTTTCCAACTATACACAAGGGCAGCAGTTCACCTGTGGCATCCTGAGATGAGAGAACAGGCCATCATTGATCTGGCATTCACCAAGTTAGTGGTTATAAGGTTACATCCCCTGCTAGATGATGCCTAAAACCAATTCATTTTTACCAACAAAACTGTAAAAGCACGAGTACCCCAAGACCAACAGCATTACGATGACTTAAACATGAAAGTTTTAGAAGTTGTAGTGACATCTCTGTACAAAATGGAATTTCTCTTTAATGTTAGCTATGCTAGGTTTTTAATAATCAAATCGCAACCGGTCTCCCGAAAACGTACGCGAATTTGATCCACCCACTCCCGGATGTGGAGGAAGCTGGACTCTGATGTAACGTCATACAGCAGGAGAACTCCATGAGCTTTGCGGAAGTACGACCGTGCAATACTGCGGAACCTACCAATGGAAAGCAGAGAATTAGTTACTTTGACACTCTCACAGGTCCAATCCAGTCATGCACATGATTCTTGCCCAACATGGCTCTGAGGCTAGAGCTCTCTACTAGCAATGGGAAGGTTGCTGGTTTGAATCCCGTGAACGCCTGGAGTGATCTTACTCCATTGGGCCCTTAACCTGCAATTGCTCCGCCCTGGGTACAATGTTAATCTACATCCAGCCCTGCAAGCAGGTCCTCCAACTTACAGGGAAAATTTGGGGGTTGGTGGCAGGACAGGCACTCTAGCCACCAGAAAAAAAAAACCTCACACTGTTGTGGTGCTGAGGTATCACCCACCCCAGGGCTGCACTCGGGTTCTCGTTCCTGAACTGGTTCGTCGTGTGGTGGGTACAGCAACACGCTGTATCAGCAAGAACTCCTTACCTCCTCTCCTCATTATACCACGCACCTCTCTTGTCCAGCAGTATCCCAGATCTGCAGAGTCGTCTTTTCCCCATCAACCAGCATCCTCTTCATTTGAAAATCTACCCCTAAGACCAGAGGATCACTGCTTGGTAAGAAAACTAAACAGGTTTGCTGGAAAAGTGTGTGGATTCAGATCTCACCTAGTGTGGTTTGAATGTCTCCTCTGAATTCATTCTTGCACAGCCTCAGTAAGAAGCTGGACTTCCCAGACCCAGCATCGCCAGCCAGGACCACTCTGTACGTAGGGCCTGTCGCCTCACCATCGGGGATGTCTTTTTCGGCATGCTGCCAACACAAATTACTGCTCACTTGCAGCAAATACGAAAATTCCACACAACTGGATCAACTATAGAAGCATAATCAACCAGATATAACACAAGACCACAGCTTAACCGTGCAGTTAGTAATGTTGATGCTTATCGCCATGCCAACAACTAGGGCTATATTCATAGTCAGAGCATATAGGTATTAAAACAAAATAAAGAACAAATAAGGCAGAAGCTTCATAAATAAATATTAAACGTTATAAACCAGATGCGGTGAACCTGATCCATGGAGAGCCCCCGCGGGTTTTTTGGGATGACAGTGGGTCACCAGGACTGGAGTTGAGAAGCACTGCTTTATTATTGGCCGATCGAGAGGTCATCCCAGAAACCTGCACCCGCAGCGGCTCTCCATGGATCACTTTCACCACCCCTCCTATAAACAGTTAAAACAAACAGAAAATCGAAAGGAAAAAAAAAAAAAAAAAAAAGCCTCTAGCTTGACTACTAAAAAAACTCTTTGAAAGAGTCTATAAAATGGTAATGCCGGCTAAGGGCAGTAAAGGGAAGACAATACAGTAAAACATGCTTAAAGAGTTAAAGTACAGCAATGTAAAAACACCTAGGATCATCTGAAAACCTGGAACAATAATACTGGCCTATTGCTTCAGTATATCCAAGTAATTATCTGGAATTACTTAATATTCAATTGATCAGTGGTTCTCAACAGTTCACTTTCATAAGCAAGGACATTTTTGTTCCATATACCACCACCTGCATACCTCAGCCAGGTAATCAAGGACTGAGAGATGGAACCAGGTGTGTAAGTGAAACAGAACAAAAACATGGACTGGCTGAGGAGCACCTGAAGGCTGGGTTCAGAGCCAAGGAACTCATGGAATTATGTTGGACAGTAGCACTACAGTAGAGACCAGTAGGGATTCACAACCCAGATGGTACCTGTCCATGCCTATACCAGCTAAGGTTCATGTGGCCCCTTATATGTAGAACCAGCTGAATGGAAGGGAGTGTTGAGGTATGTTGGTACTGGAGTGTAGGGTCACTACTGCTGCAAGGACTTTCGTACCCGTGAGGGGAAGGCAGAAAGGCGCCTGCGGATGGATGAGGCGATGGAGCCGCACCGGCTGACTGCTGCCGAAATCCCCATCTCCGACTTCACTTCAGACACCTACGGCAAGGGGTAGAGCACCTTAAACCTGGCTGTATGTTCACGTGAACATCTGGGCACACCAGCAGGATGGGGAAATACCTCAGCGTCAGAAAACGCGCAGGAATAGCTGTGATGCACCGTTTCCATGGACTCCCGGCTGTCGTCACTGTCGTACGAGCTGGCTGCCGTCTCCGTGGTGATGGACACACCACTGTCCAGGTATTTATCTGCCCAGGAGGCCACGTGGGAGTACTTGGCCTTGCTGGGGTCACTTTCAATGCTCTCATCTATAGAACTTGGGAAACAAGTGCGCAAAGCCGTGATTGACTGGAGATCCACATCAAAACAGGGAAGGAACAAGAAAGCAGACAGTTAAAATCGCCACCTGATGCGTTTCAGCGTACTCTGTCGAATAGGCTTCAACCTTCTGGATGAACTCTCTTTCCTGGAAGACTGAAGAATACTCATTTAGAAGTAGTGCTGGTAGAAAAAGAAAACTAGCAGTGTTTCCAGTGATAGAGACCCATACCTTCCTATTATTCACAAGTATGTTCTGGGCCAAGGCAGAGCGCAAGCCATCGTTGCTATCATACAACTTCTTATTCATTTCCCTCAAAGAGAAAGAAGCATAAAATCAGGGCAGAGATTATTGCTATAAGCTGCCAACAATGACTGCCAGCCCCGAAGAAAATCCTTTATGCTTAGTAATAAACAGAGCATCCTGGTGACTCACTGGAGAACAGCTATGTGACTGGAATAGGACTGACACTCCATCAACATGGCTTTCAAGTGCTCCGTCTCCCTGTGGGGAAGAGCGCAGCGTTACTGCCTCGGGTTCACAAAGCCTGGCGGAGGATGCTGCCAAGCAGGGGGCGCGCAGCCGACGTATTACGCTGCTCAGCCTCACCGCTCGTGCTGCAACCTTTCGTCTGAACTCTCATTCTTTAGTCTGTCCAGCTCCGCTTGCAGGACGGAGACTGTAGTCTGGGCATTGTTGAGTGAGCTCCGCAGACACTCATTTTCCTTAAGAATAAAAATAAAACCCCTTCAGGGAAACAATCCAGGAAGCAAAAGGAACCGGTCCTCTCCATACGATCCCATCGGATATGAATCCACGCTGTACCGCTCTCATCTCCCGCATCTGGCTCCTCAGGCGCTGGGCATCCACGCTGGGACTGTGCTGCTGGGAGTCGTCCTGGAGCTGGAAGAGATTCAGGATGTGCTACTAGGCAATTCACTCAAATACACATTTCATAAACATTACAAACTGCTTTGGCAGCATTAGCCTGGTTTTGTTTGCATAACGACTCCTTGACAAACAGTGAGTAATAAGTGCCTGCTTGTAAGGGATGATGCCTTTAAGGAATGTTGTTTTCATTAAAGGGCTAGACCTGCTGTTGGGTGCTGGACAGGGCAGCTTATCAGTTCTACATCTAAGGTGAATCATAGAACTGAGAATTACTGCTTCTAGAATTAATAAGTTTATCCTGTCAGTTTAATATTAACAGATTATTGTGCCTAGTTTCGTGATTGCTTTTTTGAATATCAGAGAGCATGATCAGTATGTGTCCATGCAGCAAATGGGGCCTTGAGGCTCTTAAACCTTACAGGAAAAACCATTCTGCCAAGCACAGGATTCTTACCGATGGATGAGCTTCCAATGACGGGCACAGAACCATGCATCACCCAAATTACCTCATGCTCTGTTTAGCTAACCCTTTTTGCAATTCATTTTTGCCTTTCAAATCCTGGATCGACACCAGAAACAGGCTAGCAACTTTGAACTTCTTACCACAGCCAGGCTCAAGAGCTGCTACGGATGGAGAATATATTACCGCCACGCATTCAGCTAAAATTAACTCTGGACTTCCAGGCCCTGCCAGATGTTGGCAAATGGAGGGACTCCTATTATGAAGCATTCAGCAGTGACACATTGTCAAAGGTCAGCTGCAGGATCTACATGTGCAGACCGCAGATTGACGCCCTGGAGATAAACAAGAGCAGCAGGCAGTGTGCTTTTGACATGCAGGTTCCTCCCTAAGAAAACAGTGTAGTAGCGCGACAGCCTCTCACACTGCCGTGCTGAGGAGCTTCTACAGAGGGGCCCGCTTCCACCTGTCAGCCGTTACCTTTCTCAGCTTGTCGACAGCAGCCTGCACGTCTGCCACTTCGCTCTCGTGTTTCTTCTGCATCACTGCGACAGCCGTCTCCAGTTTCAGGTGCTCCTGTTACCATGGCATCCAAATGTGAGGCTTTATTCAGTCAACTCCTAAGGAGGCTTTTAAAAAAATACTTAAGACTGCCAGATCAAATCACTCTGGAGCCCGGATTGCGACGCATGGATCGCAGGGAAGAGGGACAAATCAAACCTGGAATGTGGCGCCCGGGAGTTCCCACAATATCCCCCTCCCAACCTCCACATGGATTCTGAGCTCTGATTCAGCCAAGCATTTCTTTAGCCACGTCCTCATTACCAGGCTGAAGTGACTCAAAGCTGTTTTTTTGTCTTAATGAAACACAGAGGGCTGTGTGGACACAGAAATTTGATACTGTCAAATCATTCGAGTCACTCTAGTATGTGGTCCTAGATTGGACACGCATCTGACGTGAACAGTCAGATCGGAATTCGTGTGTTTTTTGTTGTTGGAGATGCAACCGACTCCTGCAAAAACATGTCAAAAAGCATAAGAGTGCCATTTCGGAGGACAGATGCATTCACATTACAGTTAGACATAGGTTACCTGTAATTATGAATGCGAACCGTAAAGACAGGCAAATCCAGTCTGAGCAAAAAATTGGAATTGGACAATGAGGCTTGTAATGTGAACGTAGCCTCTCTGGTCCAAGATCAGATTCTTATCTGGATTTGTGGCCATGCAACATGAACGAGAATGGTTTTTTGCCTATATGCATGCGCCGAGTGGCATTCCGACAAAACAGCAACGGAGGAGAGATACAGCTGTAACAGTCAGTGGAAGGACAGGCAAGCTGGCAATTTACTGGATACTTAAGGAAATTAAAATCGGTTCAAGCCAAACTGGAAGGATCCTACTGAAATTGAGTAGTGCTTGAAACAAAGAAATGGCAACACATGGCCACAAACGAATGTGGCTTCAATGGCAAAAAAAAAAAATAAAAATAAAAGAATTAAACGGGTGCCATTTCAGAGGACAGATGCGTTCACATTACACTTAGATACAGGTCACTTGTAATTATGAAAGTGAACTGTTAAGCAAATCCAAACAGAAAGATCAGATTAGAGAAAAAATCTGATTTACCAAAAATAAACATCGGAATTGAACAATGGGACTCGTAGTGTGAACGTAGCCTTTATATCAGACAGATGAAGATTTGTGAAGCATACTGTGTAACATGAATGTCTAAGGTAGGAGTGGCCAATCTTATCCGCAAAAGGCCAGTGTGTGTGCACATTTCTGGGACAACCATTAGGTCAGCTGATCAAACCCAGGTGTGAGGACTCTTTCAGCCAATCAGTGTTCTAATGAGTAATCTAATTAGGGAGTTGCAGCGAAAACCAGCACACACAGTGGCCCTTTCTGGATAAGAGTACCCACCCCTCATCTAAGGACTTCCACGAAATCCTATTACACCAAAATAAACCATGACACATGCATTCATAAGGTCAATTCATTTGGTCACCTGTGAAAATAACGTGACACTCATTCAGCAGGTTAATCCCAAGTCCCTGGCCAGGAGGATAAGTGCTGAGAAGTGCCGGCTGGGAGACACCGTGACTTTATGACAGCGCTAACGAAGCAGACTGCTGACACATTTGGCGAGGCAAAGGTGTGAGTTACATGGTGTCTCACGTTGGATGCCGAGAGCAGCATAACAGTATGGAGGCTCCCTCCTGCTCCTCACCTCCTCACGCACCCTCTGCTCGAGCAGGACAAGCTGCTGCTGCAGGTCTTCTTCCATCTCAGCCAGCTGGCGCGCCGTCGCGTCCTCCGCCCTGCTGGCGGCAAAGTACCTCAGTACTTGTGTCATAGAAGTGTTTCTCAACCCAGTCTTCGGGGACCCCCAGACAGTCTATGTTTTTGCTCCCTCCCAGCTCTGGAAGGGAGCAAAAATGTGGACTAACTGGGAGGGAACAAAACTGTGGACTGATTGCCATGCCTGATTGCCAACTGAAAATATAATGCCATCAATTCCACTTCCACGCATTGAAGAGCTCGTGCACGTCCATAACTTAAACTATGCATTAAGGCCTCACACGAGCACCTGAGCCATATTCAGCTGATGGAAATCATAGCCCAACAGCTCCACCATAACACACCTTAGTATTCAATAAATCCTGTGAAATCGCAGCAAAATAATTCTTGCATTCTCATGTGGAATATGTACTATCCTCCCTAGCAAACAACAGTGAATCAACAGTTTAGAAAAAAATATTCTTGTATGAGGGCAGACTAAATAGACAATGGACCGAAAAAGCCACTGATGTTTAACCCAGTTTCACAGAACAGGCCCGATACCCAGTGGCGGGTAATGCCACACAATCAGACTCATTCATGCCCACATAAAAACAGTCTTTGAATGTGAGAAAGTATACAGTGCCTGTTATGCTGACAGAGTTTCAGCCCTTTAATGGAGTATCGGTGTCTCATGATCTCAGCCCCCAGCCCTTCTGCCAGGACACTACACAGCAGCCCCCTTGCTCACCGTCTCAGGCTGCTTTCCAGCTGCTGGTTCTCCAGTTGGTGCTCCCTGTTCTCACCCACAAGTGCCCTGACCAGCTCCTCATACTGCTGGAGCAGGGAGGGATCCAAGGTGCAGATCCGCTGATACAGCTCCACCACAGGTTCCCGGCTCCTAGGACAGGCAAAAGGTTTGAATCGTTTGGGAAAGATTACCAATGCTTCCAAGAATACACCGGTACCATATTACAAAGTATGAGTCCCTCTGATCTCAATACAAGTGCAGGATGAATTTGGGCACCTTGGGGGAGAGATGAGAGTTCTAGGGCTTGCTGTGCATGGATCACAGATTCTGTTACAGCCAAAGCTCATGTCGGCCACATGTTCTCAAGTTTAAGTTTTACATCAGCTTTTTTCAGCCCCAAGATTCAGGGGAACAATTGCCTGGTACTGAATTTGAGAAAGTCCATGGGTATAAAATACAGGAGGTAACCCACTACACACCAACCGATATGCTGCTTTCCATAGAACTACTTAAAAGCAGATTTCAGCCCAATAAATTTCACATCAAGTAATGCTACATTACTAGAAAAAAAAGTCAGCATGATCATACTGGACCTGTATCCATTAATATGGAGTATAATTGCATTACAGTGGATTTGTAAGCTAGGGTGTGCTTTCACAGAGCAGAGAGCCACCAGCCCACACGGGAATGAGATAACCTACAAGAAATTAATGACATGGCAGTGCTGCCCTTAAACTGCAGGACCCAGTCTGCCAGTTTGTTCAGAATACACAGGCTTACGTAGGGTATATATTAAACTACTGGAGATTCTGCCTGCCTGACCCCCCCGCCAACCACTTAAACCGCGCCTGTTGACTACACATGTGCAAGGAAATTGACTAGTAGGTGGTAGCACTGACTTTTACAGAGCAGAAGTCAACGAAGAAAGAGTAGTTTCTGCTGTACAAAGTATGGAGGTACCACATCTAATTTTTCTTTCTGCCCATGACATTATCCCGCAGTTTACGCTGCTTTCAAAATATTCCAACATTTTGAAATCTTGGCAGGGTCCCAGTTAATTTTCAAGTATCCAGGAAGTACATAAAGTAACATCATAATAAAATTAAGGAACTGGGAGTTATGCTGGGATGTCGCACAGATTTCAAAATGCCACGATATCCCGTATTACCTCAATATCGCTGAAGTCAGACTTAAAACTGTTAATAAAAAGTCTACCCATTTTGTTGCACTTGCGTCAAACATCTGCCCACTCCTGTGGCCTGGATCACGAAACAGGATTTTTTTAGCCAGGCGGATAACTTGTTGGATTTAAGGTAGTCTGGGCTAAATGTAAGTGAACGCAAATAAAGTCCATTGAAACTAGTGTACCTTAAATCTGACAAGTTATCCAGCTAAGCACAAAATCCTGCTTTGAGATACAGGCCCCTAGTCTGCTGAAATCTAGTGGTGGGTGGATCGATCCAGGTATGGATAATAATAATGTTGGTATTGATATTGATCAATACCAGTTAAACGAGATTGATACTTTAGTTTCAGTTTCTCTCCTGAATGCACTGCGGCTGTCTGTGTAAGCGGAGAGGGTCAAAGGCAGGACAGTTACTAAGTACCAGGCGAAGTGCAATAAAATAGAAAAATGCGAACATGATACTGTTCCAAAACAAAAACCTTTAATCTGTTCTACACAGGGGGTGGGGAGATATTTCTTTGAGCATTTTTACACATTATTGTATTTTTCTATTGTACTGTGTTTATTATATTTTCACTATATATATATTTTTTTTTTCCAAAGCCGGTTCTCTAATTTTGTGCACTTTAAGAAAAAAAAACAATTTTGTGTTACTTGTGCTTCATAATAAAGTATTTATTTACTTATAAACTTTCTCCAAATTCTGTCCTGGGTTTTAACTTAAGATAATAATAAAATAAAAAATAAAAAAACCCCACAAAAACACTTAAAAAGTAATGAAAATCAATTGACTTTAGGAATTTTTGATGATATATCCGCCTTGATTATCAAAAAGTATCGATACTGGTATCGATACTGGCCCTGTATTTGCTTGGTATCGGATCGATACCAAATCTCGTAGTATCGCACCACTACTGGAATCATTATTGTACGCAGGCGCCGATCGCAGCCATCCGCGTCCGCAGACAAATGCGGAAGAGTTACGTATGGACTAGGAAGCGGCGAGGCTGTTCGGACACACTGACGAGCGTCCGCATTAATTAAAGCCCCTTCATTATACGGGAAGCGCTCTAGAGTTACACTAGATGCCTACACCTTAGAAGGCAAACTAACAAGGTGTTCTAGCCAATTATAACTAGGCCCAACTAATTAGTTTTTTTTAAATACACATATGTAACATTAAACATCAATGTTTAACCTTAAAAATTTTACGAACTATGGAAATGCACTGTTTTACTGACGATTTTACATTTTTTGTACGTTTGAAACCGCTTAAAAACTAGGTTTGGACAAGTATGAGACATTTATTTTAAGTATAGTAATTAAAGTGCACAAGTCAGACATAATACGCACGCACGACCAGTTACTAGTAAAACAACTATTACGACAATTGTCATTTTTTTATGTCAGAATTATAGCCTAGAATTATGTTGCCGACCTTTTAATCGTTTTGCCAGAGATTAATATTAAACTACACACTATAGTAACATGATTCAGATCGTGACCACCGAAACACCGAAAATCGAAGGATGTGCGGATTATCCAACATATGAAGGATGTGTGAAGGATACACAGGATGTAAGAAAGACTTTTCCGATTTTAAAGGAGAGGTTTATTGCGGCGACTTTTGCACCTGCAGAGGAAAATACACGATCCGTCTAGCATTTCAGCCATTCAGCCTACCTTCCCAAATAGACTGTCCCACCATCCAGCTTTTCCTCAAATTCCTCCCAAGCGCTTCTATTGGGCTGCCCCAGTGAGGCGATGTCCAGAGTTTCGGAAACCTCATTGTATCTAGACGAAAAGTCGCCAAAGTTAATGTATCCGTCTCCGTCCACATCAAACTTCTTAAACAAAGCTCCGATCTCTGCGTTGGGAACACTGAGCTCCTGGCAAACGACTGCGAAGTCTTCGTACTCGATCCTGCCCGATTTATTGATGTCGCACGTCGAAAAGAGCCTTTGGAGAGCAGCGACGTCCATCTCTGTCGACTTGGAATTCATGTGCATCAACTTCTTTTTAGGATGTGGGACACCGCAATTCTTCTTAAAGTGCTTATAAATCAAAGGAAAACTGTGCGTAAATAAGATAGTGGCTCTGGAATAGAGAAGTGTTTAATTTGGTGATCCCCTTGGTTTGTTTTAACTTAAGTTATCCACCCATAAATAGTTATAATTTATAATTCCGCAACACATCAAAATACAAAACCAAAAAAAAAAAAAATGCCAGCAACTCAACCCCTTTAACTCGTTGATCTGCTTTATTCACGTGGGCAAACCCTCATATGAACTTGAATTTCGTAGAATAGGCGTGTCGATCAACCCACCTGTTCTCGTACATTCCTACGGATAGGCTGAGATCACTAAAATGGGAATATATTTATGGGACGGAGATTAAGAATATATCAAATGAGTGAATCGTAATTTAAATAAAAATAACTAAATTATTAACTACTTTTTAAGTGTTAGACAAGCGTATTTAAATATTATTCCTAAATCTTTAAATATCCGGGTACCCCGAGGATGCATCTTTCTTGTATAGTCTTGACAGCTTAAGACATATTTACCTGAAAGCAATTATCATCACATCTAATACCTGAATATGTTTAATTTATCATTATGAGTTTGTATTGTGTACTCCATTGTTTCCGCAGTTATATGGAGTATTCTCCAAAGCTTCACACAGTAGTTTCATTCAACAAAGAAGTTTGGCCTAGGGCAAAATTTGTGACAAAATTTGCTAGCCTTGCCTATTGTACTTGTATAAATGTGTGACCTAAGGTCGTTGAAGAAGCTTAAAAACGCAATTTCCTATTTTTTGTAATATATTTATAACCAAGTGGGCGACTATTTTATTGCCCGGTACAATGAACAATTAAATATTATCATCAGCCGCAATGACTGCAAGCCTGCCGGGGGACTTTCTTTGAACCCACACCATTTTGCACGTTTCCATGCAGCATTCCACTTAACTGACTCCACCCAACGTCTCTACGATACGAGATACACAACGCAACCGCTATTTTTCCTGTATTATTAACGAATCCGTAAAAAGAATGACAGGCATGTTATTTTAATGTTGTGTGTATTTAAATGCTGGTGTGGCAGACCTCTTAAATAACCGTTGCAACAAAATGGCCTGTATGGCCGAATTCACTGTGTTTGCAAAAGGTGTTCAGCCTGTCACAGGTATTTGTGGGTGTAGCGATCACACAGGGAGACTCTGCCTAAAAAGCACTTAAACGTACATCTTAGCTGTCTTTATCGCTATTTGGCGTGAGTCACGGGACAAAAATACTTTGCCTGAGTGACTTGTGTTTGCTGAATGACCCGTGTGGGAGATGGAGTAGGAAAAGCAAAGGACATTCCCGTAGGAAGGAATGTGAACAGTGTGTGAAAAAGCAGAACGAGTGAGCAAATACAAAGGCAGTATTTATGAGGGGGAATTTTTATTTAAAACTTTTAAATTTGCACTGTCTTCTTCCTTTGCCGTAAATGAGTGAAACCGTCATTTATTTTGTATCTTGTTGTTATTCAATTTGGTTTTGAAACCTGTAGAAGTCTATTTGATTCCAGTACTTTTCTACTTTTCTTATGGGTTCTTTTAGTCATAAGGTATTAATTATACACTGAACATGATATACTACAGCTGTAAATACATAATAGATAACTTTGAGGCTGTTTCTTCTCCATTTGAGGCTACGGGCGAAGGAGATACATCTCCACTTTGATGTCTGGAGGTGGAGGTGGAGGTGGGGGAGGGGGTTGATTTCAAAGCTACAGCTGTACCCGTATAATGGTGTCCCATTAAAGTGGTACATCATCTCTCAGCGACAGTGGTGATAATCCCTTTCATTTTGCAGTAGTTCTTCTGCAGCCAGTCCTGGATGGGCTTGGTGTTGGTCGCAGGCCAGTGCTTATTCACCTGGATCATTTCCAGAGAGAGTTTGACAGCAGAGAGGTGGCCAAGATTCCTTTGGGTGATGAAGAAGTGGTAGACCTTGATACAGGTGGGCGAAACGGCACGAAGACAAATATGCTCAGGGTGAGGTTTGACACTTTCGCACTTTGGTGAAACAGGAAATTTCATGACGTAATAGTAAGTTGTAAAGAAAAGTTCAGGTTAATGTTGATGTTATGTAAGATATTTATATATACTGTGTATCTCGTATACTTACCTCATCATATTTCTCCTGAGAGTAAAAGTGTGATGTAACACATGTGACAACAGCAGAGAGGTAGGAGGGGCCTGAAGAAAACCTGGTGCCGCAGACAAAAAGGAAAGGAACAAAGGCAGTCTCACTCCAGTGGCCCAGGATGTGGGTGTGGCCGGGACTGCTCCTTCTACGAAAGTATGAATGTTCATATACTTAATGACGAAGCATGGCTAAGAGCTAGCCCATAGTGGCCAGACATGTATAAAAGAAGAAACCTTGAGTAGATTAAAAAAATGCTACGCTAATTAAGTTTACAGCCTGACTAATTGAGAAGCAATAGATTTGTTTTGTGGATTGGGTGGCAGCCAAGGGAGGCCCTGGCGGTCCGATCCCCGGCTGACAAAACTGGCTTTCGGGACATGGAATGTCACCTCTCTGGTGGGGAAGGAGCCTGAGCTTGTGCATGAGGTTAAGAGATACCGCTTATGCGCCGAATGACAGTTGTGGTTAGCACGCCACGAGGGGATTCCATCGTTTTGCTGGGGGACTTCAACGCTCACGTGGGCAATGACAGTGTGGCCTGGAGGGGGGTGATTGGCAGGAACGGCCTCCCTAATCTGAACCCGAGTGGTGTTCTGTTACTGGACATCTGTGAAATGCATGGTTTGTCCATAACGAGCACCATGTTCAAGCATAAGGGTGTCCATAAGTGGACATGGTATGAACATGCCCGGGGCTACAGTTCGATGATCGATTTCATAATCGTATCATCTGATCTGCGGCCTTCTGTCTTGGTACCGGTAGGCCAGGCGGAACGCGGCTCGGACGGTTGCGGAAGCAAAAACCCGGGCTTGGGAGGAGTTTGGTGAAGCCATGGAAAGTGACTTTCGGTCGGTCTCAAAAAGGTTCTGGCAAGCCATCTGGAATATCAGGAGGGGGAAGCAGCTCCTGGTTCCTACTGTTTATAGTGGGGAGGGGGTGTTGTTGACCTCACCTGGGGACATCATCCGGAGGTGGAAGGAATACTTTGAGGACCTCCTCAACCCTGCCTCAGATACATCTGCACGCACTGCCTTTGAGACATCTGGGGGCACGGGGCCCGTGGGGGCTGGGGTGGACTTGCCCATCACTGGGGCTCAGGCGGCCAGAGTGGTTAAAGAGCTACGTGGTGGCCGGGCCCCGGGGGTGGATGAGATTCACCTGGAGTACCCAAAGGCTCTGGATGTTGTGGGGCTGTCATGGCTGACACGCCTTCTCAACAGTGCGTGGAGGTCAAGGACAGTACCGGGGACCAGAGGGTGTGTTCCAATTGTAGGGGGATCACACTTCTCAGCCTTCCTGGGAAAGTACTGGAGAGGAGGGTGAGATCGATAGTCGAATCTCGGATTCAGGAGGAACAATGCGGTTTTTGTCCTGGCCGTGGAACACTGGACCAGCTTTATACCCTTGCGAGGGTACTGGAGGGGGCCTGGGAGTTTGCCTATCCAGTCTACATGTGTTTTTTGGACTTGGAGAAGGCTTACGACCGGGTTCCCCGAGGTGCTCTGTCGGGGGTGCTTCAGGAGTGTGGGGTTCGGGGTCCACTATTGTGGGCGATTCGGTCCCTGTATGAACAGAGCAGAAGCTTGGTCCGCATTGCCGGTAATAAGTCGGACGTGTTCCCAATGCAGGTTGGGCTCCGCCAGGGCTGCCCTTTGTCATTGGTCCTGTTTATAATATTTCTGGGCAGGGTTTCTAGGCGCAGCCAGGGTGTTGAGGGTGTCCAGTTTGGTGGCCTCAGGATTGCCTCGCTGCTTTTTGCGGATGATGTCGTCCTGTTGGCTTCATCTGCTGGGGACCTCTAGTGTGCTCTGGGGCAGTTCGCAGCCGTGTGCGAAGCGGCGGGGATGAGTATTAGCACTTTCAAGTCCGAGACCATGGTTCTCAGCCGGAAACGGGTGGATTGTCCTCTTCAGGTCAGGGAAGAGGTCCTGCTTCAAGTGGAGGAGTTCAAGTATTTCGGGGTCTCGTTCACGAGTGAGGGTAGGCGAGATCGAGAGCTGGACAGACTAATCGGAGTGGCGTCTGCAGTTTTGCAGGCGCTTAACAGGTTCGTCATGGCTAAGAAAGAACTGAGCTGGAAAGCAAAGCTCTCGGTCTATTGCTCCATCTTCGTCCCTACCCTCACCTATGGTCATGAGCTATGGGTAATGACCGAAAGAATGAGATTGCTAATACAGGCAGCCGAAATGAGGTTTCTCCGCAGGGTGTCTGGGCTCTCCTTTAGAGATGTTCGGATATCCGGGAGAGTCTCACAGTAGAACCACTGCTTCTCCACATCGAAAGGAGGCAGTTGAGGTGGTTTGGACACCTGGCGCGGATGCATCCTGGCCAGCTACCTGGAGAGGTTTTCCGTGCATGTCCTACAGGGAGGAGGCCCCGGGGCAGACCCAGGACACGCTGCTGGGATTATATCTCTTGGTTGGCCTGGGAACGCCTCGGCATCCCCCCCGAAGCGCTGGTAGAGTTAGCTGAGGAGAAGGAGGTCTGGGTATCTCTCCTGAAGCTGCTACCCCCACGACCCGAACCCCGGACAAGCGGAAGGTGATGGATGGATGGATGGATAGATTTGTTTTGACGGTTAATTAACTCTTAGTGAAATCAAATCACATGAAATGTGACTAATCAGGATAATTCCCATGTCGAAGGTAGCTTTTCCGTGCGTGAAGCTGCAGTGAGCCCAGGCTCATGAATAACTCCTGCAGCAGCTGGTCAAAGTGATCCCACAGGAATCTGCAAACCATCTTGCTGCTGCTGGGCCGGCCCGCCAGCTGCTCCATGACTGTGGCGACATCCTGGGGCTTGATCATGTGATTCTGCAAGGCTGTGTGCAGCAGCCGGTGCACACATGGTATCATTATGGTGAAATGCTATATTGGCTGTCATTTAAAAAGATACAATAAGGATGGAGGACAGCATGAAATGAGATGGAGCCACTTGCCAATCTCTCAATCCAACAAGATGTCTGACTGAGGGCTTTGAGCTTGATGAGCTTCTCTTTGTTGCAGTCTTCTTGCATGTATATCTCCAACAGGAAGTCCCATTCTGCATCCTCCTTTTTACGGATTCCCACTCGGAATATGAGTGCCCGCAGCATGCAAGACAGCCTGCAAAGGGAAGCCCACCACTCAGGGTTTCAGAGGGGGCGGGGACCGACACTCCTTCCATGAGTCCTGCCCAGGACAGCTTAGGAATCCTCCTCACCATAATTACCCAGATTTTGCATTTGGATCACAAGCGAGCTGAAAGTTCCTACACACTCTGAGCAACAGCAGCATTATTAAAGATCAAGTAAAATGTGATTTTAAATGTATGCAGTAAGATACTGGAGTATGCAGTGTCTCTTGTTTCGACGGTAGTTGGCTGTACAGTTACAGAGGGAACCTGGAAACACACAGCGGGACATTAAGAGACACCATTGAGCCTAACAGCACATCAGAGGGCTACAGGATGGCACTGGAGTAGTGAGAGGAATGACAGGGGAGAACATGCAAAATCCACACATAGAGCCAGGATTCAGATGCAGCCAAATGCAGAAAATGCAGACAAAATGCCTTGTAGCCACAAGGTGGCAATGTAGCACAAAATAAGGACTTCAAATCTTACAGGTTTGAACCAGCTGCATGCCCAGCTAAAGTGTTTTAAACATTTCTTTTCCATTGTCGTTCAGTTTTTTTTTATTTGTAACTGGAGTTCAACACACTGTAGTTCTGTTAACACTGTACAGTGCAGGGGCGGACTGACAAGAATTACTGCCAACCATGGGAGGGGGGTGTATGTTTCATTTGTTGGTCTCCATTCAGCATTGTCCTGACACTCCCTCCCATACAGGTTAGGTCAAGGGTCTCTACCCAGACTATTCTGTGTGTTTTCCTACTGTCAGAATACTGATCGCGATGAGACTGAGATAATGACTGAATCAGGCCTAGGATCTGTGACATTCAATTCTGCCTGTACACCAACAATAATGATATATTACATTCATACCGCGCTTTTCAAAACCCAAAGACACTCACAATATTTGTAAATAACACAGTGGACAGAATTAGCAACAATCTTGTACATAGTGGGCACTAATCCAAGAGACAGAGACTGATTGAATAGGGCAGTCCGATGGGAACAGAACAGGTAGGTAGCCGTAGATTGGTTCGAATGGAGAGCATTTACAAGGCAAGTGGTGGGATTAGGAGCACAAAATATGTCAAATATCTGGGAGGGATTAAGGGGGGTGAGGTGGAGATACTGCATGGGGGCAGTGGGGGCAGAAGACAGGCAGTGAGATGAGACAGGAGGTAGCGGCAGCCAAGGAGCTGTGAACAGTGGAAATTGATCCTGAAAAAGCTATGAAAGGGGTCACCAAGATCGAATGAGGCAGGATGGGTTTTAACAGTGGAAAAACAAGTGTGAGGATTTCAATTTGCACCATTGAGGAGGAAGAGGAGGAGTAATTCCAAGCGGCGAAAAGGGGGTCTGTAATGGGACAGGTGGTCCCTGTTGCAGGAACGGCAAGACCAGTAGTTTCATGGAACCCACTGGGACCAGTATCGGGTGGTTGGGTTGAAATAAATCCGATGATTATTGGTGCTGTGTGGAAGTTTAAAAAGAAGATATTTGCAATAAAAATCAGTAGTGCTGATTAGCTCTTAATATGACACTGGACTGGACCTGAAGCTTTCCGCTACCTGCAAAGGGCTTCTAACATTGGCTGCTTTAACTCTCACTAATGTGATTGTGGAGCAGCACAGAGGCTCACGCCTCCAGGGCTGGGGGTACAAATGCAGTCTCCACTGCATGTGTTCGTATGCTCTCCATGGTTCACATGGGCTGCCTCCCATGGTCCCGTGGGTCCCCCCAAAACTGCCTGTGTGTGCCCTCTGATAGACTGGCCTCCCATCCAGGCTGGTCCCATACCCTGTGCCCTGTGCTGCCTTAGAGAGGAGCCAAGCACCTAGTGGCCCTTACATCAAATACTAAATAAGCTGGAGTCTCACAGATTCATGGGCAAATGTCTGGGTGTGGTACAAGGCTGAGAGATAATTTTCATAAGATTGCAGCATTAGTATCATTAATCTGCAACTTATTACGTTTTTTCTGAATTTGTTAAAACACTAAAGCCATTCTTGGAATAAAACTGTCAATTGCCAAAACACATTTATTGATTCAATTACTGATTTGGCAAAACTGTAAATAGCTTGGGTGTCATTAGGTCCAGTCATTCTGGATTGTAGCCCCAAGCCCTGAGTATTTTAGCCCCGATGCCAATCTGCCTTCAAAAAAATTAAAAATGTCAAGTCCCAGGTAAACTTGACTTAGCCCCTAGTCTGGAAATGACCTGCATAAAATGAGGAAGTAGATCTCAGTTGCACTGAGCCAGCTGCACGTGTGCTTGTTGTGTTCTCCACTTCCATCGGGGGGCAGCGTACCTGGCCAGGTGAAAGGCATCATCCAATAGGCTGGCTCTGTCAATATCACTGAAGGTGCTCCTGTTGGTCCAGTTGAACCAGGACCCCCATAGCAGACACCTGGTATAACACCCTGTAGAACCCACTGGAATTGACGTTGACCTTGGCCCAGGACAGATTCTGCTGAATATCGATGACCTATGAAGGGTGGCAGGGTTCAGCATGCAGCTGGATTAAACAAACTCAGGATTCAATTCTTGAAATATTTGATAGGTAATTATTTGTTATCTGGCCCTAACAAAATCTCTATAAACAATGAAAGTGACACAGTCATTTGTTTGTGAGAGGTGCTTAATTGCCCTCTTTAGTCTTCATCAAATGAGTGATAATATTGAAGAAGATGCTTGTGTAAAATGAAATAGGAATCTGCCACTGGGAGTTACTGGGTTAGGAGGAAATACGATTAAACATTATTGTTGTCTATGTGTCCACCATGCCCTTGAGGTCCACCTCTGTTGTCGCCACCTACAGGCGGGGGTGTGGTGTTACAGTGCATAGCTGGCTCATGGTGAGTGAAAGAGTGAGGATCATCAACCACATTACCTGAGAGAGCACCTCCCACAGGTCATCCTGCTTAGTGTTGCTGTAGCTGTGTTTTTGCAGGTAGCTGGATGTCATCACTGAGGAAGACAGAAAGCATGTGAAGAAGGCATGCACCCTGTGGAACAACACAGGGGTGAAAAGTGAAGTCTGCAGTGCAGTGTTTAGATATAAGCAGGATATTCTCATAAAGGGCACGCACCGCAGTGAAATGCAGTGTCTGCATTGCAGTGTATGGGTATTAACAAGACACTTTCATAAAGACCATGTACAGCAGTGAAAAGCAGATCTTACAGTGTTCAAGTACAAACAGGACGCTATTATAAAGGCCACACACAGCAGTGAAAAGCAGAGCCTGCAGTGTTCAGGCATCAACAGGACACTTTCATAAAGGACACACACTGAAGGGTTCAGGTATAAACAAGACACTTCCATAAAGGACATGCACTGCAGTGTTCAGGTATAGACAGGACACTTTCATAAAGGAAAGTGAAAAGCAGAGCCTACAGTATTCAGGCACAATTAGGACGCTATCATAAAGACCATGCACAGCAGTGAAAAGTGGAACCTGCTGTATTCAGGTATAAACAGGATGCTTTTATAAAGACCCTACAAAGCAGTGAAAAACAGAGCCTGCAGTATTTGGGTATCAATAGGACACTTTCATAAAGGACACACACTGCAGTGTTCAAGTATAAACAGGATGGTTTCATAAAGGACACTCATTGCAGTGAGAAGCAGAGCCTGCAGTGCTCAGTCATACACAGAACAAAACCAAGCATGCGTTCATGAATGTAGCCCTTCATGGGTGATGTCTCCACTGCAGTTCTGACCTTTGAGTTAGAGATGATGTCAAACATCTGCACCATGTTGTCCACAGTCGCGGAGATGGGGTGTAGGGCCATGAAGGAGTTCCTTTCCAAAGCTCAGGAGGTGTCCATGGTGACCAGCTCGCTGTCCCGTAACAGGACAAACACAGGGTTTCACCCAGGGTGTACGTCACCAGTGATGACCCGCCCCAGTCTGAGTACAGCGTTACAGAGGACAGGCGAGGCTGTGAACACACTAACACCAGATTCCTGAAAGGTCCGCAGTCTTCACTGAAGACTCACCACGGTCCAGCCAGGCTCCAGGTGGCTGCCAAAGCCCTCATCCAGCCACATGTCGCTCCACCAATGCATGGTAACCGGCTTCCCAAAGCACCACCGGCACATTTAATAACCAAGACAGGGGGCAGTCACAGCCCACAGGCACAAAACGGATTCAGAAATTAACAGCTGATTAACGTGGCATGAAAGGTCTCACATAATGAAAAGTGGAGCAGAACATGGAATTATCACCTGCCAATCTCAAGCCATAATAATACCATGGCCATTTAAGCTGATCAGTCATCAGCAGATATATCTTCACGGTGCACCCTGGTGATCATAAATTATATATAATCTTTATGACCACTAGGTGGAGGCAGCAAACTAAGATTCAGGAGGTGTGTGACAAAAAAAACAATATTATGTTATTGTACTGCATGACTCCATCTGTCCCAGACAGACAGACAAACAGCGACATGCGGGAATATTCAGATCTATACATATTTCAAACATGTGTCTGTTTCCCTGTTGACTCAAGAACCAGTGCTGAAAATCTACAGTGGGAGGCATCATCTGCTGACTGACAACATAGCTTTTTCCCCGGCTTTATATTCAGCACGGAGGGCCAGAGAGAGAAAGAGAGAGGGGTAGAGAGAGAGAGAGAGAGGAGGGGGGGGAGAGAGAGAGAGGCCGATGCGTGCCTGGGGGGCGAGCTGGTGGGCTGTGACCAGGCTGACCCACAGCTGCTCCCCTCGGGTGGCCGTCTGCTCCTCGTACAGAAATGACGTCTCTCAAACGTCAGCAGCCTCCGGTTCTCCCTGGCTCCGGCCTCAAAGTCAGCGATGGCAGCCGGATCTGCACAGAGGAAAACACAGATACTGACTAGATGCTGTCAGACCGACAACGATGATTTCCCCAGACGGCTCCATCACCCCTCCCTCCCACCCCCCACCCATCTCTACAGTCTTTTAGCCCCCCTCTCCACCCCCTCTCTTTTCCCACCTCTCCAAAAAAAATCTTTATTAAGAGCCCAACTTTGTGTGACTTATCCTAATGTAATCAAGTTCCCAAGATCTGTGTCTATGATTGTCCATTCATGTGCCACCACTAAGTGAGGCTGCTTCCGTTTTGGTGCAGTTCGTGTCAATGAATTAAACTCGCCCACGATAAAGTTCACTGACTGGCTCAGAGATTAGCGATATAATGTCACCAGTCTCAGGAGGGGGATCTGAGGCTGCTCTGCTATTTGCTATTGATCCACCAAATTCTCTTTGAGTGAACAAAAGCAGAGGACCGGTCCTAAACCATAGTCCATTCAGCTTCTGGGGAATAGAACTACATGCCTATATACACTCAGACATGTTATTAATCTTTATGACCACTAGATGGAGGCAGAAAAATAAGATTGCCTTTAAATTACAAAAACAAATAGCATTTAATTCAAGAAACAATATTACATTTTTATACTCCATAATGCTACATCTGTCCCAGACAGACAGACAGACAGATACAGCGGGGGTTTGTGAATGCCTGGGGAGAAAGCAGCATGTCATGTGACCCAAGGATCAGCGTGTCTTGTGAATCATGCAGCCTTCTCTGTGACCATTATTCCCCTAAAGCTGTATAGTACCTATAGGATGTTTAATAGCAGCTATAATAACCTTGGATCCTGAGGAAGTGAATAGTGCAGTGTTTTCCAATCCGGTCCTCAGAGACCATCAGACAGTCCACGTGTTTGCTGGGAGCTGGGAGGGAGCAAAAATGTGTATTGTCCAGCAGGTAGGTGGGAGGGAGAAAAAACATGGACTGACACTGACTGTGGGTCCTCAAGGACCGGATTGGGATACAGTGGAATAATGCATAGGATTGTGGCCTACCCCCTTTAATGAAAAGCACCCATTTCAGCACTTCAGGAGTGATTAAAAACACTCCACCCCCCAGCAAATTCTTCTCATATGTTTTAGTGAGGTGTACCACACGTTTGCATCTGAGTTCTCATAACTTTAAAGCATTTCCAGGAGCAACAGCCCTCCCAGTCTTGGAAAGTTTCACGTTACCGGCTAATGCCTTCCCATCAGCCTCAGCATTCATCGCCCTCCGAGTGAGTGCTGGCCCTCTGCAGAGAGCGGTTTGCCACTCATTCTGGGCATCCAGGTTTCAGGTGATTTTAGGAGTGCAATTCAGATTGGGCTCTGAATTTAAGCAAGAGTGTAGTTTAATCCACTGCTGTGACAACCTGAAATCCTCAGCCTTTAATATTGCCAAGTTAGTGGACTATAGACTATAAAAATAATTGCTATTGAACAACTTTTGTATTTGTATTTTGCAATTGAAGGTATAAAATGTGCTGGACAGGGGCAGCCCAGTGACGAGCGTCCAGGAGAGCTGGATGGCCACTTGGCGTGTGGCAACTCTGCACTGCACTGCACTGCTGCTGGAAGGCTTCCAGGCATGATTGGTCGATGGGAGATTCGGATTCTCAGGATGAACAGCTGGCTGAGGCAACTTCTTCAATCTTGGCCTCACTGCTGATTGTGGCTTAATTCCTGTACAGAACTCTGCTTGAAATGAAAAGCAGTAGGCTCAAAGCAAATTATTCTGGACAGCAGAAACAGTGCAACAAGTAAAACTGGAATTTACTGCTTGTATGTGCAATAGGAAAAGCATCTTCTGTGCTTGAAAAAGGAACAAGCATGAACTTTACTGATGAGGAAATTCTGGTGTAAACTGCAGTAAGAATGTAGAGCACAGACAAACATACCTATAGTGCAAAACGATGCTTTTAACAAAACTGGGAGCCCAAACGGTTGCAGTGCAGCGCTCCCATCTGTTCCAGCAACGGTCCCCTGGACCACTTGTTCCTCAAACCCTGGGCATGTCGGAGAGATTTATGTGGCGTTTCTGCCACACAGCAATCAGTGAGAACACGACTTTCATGCTGGGCTCGTCAAAGCAGGACAACATGCTGCGGCGGGGGCTGGCTCCAGCTGGGTCACCAGGATGCGTCCGGGAACCATGAGTGCACAGACAGAGAGTCACGCATCGCACAGGAATTACCACCAGGTCCACCTCGCACAGAACCACACTGCCCTCTCTGTCATTTAAACTGTTTCCCAACTCAGTCCTCAGGGACCCACAGATAGTCCATGTTTTTGTTTGTACTGGGAGCTAGAAGGGAGCAAAAACATGGACTGTGGGTCCCCAAGAACCAAGTTGGGAAACACTGATTTAAAGCACATTTATCCTTCTGTCATTTCACTTTGTTCTCTCAACAAACATTATCCAGGAAAAAGTTGTCAAAACACATCTGCAAACAGAGAGCGATGCTTCCATCCCAGAATGAGGCGAGTCAACATATCAGATGGTCAAGCCAACGTCTAAGAGAATGTGCCCCTTGTGAGCCCACAAACCTGATGGTCCCTTCAGATGTCTGGTAGAATGCTCTGTAGAAGGCTGGAGAAGCTTCTGGACACGGTGCTGCTGTAGGTGATGGAGAGACGGTACTTGTGGCCAGGTGCTGCTGGAGGGTCAGTGTAGGCGTGAGGTCCTCCAGCAAGGCGGCCAGCACCATCGGCCTCCCGCCATTCAGCACGACCATGTCCGTTTCATTGAGCACCGCCACCAGGACGTGGAGGCGGCTCGTGATGGTATCAGAGTCCATGCTGAGGTGGATGCTGAGGAAATAGTAATCAGGCTGGACGGTGCTGGGGAGCCCATTCTCTCGCCATGGAAACAGCTCTGTGGACCTCGCTGTCACCTCGCTGAGGTGGGGCGACTCCTCCCCCGATACGCAGCCCACCAAGCCAAAGAAAAGGAGCAGGTGGACAGAAAATGCTGCGGCCACAGAAAATGGACCCGTCCCACAAAGTGACACGTGGACAGCTGGATCCGTCAAAGTCTCTCTCAGCAGACTGTGGATCCTGCCCGTGGGGCGCCCTGAGCGCGAAGCTGACCCCCAGTGGTGTACAGGTCTGAGCAGCCAGGAGTGTGATGTGTGGACCTCTCGTGCCATGAGATTGAGGCTCATTGCTCCTATCGGCAAGTTCAGTTCTGTCAAGATAGGCATCTCCACACCTGCTGCCATGACAGTGTCACTCACGGCCAGTGAAGCTATATATCAGTGCTGGAACACACCAGCATCCCCAGATCAGCCCCAGTACCTCTCAGTGATAACGTTGGGGAGCTGTAAGAAAAACACTTATCATGGGAATCAAGAGATTCCAAGGTGCGCCTGTAATTCTGAGGAGATATTCTAATGTGGGGGGGCCCCTTAGCTGACTTGGCAGCTCTGTTGTCTCTCGATTTCAAGGTTTAATTCTTGCATGGGTGGTGTTTGCCCTGTATTTCCTACCACATCTGCGTGGATTTTCTTTGCAGTACATAAACACACCATTAAGTCAGTTAGTGTCTCAAAATTGCACTTCCTGTCTGTAAGTGTCCTCTCATGGACTGACACCTGCCTTGTATCCTGTGCTTCTGGGAAGTTTCCCTGTATAGAAGATGTACAGAGGTATTTCAAATGTTTGTTTTTTTTTCATAATAGTCTTTTTATGATATCAACTGTGCAAAACATGCTTCCTTGCAAGAATTACCATTATAGTGTACTGTCACCATAACGAACTTAAGTTCTTTTTTTTTTTTAACCCAGGCACGTTCAGCTCCTGCACATCTAATGAGAGCACGACAAAGAGTTCACTATTCGCTGTCTGTGGCCATGCACTCGTTTGTATTTGCGATGTTGCACACTTGCAACAGAAGAGCTCCTGGTCTTACATTAAATCTACAGCGAGGTAAGCATTGTGACTTCCTGGTAAGCCCAGCCGGGATACGCAGCCAGGTGAAGGCCAGCTGCATCGCTGTGTCTTGGATGGATGATTCCTTATATTTTACATTAAACCTTTATTAAAAAAAAAATAGTGCATTTTATGTACAATACAATAAAAATAACAGTAACAATAGCAATATACAATACAAAAAAATACAGGTCACAACCATTTTGTACAAAAACACAATTACATTAAGCTTACAAGACAATATGAATTCAAACAGTTGAGTGAAATAGACATGAATTTCATTTTAATGAACATCAACTTAGATCCCTTATAAAATGTCCCATGGTACACCACGGTATGTCCCCCAGGATCCAGCCACAAGCTGGCACACATACAGTAGTTACAGCTCTTTTTAGTCCCCTAGAAGTTTTACTGTCAGATTGGTTTTAAATATGTCTCACAATGCGGCAGTGAAGCACAGCATGGATCGGTGTTGGTGGCTGGGTGTCTCAGAGAGCAGTGAGGCCACTTCCTCCCTCGGTGTGCTTCTGCACCCTCCCATGTCCAGCTGCCACACTCCCCTAACATGTGCTTTATGTGACTCAGTGCCAGGTGAGTGTGCGTGCCCTGCCATGGACTGACATCCAGTCCACATTGTCCTCTGCCTTGTGGGACAGCCTCACGTTTAATGGATTTAAAATCAGCCTTACTGAACCTGTTCTTGGTTTGGTTTAATGCATTTATTATTGTACATGTTGGATCCCACGGCAGGTGCCTTTTCACCAGCCATGACTTCAAAGCGTAAGCGTTCTTTTGTACCTGCTACTATTAACATTTAAGTTATTTTTCAAATCACCCGGCAGTGTATTAAGCCCCATGTGCCTTGAGAATATCATCATGGACTGTGCATATGGTTTAGTACAATGTATCCAGCCTCCCATTACTGACGACGCTTTGCTTCTGGCCATCCCATGATGCCATGTGTGTTTGGCAGTTAGTGGTTACCTGGAATACGGCTACATTCATCAAGTTAGACCAGACACACCAAAGCCAGGTATTCAGCAGCCTGTCAAAAGCACACAAAGATACACGCAGTTCTTTTGTTGAATGCCTCAGACTCCCATAAAAAGAACAGCTTCAGTCAAAAAACGAAATCCAAATACAATCGATTCTCGACTGTTTACCATGTAGGTGTGAGGGCAATGGTTCACCTCTGCAAGGTGGAGGAGCAGCGGTCTGCACAGTCTAGCAAATATGCTTCTATAACACATCTTGCATCGGGTCCCTCAAATATGACACAGATTTACATATATACAGGTAAATGCCGCTACTTTGCACACAGCCAACTCGTGAATAGATCTCCCTTAGACATATCCTGAAGAAACATGAGCAGAAATCACGTTAACACGCTTAAGAGAGGTTTGGGATCATGGGCAATCCATTAATACATTCTGTGCTGGGAGTGTCAAATTGTTTCTGGTATGTTCCCAAAAAGTCCCCTCCTCCAAAATGTGTGAGTATTCTTCTGCACCTTTGGACAGTCCGTTGATAAGTCTCATGTGGGCGAGCTCACATTCCCACCACTCACCACCCCGGAGCAGAATGTGATGATGTCATCAGAACCAATGTTCCTTGAGTGGTTTGCTGAATTGCTGATGTATCGGAGACGCATCCCTTTTGTGGTCACAGGGGAAGAGAAGACGGGCCCTTGGTGAGCTGCCATTCTTGGTCTCAAGGCCCCACAGATGGGGGCCAGAGGGGCAAACAAATTAGCAGCTTTCACATTCTCAGTGTGCTTAAATTACTAATGGCAAAAATTGAGTCAATAGAGCCAAAAAACGGCAAAATACTAGTGGTTTTGGCACTCCGCAGTTGTTTTGGTTGTGTAGGGACCTCGGAGAGCGGCCAGTACCCCATTGGTTTTGTTCGGCTCACTCGTTTGATGATCACGCCGGACGCTACGGGGGAGGCCCATGCAGGTTAGGGCCCCACTTTGTCTCTTTTCCTTTGGAGCAAGAATCACCAGAGGCCCAGGTTTTCCCGGCCTGCACGGCTTTTCTGACTCAGTTCAGAAACCTTTGGCCACGCATGCCGTTGAGGTTGAGGGACATCCAGAGGAACCCCCTGCAGAGCCAACAACTCAACACACGCATGCATTTAACACCAAACAGTCTGATTTCACGTGCTTGTGCCTGCTGGGTTACATGGATGAACTTAGTTTGCTGAAAAGTACTTCACCTCCTTGTCACTTTGCATGATGAACTTAACCTTTTCACAGCGCTCTCATCACTTGCTCTGCTTTGCAGTGAAATGGAGACCGCCTCACTCGACTTAGCCGTCCACTTCATTCGCCAAAGCCGCCTCTGCATGGCTGTCACCTTGAGGCTGTTGCCAGGGCAGCGAGACTGTCCAGGTGTAAACTTCCTGTTGTGAACATGTGGATGATGTGCTGAATTAGCAGGTCCTGCAGAGGAAGGATCCCCCCCCCATCTCGTTACCAGTGTTGTTGAGGAAGAGGTCTTCCCACAATGCACAGGGGTGTCCTTGCTGTTGGGCCGGGACAGAGACCCACGCACTGGGGCATTGTACCCTGGAGCACCACGTTAAGGGTGCAGGCAGTGCAGAGTGCTCAGGGAGGCTAAGCCCCCCGCCGTCTTTGGGAAAAGGCGATGACTTTGGAAGCGGGATGGGAGGCCCCCCCGAATGGAGAGAGTCACGAAGTGCAAGCAAGTGAAATGCAGCCAGGGGGCGTGCGGGGCGCGGACTGTGCGACAGGAGCCCGGGAGCCGGCTACACCACTGAGTCCTTGATGTCGGGGCCGAGCCGGACGCGGGGCTGCGAGCAGCTGGGCGAGATCTCCACGCGGCTCTCTTTCAGGTGCAGCGGCCGCTTCTCGGACTCGGAGAAGCTGCGGCTTGTGTCAGGGGAGGCCTCCTGCTCGTTGGGGGGCGTCCCGCATGCATATATGTCATTGAGGGTCTGGTAGCCCTTGTGGTCGGAGGCAGGGGGCGGGGCCGCGTTGCCGTTGAGGGGCAGGCTTTCCGCTGGCTTCGGCACTCCCCGGGGCTTTTTTGGCACCATGCTGGGGCACTCGCCCTCCTTCAGCATGGCCTTCATGTGGCCCCGGTGCCGGTAGACAGCCAGCAGGGACAGAAGTAGCAGTGATGCCCCCAGCAGAACACAGACAATGACCAGCTCGTTCCAGTAGGTCTTCACGGCCATCTGGGTGGAACGGGCCTCGTCAGGCAAGTCCAGCGAGCTGCTGCCCAGCCAGGAGTTGCGGCTGCTCCCTGCTGGGTCCTCAGCTCTCACCTCGGCCCGCACACAGTAGTTCGCCAGTAGCTGCCGGAAGTCCGCCTCCACGGACCAGCACTCGTAGGTCTCTACGCCGTCGGCCCGGGCCACCACCACCAGACCCCCGTCTGAGCTGTGGTAGACTGAGCGGTTGGCCTTCTCGTTGTATGCCCAGTCCCGCTTTGCCAGCCGGGAGCGCAGCTTGCAGGGCAGGATGCGGAAGCTGTTGGCCGGGATGGTGATCACCTGACATCGGGACGAGCCTAGAGGGCAGGGGGGAGAAGATTACACTTTATCTCCAACATCTGAAAGCGACAGAATACTGCTTTGTCACCTTATAAAGATTCTGTAGGTGTCACATATATGTGGCTGACTTACTGACTTAACGCACATGTTCTGGGCCCAAGCTGAGAGGATACTGGGTTACAATCTTTGATATATTGTCGAAAGTTATTGGTGTGACTATACAGCCGTGTGCCTTAATAACTATATTTGGTGTGCCAGATGGGGACACTGTCCTCACACTAAAACAGCTTCATATCGTAGCATTTGTATCTCTGTTGGCCCAGAGGCAGATTTTATCCCAATGGAAGTCGAACATTAAGAACATAAGAACATAAGAAATTTACAAACGAGAGGAGGCCATTCGGCCCATCAAGCTCGTTTGGGGAGAAC
>JAODKC010000021.1:9580501-9605074 GCA_026777985.1 Mormyrops attenuatus
CCCCCCCCCCCCCCCCCCCCCCCCCCCCCCCCCCCCCCCCCCCCCCCCCCCCCCCCCCCCCCCCCGGCACCAGGAGCAGCCATCTCATTAATCGGGGTACATGTTGTACATATGATTATTCATTATACAATGTTAGTTAACTCTAACATATCTGTCATTTAAAGATGCACTTCTCATCCATCCATCCATCCGTGTATCCGGTAGAGGGTGAGGCTGGGCGTGCATGGAATGTCAATGTTTTATGCATGGTTTAAATGTTCTCTTTTACTCTATAAAAATATGTTACATCCATTTTATTCAAGCATCCAATCAGCTTATGTGCTGTGAATTAATGCCATTTATGAGATTTTACTGTCCGCTTAATGGTCAATATTTTAATTAACAATATTGGTATTTGTAGTTGTCCTTGGGGTTCATGTCAAGGAGGAATGAAACCCTTTAATCAACTGAACCCCCCCCATATGGGGGGCTTGGGGGGGTTCCGGTCTACTTTGGTGAGCATGCTCAGACAGGTATGGAGGGAGAGAGAGAGAGAGAGGGAGAGAGAGAGAACACAGGCAAATCTCAGCACAGTGACGATGTCAGGAATCCAGCAAACATGGGGCTGCGATGAGAGCTTTGAATGAAAGGGAAGATGATTCATGAAGCAGGCCATAGAGGTGCAGGCTTCCACGGGGCAGGCAGGCGGGGCCCGTCTGCGCTGGGGGGTGCCATCCCGCACGGGCCCTATGGCAGCCCCATACCCCCCATGGGACAGGCAGGCGGGGCCCGTCTCCGCTGGGGGGGGGGGGGGGGCAACCCACACAGGCCCCAAGGCAGCCCCATACCCCAACTGATTCACGTCACAGTGCAGCTGCCTCAAGTTTGCCTGTCGCCTCTATTTTCCATCATGTCCCAACTATGGCCATGTGTGAGTTATTTTATCTACCCCCCGCTCCCTTCCCGACCTCGGTAGTGAGAAACGTCCTTGCGATCGCCTGCACAGCAGCTCTGTCTGGCCGTCTGAACCGCCCAGGTCCCGGACACATACATGCTCGTTAGCGGTCAGTTCCGACCATCGTTCCCGGCAGACAGAACTTTCCTGGAAGAGTGAGCTGAGCATGTCGCGAGTGGCCCGGGTAATTCCCGGGAAACAGGTATGGCGAGGACCGGGAAGGAGGGGGCGCAAAGTCCCTGGACTGGATCCCAGCAGGAACAGACTCACACACGTGAAGGAAGCGCCACGATTTCGCCAGAACACCAGCTGTCTCTGGCCGTTTAATCAAATGCACTTGATCCGGCTGGGCAGCTTCTCATTTCATGCCTGTCAAAGCGAGGGTGGGGGGGGGGGCGGCTCTAAGTTACTGATGACTCGCAGGCATGCCGGATGCCCCCACTGAGGATGTCTGCTCGGCACACGGGCCTTCAGAGGGAATGCGGGTCAAGGGACCAGAAGCGAGCAGCACGCTAATTAGCCGGGCCAGGCCGGGTCATTCTGGCGCTGCAGATTCTACCTCTGGCCACGGTCCATTCCTGTGCTTATCCAAATTCAGCAGACGCCATGACGCAGACCTTTAATGTTACCTTTTATTAGGTGTACTGCAGGGTATGGTTGTTTGAGCAGTGAGTGTTTTATGTGGGCAAGAGGTCAGCTAAAAGCCCTCTGCAGCGGCCATGTAGAGCTAATGAGAGCCAGTAGGGGGCAGTGCTGAGCAGTGCCCGGGACATTCCCAGCATGCCAAATGAACTCATTAACAGGGACCAGATAATGGACATCTGAGAGGATCAACACTGAACACAACTATCTGTAAATGGCACCGGAAAAATCCCCAGAATGCAAAGGGGGCGACAAGAAATACTTTGTGGAGGGATGAAAGAGGCGTGGTGCGGTGGCCCACACATGGCCAGGGGACAGCACTCCAGTCAACAGAGAGCCCAAGAACAGCCACAGGCTTTTAAAAGCGCCATTCGGGGCGAACTGACAAACAAAAGGGGATGCAGAAGCCCCCAGAACGTAGAGTGACAGGGCGAGCCAGGGCTTACATGCCAGGGGAGGGGGGCACAGCAGGCCCAGATGGGCCCCTCACATGGGGGCCCCCTGTCTCAGCTTCACTGGAAGTGAGGAGAGATCGATGTCGGCAGAGTTTAGTTTTGGTGTCATTTGCCTGCGTGACCCTCCCCATCTGCAGCACATCTGCACGCTCCCCCCCCACCCCACCCCACCCCATCATGACGAACCTCTGTTTTGTCACGCAGGTGTTACGGACGGCTACAACCTGCCCGGATACAGGGCTGCACTAAAAGCCCTTTGTTACTCAGTCGAAGTCTCCCCATTCCAGCTTTGTTTTATTTACATGCATCAGCTTCCCTTCCATTCATCTATATAAAACTAACTGGTAACTGGTGCCACGGTAACCATAGTAACTTCCTGGCTGCATCGTTCTAGAGCAGGATCTGGTTCTGTGAGCCGTCACAGCCCAGACCACTCAGTATGGTGCTACGGGAGATCTCGCCGCGGGACAGAGCAGGCTGGCATGAGGCAACTGTCTCAGCGTATCACTGAGAATATTAAAATCGCACGACGGTGGTAAGTGAAAAGAATGTGTTGGGGGGGGGCTGCAAGGGGAACCGGAGGAGAGCCAAAATCCATCAGGCGAGAAAAAGACCCATCAGGACATCTGAGATACCAGCATGGATAGCAGCTCCAGACGGGCAGCCGCTAGACGACGTCACACCGTCGCGCGTCAGGGCTGCGGCCTGCCTCATTAGTGCATGATTACTGTCGAAGGCAGCGGGATGAAATAAACAGCATCATAATGCGGGCTGGGCTCAGGCGGAACTGAGAGGAGCCGTCTGCAGACTGTGAGAAACGCTCAGGGGCCAGAATGCAGACAGAGACTCTCCAGGACCAAACACTCATTAACAGGCCGGCGTTCAGAATCGCTACAAAACACAAACAGCTAAAGAATCACACTTATGTCCAGACGGACATAAACGGAAAAGCTTCTCTGTGGAGATCTGAGCCTCGGAAGTGCAAGCGTGAGGGAGAGGGAGCTGGGAACCCTGAGGACCAGAGAAACAGATTCCAGTTCACATCCATCCATCCAGAGCATGTGTAGCGGACTGCACTTGTCAGGAATCTCCTGTGGCCTCATCTGAACCTCCCATTCCACACACACACCCGGGAACAAGTTATTCATGCAAGACCCTCACAGCCGTCCCTGCATCACCGCCACTAACCTCAGGGGGCTGCCACTTCCAGGACATTCCCACAACATTTACAGAACACTTCCATGAGGTAATGACTGCCACCTAAACGCTTCAGAAAAGGACTCGTGGTGTCCAAGTGCTCATATGACGCCTTTCCACTGCTCCAGGAACCGAGCCGTACCCATGTGACACGGCCTTCCTAGTAAAAGCATGACCAAACCAAGGTGGTTGCATCACCACCATCGGATTGATTGAAAGCACAGACACGCCAGTGATCTGCGTTGACATGCATGGATTATCTGAAGGAAAAAACGGAATATTCTGTATATTACTTTGGACTTTGCAATGTTTTAATGCATTCTCGACAACTCAGAACTTGAAATTTTCCAGCCTCCTACTTAAAAAGTAAAATAAATTTATAAAAGGGAATGCTAATTCGGCTAGTGTCTGATGCTAACATAACAATGATTCTCATAGTGCTAGTGGAAATTAGCAGACCGTAAAAAAATTAAAAAGATCCGCATAGTAAATCATGATGTACACTGTTATATATCCGTCTCTTTGGTTTTATGTCACAGTTGCTCTTCAATCCTGGTAACACCTTTATCGAGTCGACCCTTCTGCAGAAGAAAACCGAAGCGAACTGGAACCGCACGGGAACTAGTGTCTCTTCGCAGTGAGGCTCGGGTATGGGTTGGTTCCTGTATGCCAGTGGAAAAACATCAATATTCAGCTGATTCCAACCTAGCTGCTAATTACTTAATTGGACTAACTGGAATAATTCACATTAATAACCTGCCAGAATAAAAACTCTTCAGAAATCCTGGCAAATCTGCAGGGCTGTGAATCCCCATGAATCCGATGGCAGACGACAATGCTTAAACATGGCAGCCTCTTTAATAAATGGGTGATGTTAAGGTTTTGCCGTTCAGTGTCTAGCCAAGGCTGCAACACCCAGGCCAAACAGATGCGCCCTGCATACAGGCACATGGCTGTTCCGTGTGACATATACCCGCAGCCATGTGCAGCTCTACATGTGGACGACACAGGTATCAGCGACAGGAAGCCAACAGCGACATGAAGTCCCTCTCCCACTCCTCCTGAATCCGAACATCCTTATTGTCAATTATATAATACTAAATACAAACTACAAGCTCCTCAACAGAGATCTCTTGTGAAAGACACAACAGTTGGATTAAACGCTTGTCGCCAGTGAAAGGAACCTTGCGTGCCTGAAGCCTGCCAACACGCTTATCGCTAATGCCAGCGGTCATGGGTGTGCTCCACTTGGGGCCGCCTTGACAGGTGTGTAACACAGAACAGGTTAGTGCTCACATCGCAGCCATTATCCACGGGACATCAATCCTCAGCAGGGTGGCCTAACTGGGCCCAGCACTGCCCCACGGCACAGGAGCAGAACGGTTCTGTAGCTGCAGAAGTATCTGTACATAAGAAGCCTGGGCTAACGCTATCGAGCAGAACAGACAGTATGTGTCTGTGAAGCAGAGTGCTAAGCTAACTCTAGTGGAACAGACACAGTATACCTGTGAAGCAGAGCGCTAAGCTAATGCCATATTAAGCAATACAGACCAAGTATGCCTGTGAAGCATAGCCTTAAGCTATTGAGCAGAACAGACACAGTGTGCCTGTGAAGCAGAGTGCTAAGCTAACGCTATTGAGCAGAACAGACACAGTGTGCCTGTGAAGCAGAGTGCTAAGCTAACGCTATTGAGCAGAACAGACACAGTGTGCCTGTGAAGCAGAGTGCTAAGCTAACGCTATTGAGCAGAACAGACTGGATGATGCAGGTCAGAACCCCGAGTATAACACCCTCCATGCTGCCTTTGTTTACTGCCTTTAAATTCATTTTGGCAAGTTTATCAAAATCGATAATACTCTGACCTCTAACAATAAAACAGAAAACATCCATAAGTTAACGAGAAGATACCATAAATACGTGAATAAGAAAAGAATAGACGCAAAGCTGACATTTCGGTGCGAAATAACATTTTTATCAGCTAGACACAACGGTGAAATTTCATTGCGCTATTTTTCATTTCGATGGCATTTTAACACCAACCAATGATTTGCAGTGGGGGTTTTCTGAGGGGGGGGGGGGGTTATATTTTCTGCTTTTTGTGGAGTGTGACAAGTGAGGAGAATCCTGGCCAGCATTATTAATGTGGGGGAGATATGCACGAGCGCACCAAAGTGAGAGCTGCAGGGCTGCCATGCACAGGCCCCCCGCTTGCGTCTGCACCCAGACCCACCAAGCTGCTGCCCTCAGCTGACTAGGCTTCCGGGAGCCATTAGAAGCAGCCTGCGGCCCCATTAGGCGCATTTCAGCCGCGGGGGCATCTTAGCATGCATTAGCTCGTTGCAGTTTCCGTCGCATTATACTTTTCCCGCTCATTAAGCTCTTATCGGTTAAAGCGGCTGCTCTCATGCCTTCATTAACAAACAAAAAAAAAACATTCTTAGATAATCTGACCGGTTTCTACACCATCAGGGCTTCACCCAGGCCATGAAGACAGAAACAGCAGCGATGTGTTATTTAATTACCCCCCATGCACTTGCATTTTACTAGCTAGTTTACTCAGATCACAGTTAGCTCATCTAACTGAACAAACTGGCAAAGCTCACTGGGCCTGGTATGGACAGTTATTAGCGGTGAGTGACGTGGTTTCCACTGGGGAGGGGGGGCACCAAAAAAGCCAGCCTGAAGCCTCTTTAACAGCAGACAGTGCCTGTAGGGCCTCCAGAGAGTCTGAAGGTTTCCACAGAAACGCATGTATAACCGGAGAGCTCCAAATGCGTGTTGCAGAGCCTTTTGCGATACCTGAACGGAAGGTGCTGCTACTCTCACTGTCACGCGTGCTCTGGGCGTCTCTGATACCCGTCCGCTGCTCATTTTTAGGAAGTGTCAGTTCTGCGCGAGACACCACGTGAGAAAATCGTGCCACAGCTTTTCTGCAGCTGTCAACGCTGCAGCTCATGCTGGAACACCTCCAGAGACCCCAGCAGGGCACGTGACACGGTGCAGGGGACACGCCAGACAGGGCTAAGCTCTGATCAAACAAATGCCAGTAGCAGCCAAACAACTGAACGGAGATGTGGGGGGATGGGTGAGGCCTGCCCCCACTTACCGTATAGGAAGCTCAGGCGGGGGGTGACGTCGTCTTCTGTCGCCACACAGACCAGGGCGACCGCCAAAAACACAGCAACCAGCAGGGGGAGCTCACCCATGCTCACTGTCCACTAGTGGCCATGTGTAAGACGTGGGTCTTTAAAGGAAGTCTTTGGGTATCTCTGACGTGCCTGCGGTTGTCCCCCTTCCACCTCTTCCTCTGAGCGGGCAGCTACCTGGGCATTGGAGCCCTGGGTATTGCCGGGATGGAGGAAAAGACTGTGCTTCTCAGGCTCTCAGATGCCTCCTGGGATGGTCAGTCTCTGTTCACGCACGACCTTCAGCGGTCCTCTGAATCTGCAGGGGGACAGGACAGGGCTTACAGGACAGGGCTACTTACAAGCAGACGCAGCACAGCATCCGGCCTCTCTGGGCGGTTTGAAGCTTATAAAGCTCATAAAGGTCAACCAGCACTTTAGCTGTTGTGCCCTGGACTTTTCTCACCAGCGTACCTGTGCTTTAGCCTTCGCTACAAACTTTGTCCGACTCAGCCAAGAGAATAAATATTCATCTCCAGAGCCAACTGACCAGAAGGGAGTGACCTCTGAAGAAGGGCATCTAATCGCATCTGACAGCTAGGAAGGACAACTCCCAGCCCAAACATGGGATTCTGTTGCAGTGGTTATGAATCTGTCCTAAGTTACACTTTCACCACTCAGAGATACTTTACTCAGAATGCAACAGAATCTGCTCAATACTATGCTGTAAACAGGAAATGGCGGTAAACTTTAAAAAAAAAAAAAGTAAATAAATGAAGCATAGTTTAAATGCCCGCAAGGCTGGGATAAATAAGTGGCTGTAGAATTTAAACGCAACCCAAGACTGACAATGTGCTTTTGTCTCAGTCTATAACCATGACCCAGGTGAATCAATCCTCAAGCAGAGACATCTGAGGGAAGTCATGGACCAGCATCGTTTGAAAAAAAAAGACGACAGTGGGGTGGAAAGGGGAGGGGCTCTCAGATTCTGTCTTTTGTCAAACTGTCGTCTGAGGTTAATGCAGGCGAGTCGTTTAGCCTTGGGTTGTGGTTTTCGTTCTGAGATAACTGAACAAACAGGGGAACAACAGCACGGGGTTATCACAGATTGGTGGGGCCAGATTTCAGGTAGGGTGGCGATAGCCAGCCAGAAGCTGTTTGCTGTGTGGCCGCGTGTGACTTTGTTTTTCATACATTGTTAGGGTGTGTGCATGTATACGTTTTCCTAAAGTCTTGCCACAGGCACAGCAAGCCCTTTACAGACTCCCCCGCTTAAATAAAACGTCTTTTGTTTTAAAGCCTGGCTGCGGTGCAGCTGGAGTCACAGACTGTGACCCAGAGGGAGCCGAAACCGGTTCATGGAACCCTCTGCCATCGGGTCCGCTTACGAACCAGACCACGGTTCATGAGCCGCTTTGAACGCAGAGCCAGGAATTAAAGTGTCGCTAATTCTGTAAATCAAAGCGCTTTCAATAAGCCTGCTTTTAATTACGGCGGCAGAATCTGCCCACTGGAGGCCGTCTCAGTGATCAGAGCGTGGCGTGGACACGGTTTATATTCGCAGTGAAGCGCTACGCAGCCAAAGGGGCTGGATGAGACTCGAGTGACCAGAGGAAGAGCTCTGTAATTAAACACAACAAGACTTCATCAGCAGCAATGTCCCAGTACAGCAGGTTTCAGTGCTTTTCTACTGAATCCAATCCAAGCTGGAATGTGTGTGTGTGTGGGTGTGGGGGGGGGGGGGGTAATAAAAACCTGTTATTTTGACATTGTGGGGACCATGTTTTCGGGAAATTCTATTTTATAAGAATCTGTGACTGCAATAAATAATCTAAAAATGCCAAAAGTCTTGTATTTTGTTTGGTTATTTCTGGTTAAGGTTAGGGCTGGGTAGGGTTGTCATCGTTGGGATTAGGGTTTTGCCCATAGAAATGAATGGATAGTCCCTGCAATGATATGAGTACAGGTCTGTCTGTGCGCATGCGTGTGTGTGTGTTTGTTTGTTTGCAAAGGAGGTTGGGTGAATCTAAAAAACCTGTTCAGTATTTACCTTGGGTGTCCACAACGCGAGTGCTACACATATTCTATGCGTATTATTATTAGCACACCAAGACTCATGCAAACAAAATAAAACACTGAAACCAAAGAAATATTCATATTTTAACAAGCTTCACGCAAAGTTTCTACAATGATTATAAGGATTACCGTCTGATGAGTCGGATTTGGGCCGACTGAAGACCAGCCTTATCTTCACTGTCATGAACCCTGATGACTCGCAGACTCTGATTCATCCACCGACACAGTCGTACCTTGACAAATTGTAATGAGTCGCCTGTCGGGGCGGAGCTTTCTGTAACATGATAGATTCCCTAATTTAATGTGTCTTTACAGCATGCAAAAGTGGGTACAATTACTGTACCGTCATGTATGAGGGAGTACAAGGGGATCGGTTTCCTAGCGTGGTTTTCAAGCCAACATCAAAGGGCAACCTTGGCTTTTTCTGGCCCTTTTCACCTGGCTGTCAGACCCAGGCCGCTCCATCATCCCCGAGTCCGCAAGGACATAAAGCATAGCGTAATCCCACTGCCTCACCATCCCCCAGTGAGACACAGAAATGGGGTCCCCGGTGTGGAGGGGGAGGTGACCTCAGCCCAGTCGCATTGTTCAGCGAAAAGCTCCTGCAGCAGGTGCTGAAATATAGTCGGGATGTGATCTTTAAAAGAAAGAAAAAAGAAAAAAGCAACAGCCGCTATCGGTCTTGTGGGCTGGACTACCTCCAGTGCCAACGCAAACGCGTCTGAAGTGAGTGCCACACTGTAGGCAAGGCAATGAGAGCATCAGGGGCTCCGCCAAAGGCCGTGAAGAAAAGCCTCAACTGGACCAAAACAAACACCACTGTCCTGCAGGCACACAGGCCGGAGGGGAGGCGACACTGCCAACACTGCCATAACCCCCCCCCCAGAATTTATCTGTTTCTGGAAACTTCGGCACAAGTGCAAACAGTAACGACAAACAATCTGTCCCCCATAAATTCCCAGAAAAATTATAAAAGTAACATTGTGAATTCTAAAGGTTGCTGGAATTCTGGTGATTAACGGCACGGACCATGACAGGTCTAGGTGTCCTGATTTGATGCAGTAAAAATATCCAGCTGTTGAATCGGGCAAGCTGAGAACTTAGAAACTAGGTAGGTCACTCTGCGTGAAACTGTCTACTAAACAATTAAAATAAATAACTGAATACATGAAATGAATGAAGGGAAGTAATGGATCTAACAGGCAGCCACTAAAATATGGACCATAAAGCAATTTAAAGCATGAAATGTGGTTCCAGGTGCCCGCTGTCTGCTCCCTTAAAGGTACAGCAGCCATTTAGATCACACGAGGTCGTCTGGAGGACAGAGATGTAAACTGCCAATCAGCAGGCGGCACAGTGGCTAAGGGGCTGTTTCAGTTCCAGGACGACCTCATGTCTAAGGGCCAGCTCCAGTACAGAAGTATTCAGCTATGTTTCAGTTTGGCAGTGCTGTTAGTTTGGCAGTAATAAAACACAGCTAAGCAAGTGCAATACTAAACAGCCGCACGCAGAAATTAATTATGCAAAGTCTGACAAGGGGACAGCTGCTTTTTTATTGCTCCGTTCAGTCACTGGAGCCGGAGACCGGGTTGAATAAAGTGCAGTGTTATCACACAGTAAAATACCAGGAAATAAGGTGCAGGTCGAGTTTTCCAAGAAAAGCAGCCACTTTCCTGCCGCCTCGCTGAGCGCAAACTGCAGGCTCAGAATGCCTAGGCGATCTCCCACTCACACACATCTAATAAGTCTCCCAATTTAAATATCTTATGGTATTATATAACCTGGAAAGTCTGATTTAACATCCATATGCCTCGTATGAATTTACGTACGCAGCTGGGAGATCCCACTGGAAAACAGCACTGGAAAATACAATCACAGACACTGGGGTGAGCAAATATATAGCTGGACTGCTTCTGACTTGCAGTGCACTCTCGGCTTTATGTGGAAACTGGGAAGCTGAGAAGTGCAACTGAAAGGACAAGTCCATATTCCCCGTTGAAAGTGCTAATAGTCTGGGCGGCTTGCTGTCCGGCGACGGGAGCGAGTGGCCCTCTGTGGGCAGGGGTGGGCACCCCAGAGTCGCTCAGCACCACGGCCCCCCACTCTCTGGATGCTCTCCCCCCAAGCCTCAGGTCAGATTGTTTAGCAGAACCTCCCAGAGAAGTCTGTGAATGTTACGCTTCTCCTCGTCACTGGGAAGTTCATGTGCGTGATGCAGACCACTCTCCCTCTGCCCCAAGCACATTTCTGCTCCTCAAAGAAGCGCCCGTCCTGTCCCAGCGGCATGTGGACCTACGTCACAGACTCATTCCTCACTCCCACAGCTCTCACTTGCGCAAACTGCTTATGCTTTTTTTATAAACTGGAACATTGTACCTCCACTTCTTGGGGGCTCAGGAACTGGACGTCCCATTTTGAGAAGCCTATCCTCCAATCATCCTTCGGAAAGTTTCAGACTCCAGTAATAAGCTTCAAATGTTGTTTATAGATGAAGTCGTCCATAAAAGGATCTGCTAACAACAACGAGAAACACCAGAAGTTTTCTGGACCACTGAGGTCATTCTTGCTGTGGATTCATACATCTTCTTTCCTCTATTTATCCAGTACAAGGTCATGGGGGTCTGGAGACCACCCCAGGGCAGCACAGAGCACGCACACACACACCATGGGCAAGTTATAGCTGCCAGTTCGCCTAACTATATCTTTGGCCTGTCAGAAAGAACCACCAGAAGGAAACTCATACATAGGGACATCCACACACAAACACACACACACTCTCACACACACACACACACACACACACACAGATAAGCGGTAGGATTCAAACCACAGACCTTGGAGGTGCAAGGCAACAATGCTACCCAATGAGCATACCACTGCCATAAAAATGCTGAAACATTTTAACTAACTCGCAGTTTCTCCAACACTGGAAAATGTCCATCATTTACATTTAACCCATAATGTTTAAAGTTTACAGTTATTGTCTTTGCACCTACATCTCCTGGACTCTCGTGTTCCATTTTAGCCATCAGGAGGTCTTTGCACAGATGTTGCTCAGTGACATTCAACTGAATGCCCAAGTCCCAGGGAAGGATGTATTCACAAGATCACACTGTAATTAGTGTTCAAGCTGCTACTGCAGCTGCTTATGTCCAGGTAAGTAGTTATTTTTATCTGTTTGGAAACATTTGGATGGATATTGAGCTCATGATTGACAAGACTGAATCAAATAGCAGATATTTTCTACTCTGTGAATTATTGGATGGGCATAAAAGCACAAAAAAAACAAATAAAAATTAAGATATCACTTTCCTGATAAGGAACTGAAAAGAAAGATAACTGACTTGGTAAAAGATCAGATGAAAATTTTATGCATCATATCTCATTTATATGCGGCAAGCGAAAGGTGAGACAGAACGCAGGAGAAACACAGTTATTCCTAATGGGATCCGCTTCGTTATGTCATTAAGTGCCTGGAGGTGTGCTTGAGTATTTAGATGATGACTCACGACTGGGAAGCCGTCTGTGAAGATGAAGCAGCAGAAGAAGTGTTATGGTCATGAAGGCCCTTCAAGGACATTGGGGGGGCGGCTAAGAAAAATCAGCTGACTATTCTGTTTCATTCCACAGGTCTAATGAAATACAGCCTTAAACAACCAACAAGCAATGATGGCAACTGTTTGTATGCATGCGTTGTTAGATGTTCCTTATACTTTGGTTTTTCTCCCAGGTGACGATGGGGAATCTCATAAAAATCTCTTTTGTGGTGATTATGGCCTAGACCCAACCAGAGTTCCTGTCACAAGACAGGATACAATTCGGATGATGGCCGGAGGCATAAATGGTTACCTGGAAATGCCACATGGAAAGAGAAGAAGAATCGCTGAACTTCAATAAAGAACCCTTTTGGTTAGAGTCTAATGCCCAGCACAGTAAACGGAGTAGCTATAATGTCATGCAGGCATGGGCGATCCGAGCTGGAGGCCCTCTTGCTACATTTTGCCAATGTTATGCTTTTGATTTTTGACAGATGAATAGCATCTCCTAAAGCTAAGCAGATTTATGGGAAAATATGAACCAGGCAAGAAAAATCATCTATAAATAAAACTGATCATTTTTTTAAGTGACCTGAAGAAGTACTGGGATATATTCTCTGTCAAGACATTTCAAAGATTAATTTGAAAATGGGCATCAATATGAACATCCATCTTATGCCAAGCTCTCCTAACTCCCACACTCCCACCCACCCCCCCCCCCCCAGCTACAGGCCTTTAACGTCCTCTTTTCTGCTGTCACAAAATATTACCCTCAGGGAGCATAACCAGGGAATTCATGCTCTGGGCTGGTCAGGAATGGGCAGTTTTAGCATTAGCAGGAAGCATTCGGTGTGTTGGAAATGGACGGTTTAAGCATTAGTAGTACTAAGTAATGATTCTGACTGCGCAGCATACAATATCTGTACCCATAGCTCTACTGGGAAGCAAGGTGCAGTTAAAGGCAAAGCTGATGCTAGCCTGGTCACTACAGCAAAACTAGGCCAAGGCCAGTAAGACCCCTTATTTATCTAAAGTATAGCTAGAAATAAACACAAGACCCAACACTAATATACCCACTAACCAGGCTGATGACTAATCGAGGGATAAGGATATACGATTTTATGGAAAGCCCCCCCCACACCCTCCCCACTGTGAGAATGTTTCTCATAATGCTGTGAAAGGGAAAGCAGGTACTATGAGCCATAACACACACACACACGTGTAAACGCACACACACAGATAAATACATTTACATGCAAAATGGAAATCAAATTAAACATCCTTGAGCTATTTTCTTGGTCTTCTGAAGATCAGACATTCATCTTCATCTTGCTCTCTCTCACTGTTTCCCAATCCAGTCCTCAGGGATCCACAGTCGGTCCATGTTTTTGATCCCTCTGAACTTCCTACCAGACACTAGGGAGCTGGGAGGGAGCAAAAATGTGGACTGTCTTGTGGGTCTCCGAGGACCGGATTGGGAAACACTGCTCTATCTAGTAGAGGGTGGTGAAGAGGCTTCAGGCTCTGAAGGCAGAGATCTCCTGAGGAGGGATGCCAGGCCATCGCTGGGAACACACTAAGGCCAATTTAGAGACACTACCTTACCTGCCTGCATGTTTTTGGACAGCTGGAGCAAACTGGAGGACCTGGAGGAACCTGGCACTGACACGGGGGGAACACTGACACGGCACCCACGCACTGCACCTAGGGCTCCTCTTGAGACATGGCAACTCAGCAGAAGGTAAAAGCGTGTGCATTTACATGTGAGCCTTGGCAGGAAAGCAGAGCCAGATGTTTTCTCCGTACTGTAGATGAAAATGCTTACTTTCCTTCCTGGAAACTGTATATAGTGATCCCATCTACTGTGTGCTGAACTTACTGTCACCTGTCCTCCCTCATTCAGTGTAAAAGGTTCACCCTCGACATAATTTTGAAAAGATTTGCATATCTGTGTTTTTTTATACTGAAATAAGTAGACAAATAAGTAGTAAACAAACGCGATTCGGTAGAAGATGCTCCAGGACTCTGCAATACTTAGCTCAAACGAAGTGTCTGTCTGGTTGCCGATTGCTCGCAGACCCCCTTCAGATCACCCCCAGTTCACTCACCGACTTCTATCAGATTGTCTGCAGATCAGCCACAGACCGCCCAAATATCTCCCAAAACCACCTGCAAAACAGCCCCCAGACTGGCCGCAGACCACCTCAGAGACTGGACCACAGACCACCACGCAGACCAGCCCACAGCCTGGCCTACAGGCCGGCCCACAGACCAGCTCATAGACTAGGCCACAGACCGGCCCACAGACCAGCCCATAGACAGGCCTGCAGACCGGCCCACAGACCCCCCACAGCGTGTCACTCAACCCTCTCTCCATACAGGAAACATGCGCTCATCATTATGTCAAAGGCAGGCGATGTCGTCGTACAGGTTTGGCACATGCAATGCCGGGATAAATATATACATCTTTCAACACTCTAGGTGTAAACAAAGTGTCGTTCCTTCTGTTCTTACTCGTACCAATGAGTACAACAAAGGAAGAAGCATCTGTAATTATCCATTACGAATACAGACACTCTGGCAGAAGCAGCATAACATATGATTAGCAGATTTTATATGGAACCTTATCAGCTACAAATGATAGTTGATTACTGTGTTCCATCTGGCTCCAACACAGAATCCCTTTTATTAGTGATGCCAACCAGCTGTCATAAAGTTCATCAGCTAGGGGCTCAAGTCTTGATTTCCGCTCTTCTTTCCCAGAATTCCACACTAATGAAACCCAGAACCTTGATGATACATACCAAGTACAAAGTTTCCAAAACTGCTATGACTCCAAGGCTGCCTCAGCACTGGTGATTTCTCACCTTCCTCCCTTCCATTAAATGGGAGGAAGTAATATCGACCATGACATCAGAATACTGGGAGTTGTTTTTGTAATGACTCATTGATGTAAAGACAACAGGGTGTACAAGAAGAAGCCAAAGGCTAAGAGACTTAGATGCAATCTGCTAACCCTAAGGAGTTTCATTTATAAAAACCGACTCACTATGACTAATCAACACACTCGATAAGAGTCACCTCACATAGGACATATGGACGTGCCAAATGCTTCAGTTACACCATATTGGGCAACAGTGTGCTGACAACGTGTCTCTGAGCATGTCAGTTTCTGTTGTCAGTAATTCCTGGAGGCCCTAAATAAAAATTTGGCCAATCATTTGATAAGGACAGTCACAAGGGTTAGACCACAATATGTACTGTGGGAGTGTAACTACAGGTCCGATCCTTAGTCAACCATCTACATCTATTCTCACCTGATCTTACTTACTTAGTCCTCAGCTTTGTTGGCAGTTTATATATTCTTCATTCATGTTTCAGTCTACTTAATGTTGTGGTCTTCGCCTGTCTGGAAACTAAAAGAAAAGGTTCTAGGAACTTCCATAACAAATGTAGCACAGTGCAGAATGGTGCAGACTACCTCTGTGATCACGTCCTGCAGGATGAATTCATCTCGGCTTTTATGATGCTGGCTTGCAAGGATCTTACTACAGAAGCCTAGACCATCGCCAGCACACCCCCACTCCCAAATTTCATTAGTGGTATTTCACTGCAAATTCATCATATTTTCCACCACAGACATGCTGAGACCTTATTTGTAAAATTACCACTATCGTCTGAGTGAGATTCTTATCGCAAATGCAATACAACTCAAGACAAATCCAATATGGGGCATAAATTCACATGACTAACATGCAAAGCACTAGAATACAGATTCACTGTATCAAGATGGTAATTAATTTATCATAGTTGTATGGTAAGGCCGAAAAGAAACCACAGTATTTTATTTTTTTCTATCGAAGTTAACGTTTCGGTGTCTCTGCTATGCTGGGAGCATAGATTATCTAGAACATAACAGAAAGGACACCTTTACAAGGAAAGATGAAGAGTGCTTTCAGCAACAGAAGAGAGACCGCAGACACATTTTCCTCTACTCAAATTAAAATAAGATTTCTCTTTCTCTTTTACAGGTTTCCAAATTAAGGTTTTAGTTTTTTTCAAGCAGGTTAAATTTTTTAAGTTGTTAATTTGATGCAGCTTCTGGAACACATTTTTTGAAATCCAAAGGTCAGTTGATTCGTGTTGACCCTTCAGGCCAACTTAATGACTTCTTTTATATGGTGTTTGTAAGTTGTTACGCCAAAAACAAAGCTCTTACAATCTTGACGGATGTTTTCCTTAAAGGGGTGTGCAGCTAACCATAATCATTCCACACCCTTTACAAGGCAAAGCAATTCAGCAACTCAGGTGGTGCTGTTGCTCTGATTACAATGTCAGGACACCAGAGAAAAGGGTTCAGAACCCCAAACAATACGCCTGTTTTTTAATACTTAGCTGTTGGTTTTATGAGAACCTCAACTTTCAATGCATCACACTATGATTCTACAGTTTATTATCCTTCCTTTGAAATTGGCCGGGAATATTGTAGTGACTGCATCCTTGTCAGATTAAAACATAATTCTGTAACACTAGATAGTCTTGAAATACCTGTTTACGAGAGTCTGAATGTACGTAACATCTAAAGAGATCTTGACGCTGATTCTGTAGAAGGATAGCATGCCACAAAGAGAATCAGAGGGGTAATTCAGTTAGTACATCATGTACTCTGTCTTCATAATCCTCTTTATTCATTTGTTGCTGAATAACTCAGTAAAACCTACTCATGACGATATACCGAAAGTGTCCATGAGATGACAGCGCCCCGATCGGTCAGCTGACAGAAACCATTCCAGCCGTTTTGATTTAATGCGTCAAGTGCAGGTAATAAGCCGGTATCAGATATCAGTACTCAATGTATTCTTATGATTACTACAGGCACTGAGGCTTAGCGGATTGCATCGTTGTCTTCAGGGTTTGAATCCTGCCTCCGCTCTGGATTTGTGAGGTTTACAGTCTCCTCCAGGGACAAAAACATGCAGTTTGGCCAAGCAGCATCTGAAATCACCAACTGTGTGAGTATGTGTGTGTGTGTGTGTGCCCTGCAATGGACTGGAGTCCCAGTCCAGCTGCACCCCTAGCCCTGGGTTAGGCTCCACCCCCCTATAAACCAGTGGTTGGAAAATGGATGCATTACAATTATTAATATCACAAAGAAAAATGAATAAATGAAAAACTGCAACATCAACATTCGAAGTTTCCACTGACGCATTTCTATCGAAGCCTCGTTACAAGCTTGCCAAGCAATGATTTCTGATATGTGCCAATAAAAATGTAATATTCTAAGTGTTTAAATCAGTATTACAGTAAATCAAGCTTCGTATCAGTTCACAGGTTTCAGATGCATTTGGGGGAACCCATTGCCACCCGTTTCCGTTCATGGGAGGCATGTCACTCCATTTCTCTATCACCAACCTTCCACAGAAACCATTTAAAAAGCACTTTTTCCCCACTTCCCGTTCCAATAAAACCATCATCACATAACGGTATTTTAATGTTCAGCCATACTGCATAGGTTTTATCTCCCCACTAAAATTCTTAATTAGATCTAATTCTGGTCCAAATGAATCCTCGTTACATGCTCGGGGCTCGCTTTCCAGAAGCTGTACCTTTTATCATAGATTGATCTAGCCTTCATGCTTTTGCAGCAATTTCCTCACAGATGGCGGCGCCGTTAACGAGCGGCCAGGTAGAACCCCCCCAGCGACCGGGAGCCTTAGGGACCCTCATTTACGGGAGGGAAGAGTGGCTAATTTCACAGAGGCTGAGCTCAGATTGCACTTGTTGCTGCAGTGCTGCATGCAGGTCTCTCAGCTTGAAGCTGACCCCCCCCCCCCCAGTAATTATGCAGGCATCCTGTTATGAACCTTAGATATCCTTACTGAGCCGAGTAATGGACTGGGCCTTCAGAATAGCTGCCAAGGGACCACTTTACACTCTATCCGGGCAGGAAACACCCAGTGATTACAGAGACAGCCCATAATACTGACCGGCAGTCACTAGGCTACCCTGGCAAAAAGCAGTCAACCCACTTGACCTCGTGTTCATCCCTTTGTCCACGGCTGCATGCGGATTCATGAAGAAGATTTTTCCATTCAAGATTACTATAGGATATTCTGGAAAATTAAAATATCAGAAAGGAACATAGAACTTAAGTCTGAAGACTAAATAACAAGATTGGCACTTATGATCCAAATCTGAATTGTCAGCTGTTGCAACATGATGCTTCAAAAAAATTAAAAACAAAAAGGGAGGCATGCAGCAAACATACTGCATGTGTAAGGCATATTCTTCTGTTTTTTGCCTCTGTTTGTCTCGATTTCATAGCCATGGGGCAGTTGTACGTAGGACACTGCCTGCCTTTCAGGTCTGTTTCTGGCTTTTCAGACACAACAACACGTCAGAGACCAAAACTACTTTTTTTCCCAAAAAATTCTGCTTCTTTTTGAGACACAGGCTTGGTTATCCTCTGCCTGGGCCACAGGTGGAAAAGCTGCACCACTTTGCATTTAAAGTAGGTCAGTAAAACGCAGGACTGTTCAAATAGTTGAATGGAAAATGATCTTTCCATTCCCACATTTTTACAGGCTTTTACTGCAGAGATAATATTGGTCGTCACAGCGTGAGTGAGTTCACCAAACTGACCACGGCTGAATCAGAGTGAGAGAGGAGCGTCCTGGTTGGTGTGACTCAAATGGAGATCTTTCTGCGCTGGGATATGACAGTGACAACAGTGTCCGGGTAACACCTAATTTAGGGGTCACGCCTTCATACGCCCTGCTTCCATTTCACTGCAGACTTTTTAAGAGTTCAGACAGTCATGTTCAGATGAAGAGGCAAATGAAACAATCAAAAATAAAGAATCCCTTTAACAATCAAATGAAATATTCTGACTCAGAATCCAGATGAAATTTGATTGAATCAAATGTCAACTGGAGACTATTTTGTAAGGGTCACCCATACAAAATAAATAAATATAAGCGATATTTAACAAGCGACACATTTAATGGAAACAAAACCCATGTTTGCTAGCCATCGACTTTCATAAAAGGAGATAACCTCACACTGATTTTTCTAGGTACTGAGGCTGACTGACCTTACAGCGTGATGCATTTTCTGAACTTCTAGCATATGGAGGATTGGACATGACTGGACCCCCAGACCTCTCCTTCATTTATCCATCCATCTTCTAACTGCTTTTCTTGGTCAGGACCTCCAAGTTGCCCAGAGTGTGAGGTGTGTATGTGCAGACTGTACCCCATCCCTATGCGGCCTGGAACAGGCTCCTAGTCCCCCACTGACTCCCTCTATCAATCAAAAATCGATCCTTTGTTCCCCCACATATTAATCACCATCACTGATTGGTTGCATTATATCACATAATAACACCATTTGCACTTCACCACATAGCCATTGTTGCTTATCGACTTTACTAAAAGATGCTGAATAATGCAGAAGCCGCCTTGAACAAAGAGACCTTTACTCTTGGGGCAGTAGTGGAGTGGTGAACATGCATGGATTACTGGGTCCACACTTGTGCCATCAGGACAGACAGCGAAGAGATCCACAGGACGCTAGGATTAGAGGATGGGACTTGGCACTGTGGTGGTAGGAATGGATAATTTACCCAGTCAAACAAAACACTAAATGCTTAGCTCTTTATCTTAAATGAGAAAAGCAAAAAACCAGAAAGAACCAGACCATTACTTTACACAATAAATGAACTGATTACACAAGGAGGGGGGGGACCTCGCCACTCCCAATAAACACTCACACCCCTGTGCTTTTTTACAGTTATCTGGGTAGGACAATATGAATCAGGTTTACTGTTCAAGCATGCTCACGCACAGAGATAAAATAAAAGGCTTTATCCTGTATTACTCGGTCTTAAAAGGTTTTACTAAAAAAGCAAATTTCACCATTTTAATTACCATCCATCTATTTCCCCATAAGTGGCTGTACAGTAAATGGAGGCAGTGAGTCTACAGTCTATGCCAGAAAGAACAAGGAACAAAGTCGGAGACACCCTAGCTGGGATGCCAGCCCACCTCTGGGTGCAGAAGCACACAGTCACACAGTATGGAAATCTTAGAGGCACCAATTCGGAATACGGGACAAAACGGAAGCGATATCCCTAAAAACACGGGGGAACGAGGAAACTTAAGAGGCGAATATTTTCATTACAACTAATTTTAGAACCTCAGTAAAAACAGGTTCAGGTAACCTAAAATGACGAAAAAAACACAAGAGCATGTTTAAACTATAAATTTCGCTCACAGTTTATATAGAGTCCGTATGTGTCATCACAAAAGAGAAAAGAGAAGCCCCTTCTCAGCATGAGATCAGGCTGCTACCACGAGGAATCCCACACACCAACCACGTGACCTGCTGCGGACCCATGTGACTCGCTGTAAATACACGTGACCCGCCTGGCAGACGAGGAAAGGGGGCCCCCTGTCAACCCATGCTGCCAGTCCTTTAATCTTCCCTGCTGATATTAAGTGAAACGTGAATTTGACGCCACTCCATTTTATCCCTAACGGTGCATTTGTCTGGGTTTCCCCTGACAGCGTACCTTCCCCTGAACCAAACAAAGCATACATTAAATGAAGCGTTATTAACCAATACCCCTCATGCCAGTTAGCTGCGCTTTTCGTCCCCTCTAAATCTACAGCTGGAGTATTTGAAAAGAAGGCTCAAATATACAAATATGAGCATTGCATAAATGCAAATTCCCTTAAGCAGAACCAAATTAGTTTACACTCAGTGTCCTCCTTTACCTGTTAGGATTACTCGTGGACTGTCTTCCAAAAGTACAATCTACGAGTAAGTTTAAGTGGAGGACAGCGGCCAAATGGTTCGGGAAGCGATGCGCCTGGAGGGACCGATTCACAGTATTTTGCTTTTTGCTCTATGGTATTCCACATGAAATCTATTAGAAGCCTGCCATTAAAGTGTCTAATAAGTAAAAGTACAAGTACCAAGTACACCCTGAGCAATATGCTCTACAAATTTGGCCAGCACGACACTGCGGCTCCCGGTGATCGGTGAATATAGTATGCAGTTGACGAGACTGAAATGGTAAAACAAATGCAAATACAAAACTATGCATGATGTAGCCAACAAAACAAACAACCGCACACAGTGGTGCAACCATAAAGCCTTTATGAAGACAGTGTTCTTACCGGTGGTTTGCGGTGCTTTATTGGATGGTACATGAAGGTTCAGGTTGGATGGTTGATCACGGATTACGGCTCCGATGATCATGCAAATAGCGTGGAAGAGGGAAGCGAGGATAACAGCACGAATTGCAGAAAACAAGACACCCAAGAAAAACGACGCGAGCCGTCGAACCAAAGTAATCGTTTCTTGTAAGTCTCATCCATGCTTTCAGATTTAATCTCAGCTGCACCCCGATGACTCAGATCGGCGATCACGTCAACCTGGTAAACTAGCCTGGCTCTGTCAAACCGGCTGCCTTTTTAGGTTTACTTTATAAAGAGGGCTACTTCACGGCATCACAGTATCCTTTTATAAAGTTATAAACATACGGAGGATTGCAGCACAGGTGCGCTCCCCTAAAACACACATCAAAAGGCGTGTGAGGGGCAAAGCCGAGATATCAAATTCAAGCCGTAGGCTAAATGTTTCTCTTTTTTATGGGTGGGGGGAGGAACTGTCAGCTGTGTTTCACCAACATTGAAACAAAGGGTGTAATAACACCTCCCAGTGTGGCATGCGGTTCTCTGTGCGCCTTGGTTTTCACAGATAGACTTGTGTTTTCACAGTAACTGGGGCTAAAAGTGGCTTCTTTTCCAGCGAAAGAGTCAGGGACAATCTGAGCCCAATCAAGGTCAGTGTGGAAGGTTGCTGGGTAGCTAGGCAATACCATAAGGCTGAATAATGATTGATGCAAATTTCTCTTCAGGCACAGACTATTTCTATCAATGCATTTCTAAGAGAAACAGGAATGTTTCGAGACTGCAAGCCACTAAGTCAGAGAATTCCTTCTATAGTCTTTTCTATGACTTGAGCAAAAGTATAATACAGGTAGGTTATTATCACTGAAAACTTTTACTATAAGCTTAACCCTGGAAAAAGCACCAGCATGGATTGATAGTTAAACAGTTCTACAAAGTTCACACTCACTATGGTTTATGATGTTAATACATTTTTATAATCGGTTGAAGTCACCCACCGTAAATTATGAATATAACATCTCAGGATTTCTGTTTACATTAGCCGGAGTATCGTTTTTGCCACAGAGAACGTTCCAGAAGGTATTTCTTGACCGAGTTTAGAGTGAGCCCCTTCATTTAGCGCTGGGTAGAGCCGCGGAGGCTGAGGGTTGCAAGTGCCGATTCAGCGCGGACTTGAAGAGCTCGGTTGTGCTCGGCCGGCTCAGAGAAGGTAGGCAGTCATTCACTCCGCAGCCCACTGAGGGTCTGGCCTGGCTGCACATTACCATAAGAAAGCCAGCCCTGGCCCAGGCCGGCATCTGGGTGTGGGGAGCGGGGATGGGTTACTGCCCCCCCCCCCCATCCTCCATCGCACTCTCTCACCCTGCCAGATGATGGGAGAGAGCGCTGGGGCAAAACACAGGGAAGAAAAGGAGAAAGAGAGAGGGGGAGAAAGAGAGAGAGAAGGGGGGGAGAGAAAGGGAGTGGGAGAGAAGGGGGGAGAGCGAGGGAGAGAGAGAGGGAGTGGTAGTGTACTCCAGCATATTCCACCCTATGGACCCCATACAAAGAGCAGAGTGCCCCCAAAGCACCTCCATGCTGACGGGGAGGACCCCATCTACCACCTTATTCTGAATGGCTTATGGTCCAGCAGGCTTAATAAACAAAGGGCCCCTTCAGGTGCAGGGATCCTGCTGCATTGTGCGTAACAGGTGCACACTGGGATCCCTGAAATATATCCAGGAGAGACTTTTAATGAAGATCTGCATGGATGCTGGTCAGTTTCTGTGTGTTTTGTTGACCCCTATTTGTGAGAAAGGCATCCCCTCTTCCCCCGAGATGATGCCATCCAAAACAATGTATTCAAAAGTGACTCACATGCCCCCCCCCCCAAATGGATCTAAGAGACTCTCTTGGCCTGGCGCTCCGCTGTTAGCCGTGTCTGGCTGTGGGGTTAAGAGTGTGACCCAAGCGTCCTCGGAACTGCCCGGAACGGCGGGAATGTGGCCAGCAGCCAGGACAGAGGCCACTTTCCCACACCGTGGCACTCGGCCGCCTTGGGAATAGGGAGGGGATGTTATGTGTGAGTGGAGTTCCCAAACGGGGCCCTGGGGGGTTGTGTTTAGCCACTAGGTTACAAGCCAGAACAGTTTCTGAGGGCCGTCCCTCTTTTCCCATCGCAGGAACTTCTTCCCAGCCATTTAGATCAGTGTTTCCCAACCCAGTCCTCAGGGACGCCCAGACGGTCCACGTTTTTGCTCCTTCCCAGCTCCCTGCCTGGCAGCCCACATATTTTCCTGCCCAGTAGGGAGGTGGGAGAGAGCAAAAATGTGGACTGCCTGGGGGTCCTCGCGGATCGAGCGAGAAGCAGCCTTGGTCTGCAGCCCTGCCCCCGAGCAGAGTGTTTACGTTTTCGCTTCGTGCCGCTGCACAGCCACCCCATCCCACGGTTTCTTCCGAGTAAATCAGGTGGCCGTACTGCCGTAAATCGAGGATAATACTGCTGGGATCTGATTAGAAAAAAAAGTGGTCCAAGATAGTACTAGAAAGCATTTTTCCTCCTTTCGAGGCTTCATGATTAATGTGTTGCAGATTGTTCCCATTTGGCATCGCTCTCGCCTCCAGTGACATCACACACAGTAGAGTACTTTGCTTTGGGTTTCATGTTTTGAGCTAAGCAGAATTTCTTTAAAAAAAAAAAAAAAAGAAGCACAGGATTTAAAGCTCATGTGTATGTTTGACCAGTCCAAAGGAGATACCCATTGCTACCGTCAGGCCATTATCAGGCAGCCCGCTGTGAGACGCAGGTTTTAAGAAACACGGCGCGTGCAGCCACAGCCCGGAATCTTCGGAGCGTGTCAACAGGCAGGGTATTGTGCAGCCTCCCGGACCACAAGTGGCCCTGTTGTCTTTGCAGACAGACTAAAAGAAAACACTGTGGCCGGCCAATCAGCATGGACTGGCCGCTTCTACACCCTGCACACAGAGTCCCCCCCGGCACACGTGTCACTCACACAGCATATACGCGGGTAATAACTCCTCCGACAAAGCTGTAATTTTCCCCATTTCGGATGTCAGACTTGGAGGTGCCTATCTGGCAAATTGAGTACATTTTCCTAGGAGCCTAATTCGTATTTTATTTGCCTTATTTTTCTCGAATGCCAACACCCACTTTTCCGAACACACGCGTAGTGTTTTCACTGACAGCTCTCTAGCCGCTCTGACGCAGGCACAAAACTTGCATCTGTATCCCACACACTTTAAATTCACAAACCAGCTTAACCACGTTTATGGGCTGAAGGTGTGTTTCAGGGCAGCTCGTCACGTCCAGACCCGCCGGCGGGCCCCCCCCCCCGCGGGGGGGGGGGGGGGGGGGGGGGGGGGGGGGGGGGGGGGGGGGGGGGGGGGGCGGGGGGGGCGGGGGGGGGGGG
>JAODKC010000021.1:9630345-9643738 GCA_026777985.1 Mormyrops attenuatus
GGAGCCAGATGAGGTGGCTCGGGCATCTGGTCAGGATGCCTCCTGGACGCCTCCCTGGTGAGGTGTTCCGGGCATGTTCCACTGGGAGGAGGCCCCGGGGAAGACCCAGGACACACTGGACAGACTATGTCTCTCGGCTGGCCTGGGAACGCCTCGGGATTCCCCCGGAGGAGCTGGACGAAGTGGCCGGAGGGAGGGAAGTCTGGGTTTCCCTGCTGAGACTGCTGCCCCCGCGACCCAACCCGAAACAGCGGTAGATAATGGATGGATGGATGGATGATGGGGGGTAGACATTGAAAGGCTGAGTGTTTAGTGCTTATTAATGAGAGCCAGGGCCTTATGTTGCATTATCAATGGAAGATAACTGTTAAAAGTCTGTTAGTGAAAGGCTGGCATTGTATTAAGAAGTTGTCAATGGGAGGCAAGGTTCAGTGTTATACAATGATCTCTGTGTTAGTGGTCAGTTGGATGCAGGGATTAGCCTTAATAGGTGATTAGTGAGAGACTGATCTCTGTGTTAGGTGGTAAACTGGATGTTGGGAAAAGTGTTAAGGGGTGATTAGTGAGAAGAAAGGTTTTGTAAAAAAATTAATCAGGGTTTGCTGTTAAGGGTTTGTCACTGAGAAGCAGGAAACGCAATTTTGTTAATATTTAACTTGAGTCTCCACTTGCCCTACACGGTATATGGACACATACTAGAGTCTCACAGCTGTGGACATTACATTAACGTTTCTCCAAAACATACTCGGATGAGAAGGTAGGGTCAGGCAGTATCCCTGGAGTAAAGGGTTTTGTTCAAGGCCCTAATGGTAACACCGCTCTGCCAAGCACAGGATTTGAACCAGCAACTATCTGATGACAGGCAGAGAATGGTAACCCTGAGACACAAGGCCTACCACTGCTGCAGACCCAGCTAAATGGGCCATGAGATTTGAGTGTTCCTCTCTAACCACTCCAGAATGTATTGAGTATATGACTAAATCTGGAAATGTAGTTGGGGAATCAAGGTGAAATAGACAAACATTCCTTTATTTCATTGGATTTTGATCTGATTCCAAAGAGCAGGCATATGGTGAATGCTGTCAACAGATGAATGTAACAACCAAGCATGACTGTAAACGAGCATGACTGTGACTGCTGCACTAATGGGGGAAGCTGACCTGGCAGTGCAGGCATTATTCACCATTGCTTGAGCGAGCTCCACCCACATTCACATCGTTAGCAAAAACAAACATGCTTGGATTTGCAGAGTCAAGAGAATCCAAGAATCTAATGCAAACTCTGTGCCCTCTACTTATACACATCACCTGGGGAAAGGGCAGCATATCTCCAAGGCTCACAGACACTCAGCATGTTTTTGAAGTGCATTTCAGCTACAGTTTCATATCTACAAAATGTCAAGAAGAGGTTGGTGATGCTTCTTACATGTGTAGATAGCTGAAAGGTCCTGCAAACCGGTCATTAATGTCAACTTTTAGATGTGTAGTGAGGATGAAAAACCCTGGAAAAGGGGACAACAGCTGCATGTTGAACTGAAGATTAATCCTGGGGGTCAGAACCCATGGTTCACAGCAACATGGTTCCTAAATCCCCTGTTTTATCAGCAGGCTCAGATCAAGTTCTTTGGTTTAAGGGGGAATCGTGGGGTGCTGCAGAATTGATGAGGGAACACAAACTCTCGTGCGCCACCATTACAGAGCAATCTATCCAACAATAATGTCATACGAAAAGAAATGTAACTTCCCAAGGGTAAGTGACGCTGAGCCTGAAATGAATTCAGCACAGAGTTCATGAACATGGACATACTTGTGATCATTACATTGTACACAGACCCTGTCATGCCCTGGATCATAAATGTCATAGTATTATGATTCTCTTACACTGCTCTGTTAATTTTAAGAATGGTATCCTACTAATGGACACTGCTAACTAACCCTTTACTCCAGGGATACTGCCTGACCCTACCTTCTCATCCGAGTATGTTTTGGTGAAACGTTACTAACTAACATTTAGTTACTGCTTAATTAGTACATGCTTAATTAGTACAAGTAAGTGTGTACTACTACATTATTTGTCCCCCATCAAGTAAAAATGTTACCAAAGCCACTTTTAGGTTGCATAGGGAAATGTATGGAATTAAATAATTCAGGTTGAACAAGGAATCATGTTTTAAACATCAATACATCAGTCATAAACTTAGGTTCCTGCTTGTAGGAAAAGTTGGTCAACATTTAAATACTGAATTCAGGTTATAACATCATGTGCTGACTCTGGGTAAGCCATTACATGCCATTTTCGACTTGCACCTGGAGACGCTGCCTGAAATGTGTGGGCGGAATTTGCATGTTTTTCCAAAAGGATATGATTCCAGTAAACCAGAACCTCAAAGCCATTTCCGCATGAGGGCACTTTGAATAGACGGTTCGGTTCTGTTACGCCCTCCATATCTCAGGAGGGGTTCTGAAGCAGTGATGATTTCATACATGAAAGAAATCGGACCAGTGTTTTTCCCAGGAGCTTACATCTTAGACAGTTTCTCAATCCAGTCCTCAGGGACCCCCAGATGGTCCACATTTTTGCTCCTTCCCAGCTTCCTGTCTGACATTTATGTTCCCAAAAATGTGGACTATCTGGGGCTCAGCGAAAACTGGTTTGAGAAACATTGCTCTAAGATATGTTTTACTCATGTTTAATGTCAAACGCTGAAAGGTGGAATATATCCGGTGAAAGTTCTTGCGTTCCCAGAGAGGTGCAGGTTTTTCTTGTTCAACCCAACCAGACATAAGCCGTGTCCCCAATCTATGAAGAGCTTTTAATACATGCTTTGTTAGTGTTTAAGCCAAGCTCCAAAGGTCAAACATATAGTATTCTCAATGGTTTCTGAGGTCTCGCAGATCGGTTTTCTTTGTCTTACTCACACAAGGATACAATCCACTCCAACAAGACAAACAGCATCCTATGTGAACATCTGAACATCATTGATTTACTGCTCTGGGAGAGTCCTGATAACATACTTTTGGAAAAAAATTGCTTCCAAATTGAGAAGGGAAACCATGACAATATAACACATGGGCATAGAAAACAGAATAGCAGTCATTGTTCATTGTTAATGACTATTAGTGATTCACCAAAGGACAATGAGAAGCCTTTGATGGAGGCTGAAAGAATTTATATGACTATTTAGACAACGCAAGAAAAATGCCCTGGAGAAAATGTTGAATGGCTCTGTTCTACAGGGTTTGTGGTGCAAAGTGGGGAATTTTTTATCACACACATAATAGAATCTGTAGATTGTGTGATCGTCTGATCTGAGGGTGTAGTGTGTGTTTGTAGGTTCTGTATATGTAGAGTAGATGTAGATGTAGAGTGTGTTCATAGAATCTGTACATGTAGGGTGTGATCATAGGATCTGAGGGTGTAGAGTGTGATCATAGGATCTGAGGGTGTAGAGTGTGATCATAGGATCTGAGGGTGTAGAGCAGGGGTGTCAAACTGCAGTCCTGGAGGGCCGGAGCCCTGTGTAGCTTAGTTCTTTCCCTGTTCCACTACAAATGATTCAGCTCAACAGCTATGTGGTAATTAGCACAAGACGTTGAATCAGGTGTGTTAAACAAGGGGAAACCCAAAAATGTGCAGGGCTCTGGCCCCCCAGGACTGGAGTCTGACACCTGTGGTGTAGAATGTGTTTATAGGATCTGTAGATGTAGAGTGTGTTCGTAGGATCTGAGAGTGTAGAGTGTGATCATAGGATTTGAGGGTGTAGAGTATGTTTGTAGGATCTGTAGATGTAGAGTGTGACCATAGAATCAGATGGTGTAGAGTATGTTTGTAGGATCTGTAAATGTAGAGTGTGATCATAGGGTCTGAGGGTGTAGAGTATGATCAAAGGATCTGAGGGTGTAGAGTGTGATCATAGGATCAGATGGTGTAGAGTATGTTTGTAGGATCTGTAAATGTAGAGTGTGATCATAGGATCTGAGGGTGTAGAGTGTGTTTGTAGGATCTGTAGATGTAGAGTGTGATCATAGGATCTCAGGGTGTAGAGTGTGATCATAGGATCTGAGGGTGTAGAGTGTGATCATAGGATCTGAGGGTGTAGAGTGTGTTTGTAGGATCTGTAGATGTGGAGTGTGTTCGTAGGATCTGAGAGTGTAGAGTGTGATCATAGGATCTCAGGGTGTAGAGTGTGATCATAGGATCTGAGGGTGTAGAGTGTGATCATAGGATCTGAGGGTGTAGAGTGTGTTTGTAGGATCTGTAGATGTGGAGTGTGTTCGTAGGATCTGAGAGTGTAGAGTGTGATCATAGGATCTGTGAGTGTAGAGTGCATTCGTAGGATCTGAGGGTGTAGAGTGTGTTCGTAGGATCTGCAGATGTAGAGTGTGATCGTAGGATCATAGGGTGTAGAGTGAAATGGGACTGTCACCTGAGCTTTGCAGAACAGAAAGGGCACACTCCTGGTTTTTAACAAACTCATTTCCAACTGCAAGAAATGCTAAACATGAACTTAAACATTGTTCGCTCTTAATTACAACACCTTCAAGCACATGTTTTTCTACAAATTCACTAGGTTATCCTGGTGAGCTGAAATTCTTGCAAAGCACTGCTTGCGCACCATATGCCTTTGACTGCTGTCATCTTCTTTGAAACTTAAAATATTCAACATAAGTGAATGTGAACTCCCTTTCTTCAAGTACAAGCACAGTGTTACTGGGGCGGGGAAAATTTCTTTCTTCTTGCTTACCATCACTGGAGGGTCCCCTCGAGTCTGAACCATTGTGTTCCTTTTATTTCACCTTGTCACACACTTTACATTTGTTTGCTTTGTTTTTCATACGGTGTAGCTCAGTCTTGTCATCTGTTGATACAAATTTGTTGATGCTACGGATCTCCCCTCTAATGCAAACATGGCAGAATCATTGTCATGTGAGAATGATATTGCATACAGGTATGAATTTGAGATTGTGGTTTAAAAATGGCTAATTGAGCTACCCTAATTCAGAATGGATTCATAGGATCTGTAGATGTCGATTAGGTAGCTAAATTCTAGATCGCTGTTTTGAAAACTGCTTCAATTTTATGTGGATTTTAAGATAATCAATGGCTAAACAACTGGCCTGAACTAACTTCGTTAAAGGGGCTTATCTTTTGAAACCAAACAGGTGGACGGTAATGACCTTTACAGACGTGCTACGCATGTGGCATGAATTAGAAGCCTTGTGCTTGGGGAACCTGCTTGTGCAGCTGTTTTGTTTCTGCTGAGCATGAACGGGCGTTGGACCTGAGACATGCCTCTCCCTGTGCCAGAGGGAGCCAGAAGGTACTCCCTTCACCTAAGGCTTTGCTCAAATCATGACGCTAAAAGCATGAAACTTTTAAAAATGAATAAACAAAACAATGAGCAAACAGGTGTATATTTAAACAGAGGTTAGTCATCAGTTCTGTTAACCCTTCCCTATACGAAAGGCTTGGTTGGCACACAGAGGTCTATAGCCGCCACCCCCCACCCACATGTAAAACCCCTCCCGGCATCCCCCACAGTCCAGTTCATGAACTGGTGTCTCTCAGTGTGTCCCCCGTGATGGACAAGCGGACAGGCTCCCCAGCCAGGGTGCTTCCCCGCCATCTTACCTCAGTTTCCTCAATGCTAGACAAATGGTAACAGAGGATGGATGGATGGTTTGTATTCTAAAATTGCTACAAGTCAAGAAGAGAAATGGTTAATAACAGAAGAGCCAATTAATACTGAGTCAGTAGGTGCGTCATGTGATGATTGTGATGTGAGTGTGGATATTAGCAGCGGGATGTCTCAGATCCTGAAGGCTATCACACCTTAACCTCAATTACACATTTTTGTTCAGCTTTCTTCCATGTACCCAGCATGCATTTTAATTTAGAATTAAACCTGAACAATGAATTAAATTGACTTAAATCTCTCAGTCAGTCTCACGATGCATTCTTTCTGGGCTGAAGGAACGCGTCATTTTCCTTTAACTTGCACCGCATGTCAGTTTCTGTGACATATGATATCAGTGCAGGATCAGGGAGAGTGACATGTTGAGAGAAGAGAGAAAGCGGAGGGGTGGAGGCGGTCAGGGCTGAGATGAAAGAGGGAAGACAGAAACAAAGGGGGCAACTTAGCAGCTGGAGCTCACTCATCTCCATCGAGCGCCGATTCGAGTCGGGATGAACGCCTGCCGGGGACGGTGGAGGGTACAGCCCATCTCGCTTTCATGCCAGGTCAGAACACGGAGGGATAAAGTAACGGGAGACCATTTAGGTCCCACCCCCGGATATGACAAACAGGGCATGAGGCAGGCTGAGCAGTTAATCAAAAATGAGCTTTGAAGATACCACATCAAAGTTTACGTGGACAAGGAACATTCCAATTCACCTTCGGAGCCTCTTAGGGTCCATCGCTTCAGGCGCAGATGTCCGGGTTCCGGAGGGGTCATGGTGCCGTTTACTGTGGTGGCTCCCGTACGCGATGTCCTCACCGACTGCTGCCTCCTCCGCAAAAGCATGGATCTGCCTTAAGGGGAGTGTAGGGGGGAGGAAAACTGAGGAACATCTGGGAGGATCAGGTTGCACTCCGACAGCTGCAGAATGAGCTACAGTATCCACGTGGATATGTGCCTCACACACAACAGCGGCCACCGCGTCTTATTACACTCAGTACAGCGTGTCCTGCTCTGTACTTGCAGGAGTGACAGTTTAATGTGTGTGTTGCTTTAGTTGACTGAGCTGTCTGCGGGATCAAGGGTTAGCTTAGGTTTCTCAGGAGACATTAAGTGGTGTAACTGAGGTGGTGGACTGCTTCTTAATGGTGGACAGAACTTTCTGCAAGATAAATTCAGCTGTGGCCTTAATACTTGTATCTGCCCTGTTCACTTACCATCTAACACTCCTGCCTTTCTGGGCTGACTTACCTAACATTTGCAGCGATGCTATTGGCTTCTCGCTGTCTGAACACACACAATGTTAACATAAGAAATGCATGAATTACATTATAGAAAATGTCTGATTTTATGCTTGCATTTAGCAGCAGTCAGTAAAATACTTTTGTAAGGCAGGGGATGGTTTATCTTTTTCCAAGTTTGGATTCGGCATAACAATGAGTAAAAACTCAATAATTCAATACACCTGCTCAATACACAGACATGTCTTGGCTACCTCTGAGACTCAACCACTTTGTCCGTAAAAGGTAAATAAGGCATGTACCAAGATAGAACCATTTAAAGGAAATAAACATCACTGGAATGACCCTGTGAACCAACCGTTTCTGACTGAATTTACTGTATATGTGACTAGTGAGGGAGAAGATCCAGGCTTAGGTAATTTATCTGCTATCTTTCAGCTGAAGAACACTCCCCTTAGGACTGAAGAACACTCCCCTTAGGACTGAAGGATACTACCCTTAGGACTGAAGGATACCCCCCTTAGGGCTGAAGGATACCCCCCTTAGGGCTGCATTCTGGGCAGCGTGAGGCTCAGTGGGCTAAGCCTCAGTGCCTGTGATCAGAAGCTCATCAGTTCAAGCCTGGCACATCTGTGGGTCCTTGAGCAAGGCCCTTAAGCCCCAACTCCCTGGGCACTTCTTTAGGTGGCTGCAATTTGTGGCCAGCTTGCTCTCACCTCCAGAGAGAAAGTTGGGGGAGACATAAAGGGAAATCCCCCATAGGGATCAATAAGGTATCAATTATTATTATCACTCTCCTAGGGCTAAAGGATACTGCCCTTAGGGCTAAAGGATACTGCCCTTAGGGCTGAAGAACACTCTCCTTGGGGATAAAGGATACTGTCCTTACAGCTGAAGAATATTCCCCTTAGAGCTAAAGAACATACAGTTACTAATTAACTTGGCACCCTAACAATTTTACCCCCAAAAAATGATGGCTTGCTGTGTATTGCAGACCTCAGAGTCCTATATTCCCCATCTTTAATTCCTGAAGTGATTTAGCTCACAAGATGCTTCTGAGGCCTATGATGCCGGTTACTCGCACAGCCCAGTCCGCTCACTCTGATATTAAACACTGCTCCTCCAGACCAAAGGTGCGCAGTTCCCTCACAAGTGGCAGTATCCCAAAAACGCCTCATAAGAGCATAAACAGCTCTCTGTCCAAACACATCCTTCCCTCCTGGCAAAGATTCTCCTGACGCAAGGCCAGACTCCACACGGTGGCTTGCAGCTGTGAGGGAGCCCTAGTAAGGCCTCCTCTGTGCTCTAAGGTTTAAAATCATAATCAGTAGTGGGCTCTCCAGAACCTCTTCCCAGAGTTTTAACTGTAGACACACCCCTGACATGATGCCTCACTTCATGTAATCCTATATGTTTCACCTATCACAAAAGCTTGCCATCTCTTGAGTTTTTTTCCATGTTTAAATGTGCTGCTAAAATACGACTCATTAAAAATGATATATTTAATGAAGAAAACTGAATTACAGCCAGCCTCTATAGGCAAGCAAGGCACCCTTGGGTTAAAGCATGTTGTCTCAAGGCAATACACCTACGAGGTTTCACAGTCCACATAAACTGACCCGTATTAAACACTGGTTACATTTCCTATATTGACTTCTGAATCAGGCGCTGGTGCTAATGTCACATCACGTCCTGATTTTCAGAGTCTCTCTCAGCGGAGGTGGGCTTTCAGCTCCCAGTAATGCCAGCCTAAGACTGTGTTAAGCTCACATCAAGGAACGCAGTGTGTTTAAGCACCATTTGAGTGAAATAGCACCTCTAAGTACAAAATTACTGTGTTCTTGATATTAAAAATATTAGAGAGAGTACCTGTGGTAAGTTTATTTTCAAACACTTCAGATTCACTGTAAGAGTAGATTTACAGAGCATGACCACTGCATGCCAGCTTGGTTTAGTTGAACGATGAAACAGCTGTTTACCCTGGGATCATAAATTTCATTACCATTCAGGTATCACAGACTCATGTGAACTGTAACAATGGAGAACGTCCCTGTTTTACCTTCACAGAAATCTGTGATTAAATCTTAATCTTTATCTTAAAGGTAGAACGCTCATAACAGCGGCGGCAGGAAATGGTGGATCCAGTTACCGTGTCCGGTCTCCGTTACGCCGCGCATGGCACACTGTGTGGTACCTGGTGCTGCCCTCGGGGCACAGCCCGTCCGGCGGACAAAATAAGCACAACTGCAACATGACCTGGGGAAAAAAGCACTGGCAGGTTTCAGGCTCCAAACCTCAAACAGAATATTAAACATTTTCCAATCAGCACTGAGCCACTTCATTAACATCCAGCAGATGTAAGGTACTTAATTACAGCTGTTTAAAGTGCTCACAAAATAAATAATAATTACCAAGACTAGTACCAATAATAATGGGTTAAAAAGTATTCCTCACTTAATTGCCTGACTACTTTATGTGTTCAACTACTCACTAACCTAACCATAACTGTTAATTTAACAATTTTGCTACTTAGGTTTACTAAAGGTAACAACATAAAATAGATTCCAGATGTTTGTTTGTCTGTCAGATCCATACTGATGGGAAGTGAGCCATTGTGAGGTTTCCTATGATATCTGTAATGTTACCGGACAGCAGGGGGATGGACCAGGCTGGGCACATGCATCACCGCTGTCTCATTTTCCTGCAGAACCCAGCTGACTAATGCTGACTGTCTTCTGTCCTGGCTTGACACCTCCGTGACAATCCGATGAGCCCTTCGGGGTTAATGGGGTAAGAGAGAAAGGGTGTCCTGTTTCCACCTTGGGAGGGTGAGGCAAAGTGGTGTGAGGTAAGCTGACATCACACAGGGGAAGAGACTCTACCTGGAGTGAGTCAACATCCACCTAGTCCAGCACAGCTACCTGAAAAGCACAGGACAGACAGCCTACGGTTACTGGCCCTGTCAGACCCTGTGGGTGTACACCCCCCACCAGACCCAGCCTCAACAGCCCGTCACAGACTCCAGAGAGATGGTCTTAAAAGGGGACTGCCTTTAACAAACTTCATTATGTCCTTTATTGAGGTTCTTGATTCCCTTACAGAAACAGAATCCTGATAAAAGATAGGGTTCCATCTTGTTTCTTTACAGAAGCTGTCCTCAGGGCTGCGGACACTTTCAGGAAGTCATGCATTGCAGAAACAGCACGACCCCCCTGCGGCAAACCCCAGGGTCTTGGTGGAACAGCAGTGGTCAGCTCATACCGGGGGGGGGGCAGTGATGGGGTGATGGAGATACTGTATCCCACTGTTCATATTCATCATCTACATCCCTCAGGCTAAGAAAACAGTAGGAGACTAAGCTGCTCACATACAGTGTGGAACATCATCATCCTCCAGCTACAGGTACAAAGGGCAGATGAGGGATCACGTTAGATAATGATCTCTGATGTCCAATTTAATTTAAAGTATGCGGTAATGTATAACATTCAAACCATAAAACCATAATACTCTGACCCCCCTCACTTCATGGGTACTGCCAGAATTAATAAACGACGTGATTTAAAACCTTCTTCCTCATCTCACTTGGCCAGAGTTTCAACTCATTTCTAGCCAGTGAGTTACGATAAAGGCGACGGTGTTAAATAAGGGCTGTCTCTCGCTTGATTTAGCGTTCTCCTGACGGTGTCAGAGACCACGAGAGCGGATGTATTCCGTCACTCTGGCCCTGCGAGCCGGGCGGCTGTGTGGGGTGACTGTACACCTAGCAGCTAGCAGGCACAGTTGACAGGCCATCGACCCCTCACAAAATCGGTGGATGGAATTTGATCTAAAGCACCACTGGTTAAGTGCCCGTGAAGTGCTCCTAACGTACCTGCTGTTTATTAATGTGACAGAAGCACAGGATTATGGGCCGTCGCATGATCTCTCAGCCTCATCGCCCCTGTGGCTGAGCAGCATCATGGCACTCCTGGGACTGCCTTCTCCAAACCAAGATGCCCTACTGAGCTTTGATGGATAGCGAGTCCGTCCCCGACAACAGAGCCCTGTGGAAGCATGGACCCCTGAAACTCACGTCTCGACAGGGTTTGGGCTTAAGTGATTACTTGTAAATGCCTATAAACTGTCACCACAAACTATGAAAGATGCCCAGGTTCAATAGCGAAAGGTGTTTCCACAAGCCTCTAATAATTCCTGAGAGGATTTACTAGGCACTTTGTAATGGTGCTGGCAACCAGCAGACCAAATACTGCTTTCATTACTTTTTTTAAATAGTTGCGAAAGTTTTAAATTTTTAAATTCCCATGCATTCGTACAGCAAACCATACTATGGACAACAAAACCATTAAACTTCTGACACAAGGTCAAAATATGTAAACTGTTAATTGAAACATCATGTAACTGATACACAATATGGTCAAAATTACATAAACGCCCCAAGAAATTTATTTTAATTAGGAATTGCCTAATTAAGCGACACCCATTGCGGATGCAGACACAGGTATAAAAGCACACAGGCATGAAATCTCCAGCAAAAAACATTAGCAGCAGAATGGGTGGGTTTAGAGATGTTAGTAACTTTCCGCTTGGCACCATCGTAGGATGCCACCTTTCCAACAAGTCAGTTTGCCAAATTTCTGCCCTGCTAGAACTGCCCTGGTCAGCAGCAAGTGAAGTAATTATGCAGTAGAAACGTCTAGGAGCAAGGTCAGTTACAAAGTCTTATGCCACACAAGCTCACAGAAAGGGACCTGGTAGCCCATCATTAATACACAACCTGCATGACAGCAAATTCCATCAGCAATGTTCCACCATCTAATGAAAGGCCGTCCCTGAAGTGCAGAGGCTATTATAGCAAATAAGGGCAAACCAACTTCCCAACTTCATGCTCATACTCTTGGTTTCAGGATGAGATCTTGGATAAGCTGGTTTTGGCCGTAGAGTGTACAATGGGATTATCTTGGCTAGTCAAACTGATCGATCAGTCTTATGGTTGCCAAATAGACGACATAGGAACCAATAATAATAATAATAATAATTAAATAAACCAAACAAAAAAGAATAATATTAAGAAAAATGCAACAAGTGAGAACAATGAAACACAGTCAAATTGGGATCAGAGAATGTTCTAGGTCCTGCACTTTGGTGAATCCATGTACACAGGACTTAATGACAGGGAGAGAGACTCTTATTACACAACTGAATGCTCTTGTCTGACTGACAGCTGGCACAGAACATTCTGGAGATGAGACTGGCCCTCCTCTGACAGGCCGTCCGCTCTATGAGAAAGGTCACTGCAGATTCATTTCATGGTGTACAAATGCATTCTGCCGAACATGCTGAAAATAGAATTCTTTATTTCAAAAAGTGAAGTACTGAGACAGCAGTCAAGAGAAATTAAATTATTATCATGATGAAACTTCAGGGTGTCTAAAAAAAATATGAGCAGCGAAGTCACGAAAGCCTCCTCAGAGGATGCCTCCGAGTTAATGAGGCAGAGTAACCCACTCCATCTACCTGTGTGGACTGGAATGGTACCTTTCTGGGAAAGAGAGCAACGGCAATCTCAGTAAATCCAGAGACCTTAACCAGGGGTTTAGCTTGAACCAGCCTCTTTTTGTTAAAAAGGCTTCCAAAGACTCTTAGTCGTCACTCCAACGCACGCAGCCTGGAATTTGGTGTGTCACCACTCCCGTCTCTTCCCTGGGAATAGTCTGAGTAAGCCCAGGGTTCGGCCGTCACAATGGGAAACCAGAGACGCCGTATTGGATGGCAGGGCCTGAATACCACCTCAGACAAAGGCAGGTCAGAGAGGCGTCGCCCATGGCTAATCCACTTACAGGGCTGCTCCTCTGTGTCCATGGGGTGTAAACCTGAGTACAAGTATTGTGCGATACCTGAGGACACGTACTATGTTATACCTGAGGACACATACTGTGCTATACCTGAGTACATGTACTGTGCTATATCTGAGGACACGTACTATGTTATACCTGAGGACACATACTGTGCTATACCTGAGTACATGTACTGTGCTATATCTGAGGACACGTACTGTGATATATCTGAGGACATGTACTGTGCTTAACCTGAGGACATGTGCTACGCCATACCTGAGGACATGTGCTACGCCATACCTGAGGACATGTACTACGCCATATCTGAGGACATGTGCTACGCCATACCTGAGGACATGTGCTACGCCATATCTGAGGACATGTGCTATGCCAGTACATGTCACCTAGAGCAGCAGCCAGTGTGGTGGCAAATCACGTGTAACCTGAGCTTAGCTGGTTCCTCAAGGAAGGCTGTTCTTTCAGGAAATATCCACTTTGATATATTGGGACATTTGAATAGAAGTCTCCTCTAACATTTTCTTTGAACACCTACCAGGATTAACTTACAGTTGTGTGCAAAATAATAGCAGTCCGACATCACTAACCTGATCCATCACTGTTTTTGGTAGAAATTCATTTT
>JAODKC010000021.1:9647919-9660182 GCA_026777985.1 Mormyrops attenuatus
AACAACCCCAACCCCCCTCCTTAACCCATTTTTCCCAACCTCAAATTTCCAAATTTTAACCGGGGGGGCCCCCCCCCCCCCCCCGGAATGACTGATGTGTATCTACCAGCCGGGGGCATATATTCCACAAGAGCCTGAATTACAGTACCTCGTATCAAAGAGCCCCTGGATTGCCGTCTCCACACAGCCTTTGATTAAGCAGCAGGTGCGAGATTAGGCCCCCAAGGAGTGGGAAACACGTGGGCCGAAATCCGACACGGGTGACGCACCGAAACTGAGCCGTGAGCCTCACAGCTGGGGCCGACGCACTCCTATCAGGTGCAGAGAGAGCCTTAGCGGTAGCCAGGAGGGCCCAGAGCATGCCTACCATTACACATCCCAGACACAAGAGCTAAAAATGGGGGCATAGGGCTGAGCATCTGAGTGTGTGTGCTGGGGAGGCAGCGAACAAAGCTATGGCTGGCACGGCACTGAACGGCCCCCCCAGAGTCCTTCGGTCTGGAAGCTTTCTGAAGGGCGGCCAGCTCGAAACCAGTCCCTAATGTCGGTTCTCTAATGTCAAAGAGACCACAGAGAGCATACGGAGATAGCAGATGCGGCATGGAGGACAGGACTGCTGAAGCTGATGGAGATCACAGGCAGGCCTGCCAGGAAAGAGCGCCATCACAGGCTCAGGCACCGAGAGTCACAGGAACAGCACACATGGACTTCCTGTTCCTGCCGTTTCTCAAGCCCTCAAATTAAAAATTCCAATTGCGCAGGGTGCTTAAATGAAATCACACATCCCACAAGAAAAGAGAGGACAGGAAGGCAGTAGGACTTGCTCACATGCTGGGGGGGTGGGGTTGGGGTGCTTCCTGAAGGACCTTGGCGGGTTGGTCCGGACCTGTGGTGCGTATGGGCACGGTCAGCTAGGTGGGGGCAGGACCCGGAGGAGCAGGGGTCCGCTTTGACTCCCATTGGTCGAAGGCCTGGCTGAGCGTGTGGGGGCTTTGGTTCTTATGCACATAACAGAAGGGGTCTGGATTCAAGTGGGGGGGGGGGGATCTAATCATCAGAGAGAGCACAGGGACTGAGATCATAGAAGGCAGGAGTGGACCCATTACTGCACATGTTCTTTCCATTACTGGGAGGACTGGGACAGCTTTCAGAGGAAGCATGAGGTCATACTGCTGCCCCCTCAAAAATAAATATTCAGATAAATCTCAGATGAGTACATACACTGTGGAGCGCAGTCATGTGACCTGGAATGGGAGGAATCCTACATGTATGACCTACAGGTGACAATTCAAGTAAGGCCATTGACCATTACGACCCAGGCAGGCGTGGAGGCTGCGTAAGCCTTGAGGTTAGCTCATGGGTCCTCAGAGGTCCTCACGGGCCTAATGTGACATGGCGACTGCCAAACCGGATTCTGGTGGGGCTTAAGTACGTCCAGGAGAATGAGGGAAACAGCTTGCATCACCACAGATGAACTAAATGGATTCTGACTCATGAGCCGGGCAGGAGAAGCAGCTGCCACTTCTTGTTTCGAAGGCTGTACTAGAAGGAAATGTGAGCAGGACGCAGCGCTTCCATTACCCAGGCAGCAGAGATACAGCTTCAGTGGCTGCCGTCACGATCACTGAGCCTAAGGACTTTGGGACTGGAATAAGACCAAGGGAACACGGCTCAAAACCAGCTGTTATCATTTTGTAACATCAAAGCAGCCACAGGGACCTTGCGGTGAGAGAGTGGGACTTCACAGAGGGCAGTAGATGTCCCAGGCAGCCTGGCCTTTAGAGATCACCATGGGCCCGTCTGTTATCATAGTCAGGTTGAAACTCTATCACTTGGCCAGTCGACGACTGAGCTTAGCTCTGAGCTTGCAGTCTCGCCAGCAGACACAACAACTTTGTGGAAGAAAGTTGAGGGGCACTTTACGTGGGCTGAACGGATGTAATCATAGACGCTGACCTTGTAGAGTCCTTCTGTACGAACTACAGTTTCCAGGCCCCTGGACCACCTACAGGGACTTCCCCAGACACATCACACTGCCAACACAAAAATGCCAGGAAAACACCCGGGCAAACAATGCGTTCACCTACAGTGAAGTACTGCTTCTACTTATCAATACTCGGACCTCTAGGTCATTCTAGTCTTAAACGTAAAAACCGAAATAACTTCATCGCAAGGCGACAAATTGGCCCAGGTTCTCTGATACACATACCCACATACCTGTGTACCTGCATTTATACATTATGTAGCTGATTCATCATTTTTCTCTATAAAAAACTAGCTTGTAAACAAGGACGCCATTTATATCAAGCCAGGGATCTTCAGTTTCAAACATATTTGTTATGAATGCCACTGAAAGAGATTTAACAAGTAAAGTTCAGGTGCTATTCAGGCAGGATACCTGGAGTGAGGACAAGAAGAAGATTTCTGCAAGATACCTACTGGAACTTTCCCTGATGACATCAGTACCAAGCAGCAGTGCTTTGGCAGTACTGCCCACAGTGTCCATGCCATCCTGTAGTCATGTATTAATGCAAAAGTGAATCCCATCCAGGAATGAGGATGTACAGGCACAGAGGTGGGAGGAAGGAAAGGGAGTGGAGATGAGTTCAGTCGAACGATTATGGGGAGGGGGGGGACAAAGGCAAAAACAAAAAAAACAAAAGACAGCTGTTTCTGCATCAGGGGAAGGGAAAGACAGGAAAGCAAGCCGGGCGGTGGGTTTGGGAAAGGGCCATGGCAGTGTGGGAATTCGGACATCAGGGCCTGGGAGCCTCTTCTGGGGGCTGGTCCCAGTCTGACAAGAACAGCCAAGTGATACAGGTGAACCCGAAAACCATCACAAAAGCAAGACCGCAGCCAGTGCCCACTCAAAAGAGTTTTCAAAACATCCAGTAAAACTGCTCACCCTCCATTCCTGGATGGGGAGAGAGGCCACCTTCACTGCCTGTCCTTTTTAATATCATATAACCATAGTGTTACCCATATTTGTTTTTACATTTAGTGAATGTTCACAGGGAGGTTATGACATCAGTCACAAGTTATCAGTCACTGGATAAGAGTTTGTATGATGAATGGATGGATTAGTCCAGCTTCAGCCAGTTTCATTGTCAGGAAGACTCCATTCCACTGCCTTCATACAGACCCACTGCTGCACTCAATATAGAAATAATGAATTGTTTGCACAATATTTCGGTAAGAAGCATTTAAATTCACACCGTTATTTGTTTACACATCATATTAGAGAAAAGGCGCCTTTTAGTTCAGTTTCTGAGCTTAATAATATAACATTGACTCTCATCAGCACGTATATTTTACACACATCCAAGGGTGTAGGAGAAAGTTTGTTACTGGGGGACACAATTTAATATTTTAAATGTCAAGGTTTGTTTTTGGGGGTAACAAATGAACCCAAATTAAACATTCAGGGGAACACGCCCCCCTTGTCCGCCCTGTGCTTACACCCCTGCACATGACCACATTAAAGTTTCGTTCAGAAAGCTAAGGTCTTGGCACCATCCACAATGACATCATCTTGAATTCAAAGCTTTCCAGCAGTACCTGTCCTAACATAGCCTGATTTCTCATATGGACAGCAACTCTTGTGCAATGCAGAAATCCCCATTTCAATCCCACCTTCTAAATCATATACAAAGCTAATGTTGTTTACGCAACGCATCCTGCCTGTCAAATTATGGCCAAGTCAATCAATTGCTTTCTTTCATGCACTGGTCATTTAAAACATGCTTTTTACTATCTGATTAGCTGTAACACCCCCAGCCCCTTAAAACCAGAAACACAGCAGGGGGGAGGTGGCAACACCATCAACGTATCATCTGTCTGCTGTTTCATTTCTGGGTGTTCATAGTACCACCGGTGCCTAATTAAGTCGTCACCAGGGTCCTAGTGCTAGTCACTCACCAATGCAACCGCATAAGAGATGCTAATCCAGACTGTGTCAACCTGCGGTGCTTTCATCACTGAACACACATGATGTCTTTTATGTGGCTGTGAGCGGGAGGGAGCAGGAGCTTCCTGGCGGAGCGCACTCATGTTAATTACAGGACTCGCCGTCTTCGCAATAAGTGTGTGCCTGAGATCTCACGGCTTTGTTGACAAAGCTCGATTCCCGGCACAAGCTGGTGCAAACTAATGCTAATTATCCTCACTTAAAAAAAATGCAACTATAATGATTATACCCATTTAATCAAAACCAATGCTCTCTACCCATATGCTACTCTATTGTTTACCAAAGAAATCCCAAATAGATTAAACAAAGCAGCATTTTTTTACAGACAGTATCGGGAAGAACCCAGTGTTGCCTCACTTTTTTCAGAAACTGGACCTTCCCTGTCCACAGGCTTGACCCTACCTCTTACATAATGACTTCCCATAAAAACTAGCTAACTAGACGAACTATTCATTATAAGGGAAATAATCCCTTTTATCGGCCTCTAAGTCTCTATGCAGAACTGCTAGAAAGCTCTGGGCTGGGTTGCGTGTGTGTGTGTGAGGCTGCGTGTGAGGTTCAGTCCTGCCTAACATCTGGTTGGATTGACTGCCATCATCACGTCCTTCCTGTGTGCTACACCCAATCTGGGGCGCCCATGCGGCTCAGCGGTACACGGAGGAGAAACCTCCTCCCCTCTGTTTACATCACCGGCATCCCTGCTGACCAGCGGCTGCTGGAAATGCGTCTGTTTCCTGTCTGTTGTTTTAAACACTGCTGGGGTCATGACCTTCGTCCTAAAGAGTGCTCCTTCACCGGGGGTAAGAGGATCTACGTTTGGGGGGAGGGGTGCAGGTCAGGGGTCTTACACTGCTGATAAAACAAATTCAGCTGAAAAAATTGCAGTGAGCCTCAAAATTTCAGAAAATGCAGATGGATTCCCGCTTTGAAAACCCAATAGGTCCATATTTGATCACAGCTTTTTGGTAAAGTGTAAAAGTTTATTTTTGAAGGCTAAAGGAGGTTTATTTCAGGGGCACTTGTGCTTGCAGTCTGTGGCTGATGTGTTAAGAATCCTGTTACTAAGTGATGCTGGTCGTGGCTCTTAGTGTGGTTTCTGAATGTCATGAATGTTCTGTTTCATAACCTCAGGGAGAAAGATTTAATCAAATGAATGGAGAGAAACCAGAAGATGAGAGAAGAGGAGCCCTGTGGCAGGCATCAGTCCCCTCTTTTAGGATGTGGCTCCCAAAAAAGATTGGGGGGGGGGTGTTCAGCAGAAACTCATATAACTTCCTTTATAAAACCTGTATATCTCAGAAAGAAACATGCAATATTTTAATTTTTAAAAATCGTTCAACGCCCCCTCCCCCCGCGCCAAACACACACACGGTCCATGTATTCATTTCTTTGTGGGGACTCTCCATTTGTTTCTATGGACAGGTCAGGTCAGATTGCGAAGCATGCACCAGTGCAGTATATTGCTGCACCCACCATACGACTCAACACCTTAGGATCTCGGTTGGCACACCCCCCCGTAGGCGGACATGCGGTCCAGTCCCCCTCCCACCGGAAATAGCCATCCATCTGCCACAGCCCGGTGTTACTTGGCCGTCCCCTTGGCTTTGTCCAGCCGCTCGGGTCCTCCGCAATGAGGATCCTGTGAGCTGGATCATCCTCAAGGAGTCGCACCACATGGCCATAGTGCCGTAACTGACGCTCCTCACAATGCAGGTAATGTGCCTCATTCAGGACTCCCCTAGCAACCTCTAATTCGACACAAAGTCAAACCAGTGCTACCCAAGGATTCTCCGAGACACAGTTCCGAAGGAGTCCAGTCTTCATCTCAACTCACTGGATAGGTCCATGTCTCACAGCCATAAAGCAAGAAAGGGAGAAACAGGACTCTAAATACTTGGACCTTCATCCTCTTGCAAAGATATTGGGAGCACCGCACACCCCTTTCCAGCAACCTCATGACCCCCCCATGCTCTCCCAATCCATCGGCTGACTTCACAGGAAGAATCACTAGAGACATGTATGCCGCTGCTGAGGTAAGGGAACATCTCAATGTGGTCGACATTCTCTCCACAGACAGACACACTACTGATGGCTGTGCCTAAGAGGTCATTAAAGGCCTGGGTCTTGGTCTTTATCCAGGACACCCGTAATCCCAGACACTCGGACTCCTCCCTCAGTCTCTCGAGAGCCTCAATCAGAGCATCCATTGACTCCACGAAGATCACAGCGTCATCGGCAAAATAAAGATCAGAAATCTTGACTTTTATTTCTGTGGGCACAACCCTAATCCCAAATATGACAACCTTAACCCTTACCCAGACTTTGGGCACTTTTAGTTTTTTGATTGCAGTCACAGATTTTTATTAAATTTACATTATCCTTGTGGGGACCGGAAAAATGTCCCCACAAGGTAAAAAGTTACAGGTTCTTATCATATTGCCAGGAGATATGGTCCCCAAAATGTAATAATTACAAACACACCCATACACAAACACAAGCACGCACACATACAAGCACACCAACACACACATGCACACACACATCACCAAGCAGGGCACTTATAGTTATTAGCTGAAAGAAAAATGTAAAGGCATGAAAAACCAATTTACAGATAATCCACTTAACAGCGAGCAGGTTTAGGGTTAGGTTTAGGGTTAGGGTTTTGGGGGATGCTGATTAGCAGTGCTGATCATCATTTTTTAGTCTATGTGGAAAATAATCAAATTTAAAACATCTCGGCAGTGTTTCACAAACTTAGGGTATGCCCCAGCCGTGTGCCACCATTATAACCAACGTTTGCATACAGTAATACCATGGAGCACCATACGGGGGCTTTTAAACTGCATCAGAAACGCAGGCTAGGCTGAACTGAGAGCCAAATCGTAGATAGTCCTTATCTGACTTTGCGTGTAACCTGTGCCTCTTTCTCTGAGAAAGGCGATAATCTCCGCTTATTTGCTGTCAGGTACCAACACCGGGTTACTCCTCTGATATTATCTGATCATATCATCATATCACCCAGCTCTACTATGAACAAATAAACTATGAACGAACTCATAAAAAACAGAGTAAAGCAGCAGCCCACATATAAATATAAGACTCAGATTCTGTACCGCATGGCCATCACAAAGCAACCATAGAGCACAGGGGTGTTGGTTGATAAATGGGGCTCAGAAGGATATGTCCCTTTGTCCTGAAGGTTGTGCTTTCAAATCCCATAGCCATCTGAGTAATCATGTGACCACTGGGCCCTTAAGCAAGGCTCATAACCCCAGCTGCTCCAGGGTCTGCTGATGCCAGCTAATCCTGCTCTCTGATCCCAAGACTTGTTCCCACCTGTATGTATGTATGTCTGTGTCTCATGCAGAGCAAGATGGGATATGTGCAGATGACTCATTTCCCCACAGAGATGGATAAAGCAGCACTATTCTATAACAGCAGCAATGTAAATGTAAAAAAATACAGAAGAAATTCAGTCGGGGAGAACCTGAAGGACCCAAACAGAACCGGAACAGAGAAGCTCGTGCCAAGAAAACCAGGACGAACTTACTATGGTGGTAAATTGCATGTCAACAGTTGAAAGAAATTCTGTCTGAAGTGAAGAAAAAAGTGGACTGATTTAAAACTGGATGCAAAGAGAATTACAGGCTTTAGGTAAACGGCATCAGGCAGCAGAGGAGGAGCGGGCCGCGCATTCTGCCCCTTAGATGAAAGGATTGCTCGCATTTTCAAAGACACCTCACTCCCAGCTCTTATCCCGCATAGTGATGAATAGTGTCCCTTGAATACAGATGGATTGTTAATGCTTCCATACATTTTCCTAAAAATCTGCAGGGCTGATCCATACAATGAAACTGTAAAGTATTACTGGATGCAGGGACTTTGTCTGTATCTCCTGCCGCCCGGCCTGTCTACCGCAGAGGAAATGCAGAATGTAAACTGGAGACCAACATGGTAGCTGACAAATCTCCAAAGAAGCAGGAAGATATTCACCGGGCACCAGGGGGGCTGCAGCAATGCGACTAGAAAGAAGGACTTGGATTAAGACGCAAGAAAGTTTCCTATATGAGGTTTGTCACCTGCAGGCTTTGTTAGTAGGCTGGTGCAGACTCCTGTCTTTTCTCTGGACATGTCAAATTGATAGCAAACACATTTTAATTAAAAGCCTAATTAGGAAAGATTGTGTCTCAGGTACAAACAAGGCACTTTTGTCCAGCTAACTTGTGCCCTGTGACAGTTCACTGCAGGTTAGCGGATCCCGCGTCTGTGGATCTGTCAGTAGGCTCACCTGAGAATGAACTCCCATAGGAGTTAAAGCATTTGACACTCCAGTCAGCCATCCATCTCTAAAGTCACCATTACATACGACAGGTAACACCACCAGCCAAAAGGCAGTGACTTTCAGGATCTGGCTGGTAGCTTAATATATATAATGTGAAAATATGTTCACTCATCCAGTGCTTGGTAGACCCCCAGTATCGTACAAACACTGGTTCTGACTTGCCACATAATAAGACACAATGTACTGTAGTACCACCTGAATAATGCTATTTATGTCACCTGGCTGTACATGACTGAGGGAGGCCTGGGAAATCCCGCGTCTATCTTTGATGTGCCATGGGAAGTTCCCTGTAACCAAGACCCCAGAGCTGGCAGCCTTTATGAATGAACTGGGTGGGCAGGATCCTGTCACAAGCTGCATCCCAGAGGGGGTTACGGGATTAAATCACTCTTCACAAAAGGGTCAGTACAATCTTGCAACCCTAGTTCCATTATAACTGCCGTATTGCCTTTTAGTGCACAGTATCTACCATCCATTGTGAGTAATCATGTACTTCATAATGAAGTGTTATCTAAACAAATCATTAAGGTTAATAGATCACATCTGTTACATTACAAATCCAATTACACATTACAAATCCAATTACTTGGAAGATTAACTAAATGATAACACTCAAATGAGTAATTATACTGCTTTAAATCATAACTTGGCATTAACATTTATTTAACATTAACTGTGTTTTATGTAACTTACTATGGACCCATCCATCTTCTGAACCAGGTCTCTAGGCTGCACCAGGCTGCACTAATTCTGGAGCTTATCCCAGGAAACACAAGGCACAAGGCAGCAGAAACCCTGGATGAGATTCCAGGCTAACGCTGGGCACACATTATTGGCAATTTATATGCCTGACTGCGTATTTTTGTACTGCAGGAGGAAATATGCTTGCAAGCTCAACACGGAGTTAGAATCGAACCCCACAGTCTTGGAAGTACGAGGCTGCAGCACTAACTCACTGAGCTTCCAGACTAGAGAGAACCTGATTTGTTTTTCTGTAGCATCAAGCCATGAACCTGGAGAACAGAATCCTGTGAAATAGAATAGTTGCGTGCTACTTTTTAATTTTCATTCATTAATGAGGTAAATAATGTTCAGGCTGCATGAGAATGACATCCGAGCCCTAGAGGGTCTCATAACAAAAGCCAGTTCTGGGGGGATCTTCCACTGCCACATCAGGGAGATCAGGCCCTTCCGCTGATAGCATACAGGAAATACAGGCCGCACTCCAAACAAAACAAATTCCCAGGAAGCCTTGATAGTGAGTCCTTTACACATGAGCCGTATCCCAGATCAAATGCCGTTCTTTGTTTTTCTTAAGCGTGTAATACATATCCAGGCATGGATGCTGTACTGAATTTGCCTAAAAATGCACTGTGATGGACATCATGCAGACGGACCAGCCCCATCCTGCTCACTGAAGGGTGGAGCCGGGCACGGAGTGGGACTGATTCTCAGCCCTGGAGTTTATTGCCCATGACCAGCCCCTTTTGTCTTTATTCTGGGGGAACTCTGTGTTTGTGCGAGTATTTGTGGGTTTCTCTGTGCAGAGCAATGTGTGTGTGTGTGTGTGTGTGTGTGTGCATGCGTGCGTGCGTGCACGTGCGTGCGTGTGTGTGTGTGTGTGTGCGTGTGTGGCTGGCATCAGATAGACAGATAGATAGAGAGATACTTTATTTATCCCGAAGGAAATTTAGGTGTCCAGTAGCTTATACACTGTATACATACACATAGGCACATAGACCTATGACATTCACGCACACCTACATACTGCTACCAATACAAAGGAACAATAGTTCAAGATCAAGCCCGATTGGCTACTTCTGAGAATTCACGTAGATATTACTTTGCCATGTACCACCTACCTAAATATTGTTGCAGGCACCCCTTCATGGCCATGGTATTCCCCAATGACAGTGGCCTCTTTCATCAGGATTATACCCTTGCCTCACTGCAAAAATTGTTCAGGAATGGTTTGAGGAACATGAAAAGGAGTTCAAGGTGTTGACTCTGTCTCCAAATTCCCCAGATATCATTCCAATCGAGCATCTGTGAGATCCAATCCATGGAGACTCTACCTAGGAATTTCAGGATTAAAGAATCTCCTGCTAATGTCTTGGTGCCACATACCACAGGAGACCTTCAGAGGGCTGATCCTCAGTGGGTCAGGGCACACTTTGTTGGCATGAGATGGCCCTACACAACATTAGGCAGCTGGTGTTAATGTTACGGCTCATCATGTTCGGCTTAAATATGATGTTTGTTTTATAAACGAGAAGCATGATTTATACTGTTAAGAACATTCTACTTGACAGATGAATAAGCAGCTTGTCCTGAGTCTCAGTCAATCTTATCCTGCTTTTACTCTGTTATTCCACTGGCATATTAAGATGAACAGGACTGCAACCTGAATTACTGATATTAGCATTGACATCAGGTCAAGTGCCTGGTCAACTGGACCTTGAACAATTTGCCTTCATAGCTGAGCTGAATTAACAACAAGAATTCGCCTGGTATATTTCTGTTTGATCATACTTTGATGGGTAGATGGGGGTAGTTATAAAAATTACCAGAGCATGTAAAAATGCATGTAAAGTACAATGCACATAAATGGTACAGTAGGCTTGTAATATGCTCTGAAATACATTTTTCTGAAATACAATGGGTATTTGTACAAAAACATGTGAAGGTTGATTAGCTAAATTCATTCACTATGAGCAAAGTATAGTCAGGTATAAAATTAATAGAGTAACAACCAATGAAATTCTAATAATGAGAGCAGAATATGGGAGTTCCTTAAGGTGAGCGTGGCGGTCTGTTTAGACTCACACATACAGGTTACTGCTTTACATCTTTCTATCTATTTTCAATTCCTCTGTTTCGATTACGGGGTCAGACGGACGCTTGATCCTACTCAGGAAGCGCAGGGCACAGGATGCTCTGAGAGCAGGGTTTCTGCAATACACCCTAAAGAGAGTCAGTGCGTGTCAGGAAGAGTCTGTCCAGGGTTATGCAATGATTGTGAGAGTTTTTGGGATTCTTCAGTCCACTACAAGATAAATAGTCCACAGCTGAAGGGAAATTAAAACCATGTCCGCTCCACCTAGATGTGAATATCTTTTCAAATGACTGAAGAGAGTGAGAATGGGAGACGTTATACAGGACGTCCAAAAGAACAGAAAAACAGAAGAATGTTCCCTGGAGTCTAAAATCGATCTAACCACACCCAAAGACTCAATGTTTGGCAAAACATTTGTATCCCAAATGTCCAACGTGGCGGTGGGAGTGTCACAGTTCATTGCTTATGGACCAGAATGACATCATTGAGAAAGCCATGGATTAAACATTCTGGAGACAAACATCAAGCAATGTGTCTGTGAGTTAAGTTGTTGGAAAAAATGGGGCCTGCAGCATTTACCAATTGAACATCAAGAAAGACGAACTGTCAGTGTCGGGACAACGTCAACCTGATAGAAATCTGCTCATCCAAGACACAAACCTGGAATAACTGAATTAGTCACGGGCAAAAGAGAAGTAATAATTCTCAAATAAGATGCATGAGACTGACTTTTAATAATCACGGGAGGTGTTTCGTTATAGAAATGCAAGGAAATAAGTCCAAAACTAAAGTATACAATGTTAGGAAGGCTAACTTTAATGGTATGAGACGGAAACTACAAACTGTAAACTGGATGGAGTTAAACAGCAAAACGGTTGAAGAGGCATGGGAATTTTTTAAAAGCACACTGTTGCAAGCACAAGAGGACTACATACCTATTTCAATAAATCTAAATCTAGGAAACTGCAACCAAGGTGGTTTACTAAGGAAATTAAAAATAAAGCAAGGAGGAAAAGGGCTCTGTTCCGCGAATGGAAAATTAATAATGACTTCAAATTAAAGCAGGAGTATCTAAGTCTACAGGTTGAGTTAAAAAACAACATTAGACTCTCCAAGAG
>JAODKC010000021.1:9660282-9671114 GCA_026777985.1 Mormyrops attenuatus
AGATAAGATTTTAACAACTCTGAGCTATTAGTTAGGTTCTCCCCAAACGAGATTGATGGGCCGAATGGCCTCCTCTCATTTGTATATTTCTTATGTTCTTATGTAAAATGTGGGCAACACTCCTTAAATTGAAATGTTCACATCGCATGATGAATTTGAGTTTCTGTAATTTGGACTTAGCAATGTGATTAAATCTGTATGTCTACATATGATATTTGTGTGCAAATAATTCCACATCAAATAGACATCAAATATTTGGATTGATTGTCATGTGATTTTTCCCTTTTTCAACTGCACCTTTAAAGGAAAGGGCTTTAAATCTCAAAGACAGAGAGCACTGGTGAGTTCATCATTTTCCTAGACCCTCACAGATTTCAGATATCAGTTCAAGTCACTCTGTAGTTGTAAATGTAAGCCTGTTATAGAATGTATTTTTTCAGTTTAAGCTTTTAAATGCTTTTCCACATCTATTTCTAAATGACAGATTGAGTTCTGGGAATCTTTCAGCTGCTAATCTGTGATGATTAGGGGTTATTATTTAGAAACTCATCTTATTTGCAGCCATCACTGCAAAAAAAGATCATAACATGTCACATGTGTGTGTGGGATGCGGGTTATGGGGGGTTCTGCAGGTTTAGGGTACAAAGAAATTACAAAGAAATTAGAGATTATTAAATATATTAAATTGAACTGTAACACCACCAAATCAACTATAAACAGACAGACAGCTAGATAGATAGATAGATAGATAGAGATAGGAAAGTGAATATAGAAACAGTGGCATGCTATATTTTGACTTAATTTATGTACATTTTAGACATTTTAAATCTTCGTCAAAGCCAACATATGCTGTTTATTCTTAGAAGTATTAAAAGGCATTAAAATCCACCAAGCATGACAAAATACCTCCCAAAAATGGCTGGGATCAGAGATGTGGTATTTCTTCATTAATAGGGGATTATTATTCAGATTTGTGATGTGATCTCGTTAGCAGCACTGTAAGCCAGAGCCGAATTTATGGCCCCACATAATGACCACCGAGCCTGAAAACTGGAGATTATGCTTCAATAGATTCTGCAATCTGTGATTTCTGGAATTAAATCATACAGAAGGAGACACAGAGTGAGAGATGGGGGTGTCTTACTGGGGGGGGGGGGGGCGGCTGATGGGTTAAAAATAAAATGACAGCCAGAACGCTCTGATGGCTTATTAAACCTGAAATACGCCCCAGAGGCCCGCAGGGGGTGGGCTTCTTGGTCCCTGCCTGGCTGAGTCATGCCTTTCGCCGTGCTCCTGTGAGTTCCTCATATGGGCACGCTTGCTGGTGACACCTCACAGCGTGGTCCCACGCAGGGCAGAGTGCAGATCTCCGGTACGCTCATTAGCAGGCCGTGCCGTCTGCACCTCGCAGCGGGTCCGGCACCCTGGGGGGTGAGTGGCTCATCTGAGCCGGGGAACAGGACACAGCCGCCTTGGTTAGAAGTATCATGTCTGCCTGTGACTTTTGCCAAACCCCAGCCCGTGGTGTCTCACACCATTTAAACTTCCTAGAACGTCACATAACCCACAAGTGCACCAGGTCACATGACCCATGTCACAGGTGCACCAAGTCACATGAACGGGTGTCTTTCCTTCCCACTGTAGATACTTGCATTTCAGTTTCAACAAAGGTGAAGGCTAGCTACTGTAGGGTGTTAACCAATATGTGTACTTCTTGACCGTTCTTGTGTTTGACATCAGCTTCCATTGCCGAAGTACAGAGGACCAAAATATCAAGGATGCATCAGCTGTATCCTCATTAAACAAGACCAATCCCATGATTCACTGTGTCTCAAGTTCACTCTTGGGAGGCAAGTTAGCAAGAACGTTCTTGGCAAGCACACAAGTACTGTATGATCTTTGCGTTCTTGATATTGAAAAACATTCTAGCCCAAATGCTGTTTTCAATCAGCACCTAAAACTCTGCTCTGAGTCTGTTTATTTCCATCTGCATGTTACCTGTAGCCCTCAGCTGGCTGCATTTAATCAGCTTCTATTGTGAAAACTAGTGGGGAGCAAAGCTACCTCAATAGACCACTTAACAAAACATTCCTTGCTGAGCAGATTACAAGCAAACAGGCTCTCTGAACACTACAAATAACAATCAAGCCATTTCCACCGAAAAGCAAAACAAAAACATTTCCTGGTTTTGGAGACTGGTAACACATTAAAACTCGACTATTACTGGAAATGGCTCCTGCAACTGCAACACACAATACTTGAGATGATGGCTGACTTTATTTAGTAGCTGTTAAAATATCTAGCTGCAGTAACAGAATTCAAAATGACCTTAGACTAAGGAAATGAATGAAAATGAATGCAAATAAATCATGCAAAGGTCAGTAGTTGGGAAAGTTAATTGTGGCAGTCTGCTTATAGTTGATAAATTGCTGTTAAATAGCACCTTCAGTAGGCCCAGCTGCACTCCACAACCTTCTGATAATTTGGGCTGCTTTAATTGAATGAAGAATGATGCCAGAACAAAGGAGAGTGAAGATATTAAAGTTAATGAAAGGTTCCTGGTTATGACAGGCCACAGTTTGTATTCAGCAGCTGCACCGAAGTGTGCGTCAAACAGCTATAGGTGTCTGGATTATGGGACTCTGTGGCGTCAACAGCAGCACCAAGCTGACCCCAGAGCAGCAGGACTCCAAGCCATGAGAAGCTGCAGAGCTTTTCGTAGGGAATGAAACACTAAGGGTCCAATTTGGCTCCAGCTCTCAGCTTTTGTTGTCTGACGTGGCTGTAGGTCACAGCTGCTCACCTATCAAAACATCCTTCACATCTCACCCAGTCACCAGAGGACACAAATGTAGCTAAGGGTTACACTTACTTACCGTAAGCAGGAGAAACACTTCACTTTGTCTGCCTGATCTCCAAATACAGCTGGCAGAGCCCCGTCGTCTCATCTGTCACAGAGCCATCGGATTCTGTGGGGGCTACAGCGTTTCCTCATTATTCTTTTAAACAGAAAACATCTCCTTGAACAACGATGAACATTGCTGAATGCTGTCAGTCATTCAGTGTGTTTTTAGCTTACCCAAAGTCATCCGTCCACCCTGGATGTTCACCCAGATCTCATCCTTAGCTTCTTCTTACAGTCAATGGTCCTAGACGTAGATTTTCTTGTCACTGGCTAAGCTATAGGTGTATGTTGCCAGTCCCAAAAGGATCCTTCGCAAGTATGTAGACACAGGAAGACCGGAAGGAGGCAATGTCTGCTAACCCAACAGCCACTAATTGTTGGCTAATGAAACGCTCTTTGGAGTGACTTTCAAAATCTAATATCCCTGAAACGCTCAATGAGTAATCTACAGGTAACCTGGAATCTCTCGTCAAAAACTGAAATTGGAGTTACTAGGCAATGTTCAGCTAAAATTGATAGTAGCATCAACCCATTTCCAGAGAGCTTACCTGTGCAGTTAATAGCATAATTTGATCGCCCTGAGTCACCAAGACTGGGAGACTTTCCCAGCAGAGGTAGAAATTCTAGGCCCCCTAACAAAATGTCACTGTGGGCCTCCCACCAAATTTAACATATAATTTTATGAATTCGAGGTCCCCCGTTAAGTGTTGCCTCCCCGAATCAACCAGACTATTCATGTCCCTCCAGCAATCCTACATGGGGCTAAACTGATGCCTATCATGGCACATTCATACATAGCCATTCACTCAGAATAATAACAATACAGAAGCACCCAATGCCCTGCACAGGCTCTTTGTCTTAGCTGGGTGGGAAGGGCACCACAGAGCCCCCACTTACACAAGCCTACAGCACCTGGACAGGTGAGGTCACAGTATGTCCCAGCTACCGTCTTTGCAGGGTCATGGCAGTGATTCTCTAATTGATCATCTTGAGCTGAAAATTTCTTAAAGATCTGATCAGTTGTACAGTGTGTAATTTAACAGTGAATTAAACCATCAAGTCTGCGTCATATAATTACAATTCTCACAGACTGGAAGGAATCGAGTGACGCTGATGATATGTAAGACAGCTGGGAGGTGGATTGGCAGAGGGGGTTATAACCCCCACTGCTCACTATGTTCAGCCCCCAGAGCAAATCTTTTTAAATATGCATTAAACAGGTATGGACTGGCATCCACAATATCAGACCATTATGCTCTCTCTGTAGGGTGGATCAGTGATCAATGTGCTCTCTGCATGGTGGATCAGTGATCAATGTGCTTTCTCTGTATGGTGGATCAGTGATCGATGTGCTTTCCCTGCATAGTGGATCAGTGATCAATGTGCTTTCTCTGCATGGTGGATCAGTGATGAATGTGCTCTCTCTGCAGGGTAACTAATGTTTATTTTACAGAATGGATCAATGTTCTTTTATACACTGTGTGAAGGTTAAAAATAAAGTTTTCTAGTGTCTTCAGGAAGACCTAAGGCCATGAGACACCTGGCTTCACTACCTTTGGCACCAGAAGCGCCATGCAGGTTTCATGCTGCTGCAATTACCCTAAGCTGCAAGCAGGGCAGGAGGTGGCATGGGCAACTGGACACCATCTGGCAACCGGAAGGCGCGGGGTGCTGGGTACTTAACATGACTCACCCCGGTAAGAGCTGCGAATTAGAGTTCTGGCTAAACAGAATAATGAAATGTATCATAACCCAAATTCACAGGACGGGAGGCAGCCTAGAATCTAATAAATACTTTAACACCTTCCTATCTGCAGTGATCATTCTCTACCCCTAGTGCTGTTACCCGGCACCTGTCTTCAGTCATGGGTTCTGTTAAGAGCCAGCTGCATTCTCAGCCTGTCAGGATTGTTCTGTTACAGTGCTGCTCAGGTCACTAACCCTCTTCTCAGAGCTCGTGGCAGATGACAGCAGCTCTGCATCTCAGCCATGGCTCACTCTCATCCTGACATCCCCTAATGATAATGTTTTCCAGCCAATCACATTACATTATCTTCCAGGACAGAGCTGGAATAATACCAACATGAGACAATCAATGGGAGGCCTTGTGCAGGGAGTGGGGTTTGGGTTAAAGGTCTGAAGTTGTGTGCATAGGTACATTTACCCATAATCCCCCAGGGGAAGACTTACTGCAGCTGACCCATGACTGATGACACTGTGGTTTAGATCAATACCAGCAGTCAGCACTCAATCTTGTACGTCACCCACTACTCTAAATCTCCACCAGTATTCAAATGAGTGTTGGTTTCAGCATCATCTTCTCAGCTTCTCTATTAGAGACTGACTCATCCAAATCAGCCGACCGCTTGCTTGGTGTAACTATGCAATAAGAGAAAGGACAGACCAGTCGCAGAAGCTGACTTCATGTAATGCGATGAACGCCTCAGGATCACTGCGAAATGTCTGTGATGTGCCTCAGTGGAGTCCTTGATGTCCTGCATCAGCTGGCTCCCCCACCCCTACTTCCTGACAAAGAAACAACCCCCCCACCACCACTACTTCTTCCCCCTGTCCGAAGAGGATATTATTGTGGCCTAAACCCCATCAGAAGTAGAGGGAGCATCTGCAATAATAGAAGTGACACCACCGCAGGAGTCCCCTGGGGGGGGGGGGTTGATAAGAAGCAATGTGTCTCTGAAAAACCCGTTTACTACACACCAACAAAATTGTGAAGCACACCTATGGGGTCAGGGGTTCAGGTCCCACCCCCAGCTTTGTGTGTGTGTGGTTGGCTTGTTTCCCTTTGTTTGTGTGAGGCTTTCCCTTGATTCTCCAGTTTCCTCCCTCAATCCAAAGACATGACATTAGGTGGTTTGGTGTTTTTAAGTCACCATTTGTGTGTGAGAGAGAGTGTGAGAACAGCCTAGTGCCTTCCTGGTATCGGTTCCAAGCTTGCTATAACTTCGGGTTAGACATGCCATTCCAGCAGCCATACCACCTGCAGTTCAGGCTAAGCAATCCAGATGAAGCCAAGCCAGATTGGGCCTGGCCAGTACCTGGATGGGAGACCAGCAAGGAAATTTGGGTTGCTGCTGAAAGAGGAGGGAAGCCCATCTTGTTGTCTGTGTGGATCTCAGTGTAGTGATGGGAAAACTGTTGTAAAAATGGGACCTCCCTTCGTATGAGATGTATTACTCTCTGAGGTCATAAAAGATCCCTGGGCATCCTTTGAAAGAGTAGGGCTAGTACCACGATGTCCTGACTAAAATTGCTCACTGTGGCCCTTTCACATCTGGCCTCCTAATCATCCCCTATATCTAACTGGGGAATTTGAAAAGTGTTCCATAAATTTTATGGCAGTGCTGGCCTTTGAAAGGTTGCTGGTTTGAATCCCTGATCAGCAAAGTACAACTGAGGTACCCTGAGTAAGGTACCTCCCCCAAGCACTGCTCCCCAGGTGCTGAATTAGCTGCATCCTGCTATGTCACATTGTCACATATGGGTTAAATGCAGAGGACACATTTTGTTGTTGTTACACTGTGCACTGTGTGCTGTGGTGTGTAAACATGACAATGACAATTAATAATTTTCACTATCACCATTCTCTCCTGCCCCGAAACCCCCTTAGATACCGTGTGGTGAGCGTACTGGTACAAAATGGCTGACTCCCCATTGGTTCTGTAAAGAGCACTGGGTGTCTTGAAAAGTGCTAAATAAATGCAACATTCATTCACAAGTGGCTACAGAAAATGAATACATACAAATAGCATTTTAACCACTACACAGAATTAGGGGACAACATAGTGGAGCTTTTATGTTTACATATGTTTATCTTCAACTCATTTTTTCCTGCAAAATTAGCTAATTAGCATCTGTCATGGATGGGTTTATTGTTACACAAGCCAGATACAGCAGCTGCGTGGGGTACATGGTTTGGTAGCCCAGCACTGGACTTTTGGAACTGATGAAATCATAGGCCTAGCCACAGATCTGGCATAGTGTAGGCATACAACAGACTCTTACTGGGCCTCTGTGTAAAATGACACACAAGCACGGCAGATCATCAGCAGGAAGTTAGGACAGTCTCCCATACAGGCTGCCTTGACCTTAGGCCTGTGTTTTCAGGCATGTGCTTCAGATCAGCATAATTCCTAAAATGGATGAATCTATGACAGCAAAGAAGGCAGATTAAGGGATTTATTACACAGAGTCAGACAGGTTGCCAGTTGGCTCCGTTTATCCTGTTTTCGTTTGAAATGGCTTGCTTAATTTGTTTGTAGTTTTACAGCAGTAGACTTACCGCGCAAAGGGAGATTCCCCGTTTTCAGCATGTTGTGAGAAACTCAGGATATAGTCAGATGACTATGCCTTTGCACCAGTTTCTCCCACCTGATTTTGTTTTCTCCCAATTATATACAGAACTTTACCCAGTTTAACCCTGACTGAGGTGAGGGGTGACAATCTGATGCTTCTTTCCTCCATTTTCCATAGTTCCTGCCAAAATGGCATCTTTCTGTGCCTGGTCAGCCGCTGTTTTGTTTTTCCCATATTTGGACGTGTTGTTGACATCCACCAGCCCCCCCCCCCGAGGGGGAAAGTCAATAACAGGGTCTGGGTCAACTTTCCCAAATTCCCTGTTTTCACCACAGGTCTATGCTCCAGTTGATCAGCCTTTTCCCACCCCTGTCATTAACAAAGGTGAATAACTCCTCCAAACATGATTGCTCCAACCTTTTCAAACCTGCCAGCGCTTATTAAATTAATGAGTAGAAGACATGCCTCCATTGCACAGCTCATAACAACCAGCCAGAAACAAACATGAAGCTAATCAGTCTTACCGTGCTTCCCTTGGTTATTTATAATTTGTAAATATTTTAATACCAACTACTGAACACTATGAGTTGTTTTAACTTGGAAGAAGGTTATTTTGAATAACAGAAAAACTGATGTTAGTACAAGGAGGAATCTCAAAAAGTGGTATTTAAGATACTTCTGTGTCAAGAAGCAGGATGTAGACTGCTATACCCACCTGAAAGCAGTAACATTGATTTGTTAAAGTATCAGTACATATTTCAGCCTATGCTTAAGTAAGTCCTAAAGCCTATTCCGTTTTAATTTTTTTTCAGTAAACTACGTGCATGCACATATGTGTTTTTCCCAGCAGTACCTTGTATGTAGTATTCTGGGTTGGGTCATTTTATTTGTCAGTAAATTTCAGTGTAACACTAAGTTGGGTAATTATTTCCCATAAATACACATTCACGTTGTAAGACTGCAGTGCACGTGATTAACTGATGATCGTTCGAACCAATCGTGATTAGTTTACTAGGGCGACGGCACTTCGGTCAGAAGAATTATTGAGACGGTATCTCAGACCACAGATTTCTGGTCTTCCAGCTGGGCAGAGGTCTTGTATACTGTCTGTATTGGTAATTTGCATAGAAAATAATCAGATGTTTATTAATCTGTTCGACCAGCGAACGAACTAATGTCTGTCTAATGCGATTTACACAGACACTCTGCAGCTGCGGATTATGCCGCAGTGAGCAGCATCGCTGCTGGAACTTTCAGCTTCTATTTTCATATCTTGCTCGCTGTTTTCAACCATTTACCGCCTACAGAAGCTAGCTGGCATCACAGAGCTTATATAAACATGGATTTGGAGAGATGACCTGCCCCGCTTTGCGTAAATAGAGGGTGGTCTGTGAAAACTGGCGTGTTTTGCTGAAAAAAAACGAAGACTAACCACTCACATTGGTTTCCTAATTTCTGATTTTAAAACCATAAAAATGCATTGCATGGAAATGGATGGCATTCTACACTAGTTCTGCTGTGTGTTGCAAGGGTTCCCTCTGGTGGCCTTCAAGGAGTTTTTCTCGGTGTGACTCAGACGCTACCGTTCGTCACTGTTGCTCCTATAAATACATTTTACGCTATTTGCTTGAAAGTTTTTCAATTGTCATGTATCGCGAAGTCACACCGGAAACACACTGCATATTTAGTCCACTGTAGTGAGTTTGTTGAGCTTCTACTCAAATAAAAAAGCTGGCAGACATACTAGCACAATGAACTTAAGAACGTCTGAATACACAATTAAACTCGTATTTAATCAGTGTTCAGTTATTTTGACATTGCCATCTCTATTCTATATTGACTTCAGATGATACATCCATACATTTCAAGTTTTATTAAATTAACCAAATAAAATTCAATTCATACATTTTTATCCTAATATAAACACAAATAATATACTTTCGTCAACGGCCTGCGGAACTAATGCACTGTGATAGTAAATCAATTTTTAAAATCTTAACCTTGTTTTATATTTAATTCTCCAATATTCCACTCAAATTTATGGACAAATCAAATGTGATTATGGCAAACCAGGGTATGGATGGTAGTGTACAGTGCTGTGGGTTCAATACCTACCCCATTTCTACAGCCAGTTTACATATACCCTGGCTAACAACTTTCTGACTCAAACCCTCCCAACTTTGTGTTACCAAGTAATTCATCTGTTAAGGCAATTAGAGTATCTACTTTATTTCCATAAGAGTTTTATTCAAAATAATAGTAAACAGGCAGACTTCAGTTTTGTCATATACAGTGTGTTAAAAGTTTACATGCACTTTTTTAATATTTAGTATAGTTTAGTGTAGTTTAGTATAGTTTTGTGGGATTTGGGTAAGGGCTTTGTAATGGCCACTCCAATACTTTCATGTTGTCTGCAGGCCAGTGTGTTATACCTCTGAAGGTATGCTTGGGATCATTGTCCTGTTGGAAGACCCAGTCACTGTCAGGATCTGTCCTTACATTGTCCCATCTGTTCCATCATTTCTGTATTTGTCCAGCAGGTGTCGCTAGTCATCCCATTCTGCTTCCTGTGTTCCCCTACGTGTACTCCAGTTACATTCCTCAGTTATTTTTTTTTGTTGTAGCAGCCAAGGTGTATGAAACTAATGGCCTTAACTGTAAGCGTGTGCAGATCCGTTTTTGGTTATATTAATGGCCGGTAATTACATTTTAATTTAGGGTTAATTCTTTTGAAGGTGGCTCAGTGTGTTGTTCTGACGTCACACTAGTGCGTTCTGACGTCACACTACAGGGCGGGGGGTTTGAATCCCCCCTCCCCTGCACAGTGGTTGCGCCGTTTGCCTGTTCTTCCCATGTCGCAGATTCCGCCAGTGTCCTCCTGTAGTTAAAAGACATGCATTTGGGGGAACCTGTGATGTATGTGCGTGTCCTCCGATGGATTGTCACCACCCCCACCTACCACCCTGCACTGTAACCTTTACAGTGATGTGCTACCATACATCGTTAGGACAAATGTGACACTGAGGTTAATTGTGGCTTTAATGATGGATAAGATGAGGCAGAAAGAGGGAAGCCCCTGGACAAAGGACATCAACACCTACCCTGACCAACCCACCCAGCAAACTCCGTCCAGCCAATGGGAGACAGTGTCACAGCAGGATCCAAATGAAAGGCTGTAATTCATTGTTTGATTGGATACTCAGGTGGGTGGGGGGGGGCTCTCCTTGCCTCACCTTTGCTAACTCTTACTCTTAAAGGGGAATGTTACCCACAGGGGTGCTCCTAGAGATTTTGGGTCCCATGAAAGCATATTATATTGGCCCCCAACTCAGACCAATCCAGTTATTTTCAAAATTTTTAGGGATCCTGTCACTCAGGGGAATCGTCCTAATTCCCCCCCCTTATCAGTGCCCCTGCTACCTATACCCACAACATGTCATAAATACAGGTGTGCTCACCTCACCTGTCTGCCAGCCGACAGTGACATAGACACAGCCCCAGCTCTCAAAACTCTGGGTGACGTGCATATTGGCCCCCCGGGGGGGGGGGGGGGGGGGGGCGCGGGGGGGGGGGGGGGGGGGGGGGGGGGGGGGGGGGGGGGGGGGGGGGGGGG
>JAODKC010000021.1:9671128-9695208 GCA_026777985.1 Mormyrops attenuatus
GGGTTAATTAAATATTCGCCCCCCAGCCCCCCCCCCCCCCCCCGACACGTGTGAACATGCTCAGGTAATTCCATCACTGACCTTTGCAGGCTGCTACAAGGTCCCTGTGCTAGGAGGTGAATCGCTAAAATTAACATGCAAAATACACCTAAGCAGATGCTTCGCAAGGGTATGAAGGAAATAGAAAATTCAAAATGTGGTACTGGTAAGCAAAAATGAATTGCTAGATTCTGCTTCTAGCAAAGCGAGTAAGGTGGATGATGTTTAAGACACTGGCAACAGGCTGCCTGTGGTGTTTTCCCTGCAGAGCACTTTGAGTGTCACTCTCTGTCTCTCCCTGCATGTCACCTTGTCAGCAATGATGATGTGGATGCAGGCTGTTAGCGTGCGGCTAGGCTAAATGAGAAAGAGGTTTGTCGTGCTGGGTATGTCCCCCCCCCAGCCCCAAATTGCACATGAAGTGCTTACAGAAGCTGGTCTTATTCACAGTGGCTCGAATTGGAAGGCCATGGTTGACTGGCCAATGAAAGAGACCAAGGGGGTGGGCTGGGCTGAAACTGCACCACCGATAGCATTGCTGGTGGAGCAAGATGGACACCTTTGTCTGGACTCCTATTGCATCGTGCCAAAAATGTCAGGCGACTGACAAGATGAAAAGAGAAAAGCAGAACCTACTGCAGGACCATGTGAAAATCTTCTGAAACACCATCGGGAGAACTTGGCAGAGGCACCCCGAAAGCCTCCCTGAATCAGCTCCTTAGGACCTTTGCCAAGCAATTACTACACTGGCTGACTATTAAAAGATGCAGGATGTGGCATTATGGGTCCACAAGCAAAGGGGCGCTGCCCTGTCTCACAGTCAGAGGCACCATGGAGGACCATAGCAAGGCTACAATGAAAGAGTGGCACAGTTCCCCATCAGCTGCCTGAGCTGGCTTTGAAGAGCAGGTGGACATTAAGCATTTATGGGTGTCTCTGTATATGCCAAAGCCGGAAGATCAGCGCAGCACTATCATCACATTCTGAAGCAGACCCATGACAGTGACAGCTGACCTAGAGGAGAAGTCGCTGAGTTCCTCGCTTGAGCCGAAAGTTCTCTGCCTTCATTATAAGGCTGAGAAGACAGTGCTGTCCAAAAGAAGATGTGCACTAACTCAGCCTCATGGCAGCTGCTCCACAAAAAACAACGTGTGTGTTCATCCATGCATCTCTCCATCCATCACCACTGGATGTGTGTTCAGAAGCACTAGATGTATTGATCAGTTTATGGTTGCAAAACCGGAAACTGATTACATTATTTTCTCTGTTTAAGTCTTTAATAGTTTTTGAGTGAAAATTGGTACCGATGTCATTCATATCCATATGTTTGTTATCCGCTCTGCACTGGTGTTAAAATAAACTGAGAACAACAATTCAGCTTTTATCACCTTATGCCTTCTTCAGACATTGTGCTTTTTTCAAAGGAAGAGCATTCTACAAGGGGCAAAATAATTAATAAGAGGTCAATCAACATCTCATGGGATGAAGGCAAGGTGAAATTTGTTAAAAGAAGGAGCCTGTGAGCATGTGGGAGGGGCATGTAGACAAGTGTCAGAGGCTGTGAGCATGTGGGAGAGGCATGTAGGCAAGTGGGAGGGGGCTGTGAGCATGTGCAAGTAACCAACGTTTCTGAATTTGAAATCGCTGATTAGTAACAAATTTGAAGTGTATATCCATTTAATCATTATATCTGTTTACATAAACATAATTTAAACACAGAGGTCTGTTTATTGGGGGGATGGTTGGAGCCAAATGAAATATTGTGGGGGACATGCCCTCCCCACCCCCACCCCTATGCCACTGCTTCCAAACAAAGCCTCTGGATCACTGAAATTCTGATTAGGTGCATATTTACCTGTTTGTGGAGTAATGGAGAAATGTCATATTTATGCTAGCACTGAACAGTTGTATAAGTAAAATAGTGTGTTGTATGTAACAGCTGACATGCAGAGCTCATGCACTGCAATATTTAAGAATTTGGAATTGTTTACAGAAATGCGTCACTATTCCTTCACTGTGACGACAGTTTGGCTGAGCTGTAGAAGGCTATTAGAAGAATCTCTCCAAAGTCTCAGATTCTGGATGCTGCACTGATGTCTGATAACTGAGAGGACCATAGGAACAGTGTTATTTCGTGTGAAGAGTATGTTCCAAACTCTAGACAAGCAATTTTGAAACACCAGAACCTTTGACTGCCGGGATCAGACACTCTGATTAGAATTGGGTACATTTGGATAGGATAATTCATCAGACTCTAGATAATAATGTTCCACTGTTCAGTCTTTGGCATTTACCTTTTGTACCACTGAGCTGACATGGGTGTGCAGTATGAGAAGTTTACCCTTATGGCTGCAATTGATCAAAGCCCAATCAGAGCCATACAGACCCACCCGCCAGCTCCACTTCTCACTCAGCACTGTTTTTCTCTTTGTAGTTTATATGTCTGTCTACTGTTACACTTGCAAAATATTGTTCTCCTCTGGCTGACGCAGTTCTTCATCTAGCCGTTATATTTTTACCAGTGTCGTTATTCCCAGCCATGCACCAAAAGTCGCAGACAAGTTGACGCCTGCCATCTTGGATGTGAGAGACGGCAGGAAATGGAGTAATGCTTTACAGGGCTCATCATATATGTTACACTGTCTTCTAGCGGCTATTGTAAGTGTCTTTGGGTTCCTGGAAAGCACTGTATAAATTAAATGTGTTATTATTATTATATGCAGTACATGTCCTGTTACAGATCTATTTTTCATTTGTAGAACATAATGTTCTCTGAACACATTGTGTAATTTTTTTTAAGTTGTCAGGGTTCTCATTTATCTAGAAACAGGACCTTTCTTGTTTCTTCTGAAGCTTTGAGTTTTTCATAACCAATCCCATCATGCAAGCTGTACTCCAAAGGATGACTGTGACAGGGCAGCTGGATTTGGTGCTTCTCCTTCCCCACACATCTATCCATTGTCCTCTCAAGCGCTCCCTCCATTGAAGTGACCGATTTTCAGAAAGGCTAGCTGCAGTGGCAGTGGCTCATTACGACCCTGTCATCTTCTGAGAGGTATATGCGGAGCTGTGCAGCTGAGTCAGCCAAAGCGCAGCATTCCCGTGTCGCACTGTATTAAACCACGCATTGATCACTTGGTCTGACTGTCACCTCTTTACTTACACACACACACACACACACACACACACACACAAAAACATCCAATCTGATCCGATGGTCAGTAGGAGCCTTCATATTTCAGTATTTTCCAACACAAACTAAGTCAAATTAACATAAAAAACTCACAAAAGAGATGTATTCCAAATGCAGACATTAAAGAACACTGCACACACAAGTCTTTTTTCCAGAAATGTTAATGTGCAGTTTTGGTTACACCCGAGAGTACTCAGCATTCAGATCCTTAACCACAACACCACCTACTGGTTCCCCACAAAAAGCATATTGACACATGGCAGCATGGTGGCAGAGTGGGTCCGAGGTTGAGGGTTTGAATAATCGTATTGTGTATTCCATCCATGGTGTACTCCTGCCTTTTGCCCTGTGCTGCCTGGGATGGTCTGACACATAAAATCATTTAAAAAATAGACAACGTTTAAAAGTATTCGCTAATCGTAAATGAAGTGGCTGACCTTTGCAATCACAATGACTATAATACTCAGATGCAGTGGCTAGATGTATTTGGAAAAATCTTTACCACATTCGATAAGGAACGGTAATGTGGGCGATGTGGTGGCTCAGGAGTACCATGTGTGCCCTGTGATGGACTAGCTTCCCATTAGGGCTGCACGATATATTGTTTCAGCGTCGTCATCACTATGTGCGCATGCACAGTAATCAGGTCGCATTTGTCCGCACCGCTTTGTGTCTGTTGACACAACTAGTGGCAACACCACAAACTTATCTGACACACTCCTTTGGAAGATAATAGCACATTCTATTTGGCTATAGTTTATTTCGGGTAATTTCTCTTCCTTTTTGTTCCCTGTGTCCCCTGCTACTTGTATTGTGCTTTGGGGGATAAGCTCCAGGCTGAAGCTAACCCTGCATTGTGTGAGCAGTACACTTGGACATTTGATGGTTGGAATAGGTATATTAGAAATCAATCATTCAGCAATAGTTCAGGAGACCATGGGACAAGCATTTTTGCACAAGGGAGCATATTTTTGCTGTACCCTTAACTTTAAATCTTTATAACAGATCAAATGCAAAAACTGATGCCTTGAAATTTACTCTGCCTGGTTATTTGCAGGATACATTTTATATAACATCGGCAGAAGGCCTGCTTTTGGAGAGTCAGAGTCTGTCCAATGCAAGCAGCTAAACATCTTAATAATACCAAATAGTTAAAGCAACGGGGCTTTCAATTTAGTGATTTAATGCAATATATTTTCATTAAAATAAGTATGACTTAATAAAATATTTGAGCTTTTATTCTTTGAGCTTAACTGTTCAGTATTACAGGTTATGCGGCTAAAACATTCAGAAACAAAAAATGAAGGTTTTATTGTTACATATACCGCTATTGGCCAGCGGGAGGCGTTAGAGGACGGGGTGCTTGCCGGTCAGTCGGTCTCTGTCGGCGGAAGCCGTTTGAAAAGTTTAAGCTCGCTCCTCCGGAGGGCTGGCAGTTCCCTTGAGTGGCCGGAGAGTCGCTTCTTTTCCGCGAAGCTGATGGGAGGCCACTCCGGTGTCTTATAGGGGAAGCTGCAGGGATGCGTGAGTTGAAGGGCGCTTCGGTGAGTAGCAGGTGGCGGTGATCCCCGGCTAGCGCCGTTAGCCGCTAGCGCTCCGAAGCGGCGCTGTGCTAAATGCTAACGCGAAGAGTCATTAAGTTTACTTTTAATTAGTCAACCATAGTGGGCGAGGTGGCAGCTGTGTTAAATACCGGCCTGCGTAAGCACTGCGGTCTTGTTTTAAAATGAGACGTCTTGGTAGCAGTTAGCGAGACGGCTAACTTGCATCGTCGACGAATGTGAGGAATCGAGTAACCGTTGGATTACTTGTACCTGGTCGTCTAGTTAGGGACTAGGTGGTTTGTTAATTACGCATTTAGTAGCCAGCAAGATAACTGGCGTAGCATATGGGAACAGAAAGACTATTTTCTCCCGACCAGGTAACACTCTTGTCCTGTCTCCAGAAATAAGAGCAGCTGGATTCAGGAAATTTTAATTTAAAACGCGAACTGGTTTAACAAGTACTTAGTTTACTGTAGTGTTACTGTATATATATCCAGCATATTCCGCTGACGTGTTTGGCCTGGCTCAAATATATGCTTAAAATCACGGGTGATCTTAACTGTGTGAGTTTCATTACCCAAATGGATTTTTGCCCTCGTTTGTCCTTTGGTGTTGGGTCGAGGACGATGGTTAAAGGTTTTTTTTTTTTCCCTGATGGTGACCATGTTAGGCTCATTAGTTTATCCATTCAGATCATTCCCTCAGGCTCCATCCATCCATCCACCTGTCAGTGTCTCCATCCACTGAAATACACACAGCAGTATTTTGGCCGACTCACCTGCCTCTGGGAGTGACTTGAGAGAGAAGTCAGCAATGCCACTCAATCAGATGGTTTAACCGCAGACCACTAATTAACCCCCCCCCCCCAAGAGTCAGGTGAACCTATGTGTTTGCAAGGGAAGAGCTCTTTAGCACATTCATGTACAGTCTGTGCTGTTTGGCCCCTGGGAGTCCTGCTGTTAAACCCACACATGAACTGGGTCAGTGAGCACAGCTGACATGTTGCCTTTTCACACTCACGTCCTCTAATTCCACAAACAGATGGCATTGAGGGCTGTGCTTTGAAATGCAGTATATGCGTACTCGGATGAAGCCATCAGACTTGCTGTTCTCCATCTCTCTGTGGCTGCCTTTTGAGCTTGGGGGCCGGGTGTGCTCTCTGATGGTACCACAGCAAGCCTTTCTGCTTGCCATGAGTTTGCTATCATGGCTATTTACATGTTGTACCTGTTTTGGCACATATATATAAATAATCAAACTTGCTACACACAGCCTAATCTGGTTGTTCTGTGGCTTTCTACTTATAGGTGTTATGGCTTTTCCACAAAGTGAGTGTTTTGAGCTGGTTCAGTAGGGTTTGTTTTGTTGTCTGTCTGTGCAGCGGAGTCATGTATTAAAGGTAATACAAAAGACACTGTTTGCACAGAAATACTAGGGGGTGTTTGTGGGAAGAAAAACTCCGTGTGGTTCATAATGCTAGTATGATGTAACCATTTAATAGAAGTTTATAGAAGTGTTTGCTTTACTGTTGTATGCATCATTGGTCTAACAAGGTTTAGTTAATTGAGCTTTGCATGTGTTTTGGTTTAATGAGACATGGTTAAGAATAGTGTAGTATGAGCGCACCTCTTTGTGTATAACTGAAGGCCTACAGAGTGAATGGTGTGAGTTGACAAGTCTGGTGTGAGGCCTACAGAGTGAATAGTGTGAGTTGACAAGTCTAAAAGGCGTGTCTGAAGTTGGTGGGGGTGAGTACTTCAGTTATACACTCTACAAGGTGTGTTTGCTAGTTAAGCCCTTCAGGAATCCTGTGAACAAATCTTCCTGGTAATGAACACTAACCATGTAGTTTGATGCTAATTGTGAAGGATCATGGAACAATTAAGTTATTGTGTGATTTAATAGAATAGTATTTGAAGGAAGAGACAAAGTTATCACCAAACATTCTGAGTGGAAGAACATAACTAAGGTCGAGTTTTGGTCGGCAAGCACAGCAGCTGCGGCTGACATGATGCGATATCTGGAGGCTTCTTGTCCGCGTTTTACAAATGTCATCCATGCCTTCGCGGTTTGACAGCAGCGTTCGTGCTGTCAGGTTGTTTGTGTCTGCTTGTTTATGAGGTATTTTACATTGGGGATGTCATGCAGCCCCTACGTGTCTTGCAGGATATAACCATAATCATGCCTCTTGGTGACTCAGTGTGCATTATCTCTTTGGTCTTTTCATTTGTTTTCCATTAAATAATAACCTGCAGATTTCTGCTATATGCACTATTCGTTGAATCCTTTATTGTGCTTCAGTATATAAATTCAATGCATATGAGGTATGGTTTGGATAATCTAGTGGATGCTGAGACTGAACGATGTGTATTGTAGGCATGACTTTCCAGCGGTTGTAATAGGTATATTATCACATCCTGGCCTCAACCATTCAGGATGAGTCAAACCAGTTTGCTTGTGTGAAGTTGGTGTCCAAGGCCGTTTTTCATGTTGAAGGCTGTGCCAGTTTTTAGCAGGACTGCTTGTTACTGCACCTGTGGGGTATAGGTACTCAGAAATGCGTGAAAGTTACAGTTTGAGCGGTTCTGGTTTTCAAAGTGAATGGGAAAAAATTACCAGAAGATCACCGTCTGTTTTGGTGTATGTTTAAGTGCGTTCAGATAATTCCTGTGCATTTAGGGAATTGAAAACCAAACATACTTTTGGCCATGAGCAAAATTTCTGCTTTTATTGCTGCTGTTCTAAGGAAAGGTCATTGGTGTAGAATATCATAGAGCTGACATGAAGTAACCTCTGTACAGTAAAGAGTCATTCACTATAGTACATGGAGAAAGACAGCTTTGCCGGAGCTAAGTGAATTAGTGGTCAGCAATTGTGTCATAAATTGACTGGAAAGGAGTAGGTGAGGTTGAGGTACTGTGGTGGGAGTTTGACAGCGTGGCTGTTCCTGGAAGGCGAGTACAATGCTGGGGACTCCCTTGTGGCTGAATGCCCAGTGGTTTATATTTTGGTTACATGTGATGCACGTCAGCCCTGTTCATGGTCCCTTGTAATAATTTTACAATGCTGCTGCCTTTAACATTTGGTTTTTTTTTTGTCAGGGAAAGTCTTTGAGTTGGTTTTTCTGTAAGGACAGTCACAGGCATTTGGCTTTGGGAAGCTGTACTGAGAATCCACCATGGTAGAGAGAAACGTAGCTCACCCCAGTGTTAGGGACCATTGTTGTCGGTCTGCATCCACCTCCAGTTTATTAACTGAATAAGATGTGCCTGAGCAGGGAAATCTGTAAACTGTTGCAGACTGGCTCCACAGGACCAGAACTGGGGAACCCTGTCTTACATGTTAGTCTTTATCCCCCCAACCCAAAATTTTGGAAGCTATCTTCTCCTACAATTTTTCACCAAGAAATTCCTTTCTATCTCTCAAATGTTCTACTTATTAATGAGAAGTAGGGGTGTCACGAGATCTCGCGATATTACAACATGACGAGATTTCTTGTCGGAGTGAAAAGCGGTCTTGTGAAGGCGTTGCAAATCAGCAGCAAGCATGTCGGCGTCTGACAAAATTACCATAGTAGATGCCCCAGACACTTTTAAATCTTTTGTATGGCAGCATTTTGGGTACCTGGCGGAAAATATAAATGGCGAAAGGGTGAGAGACAAAACAGGAACCATCTGTAAGCATTGTAGGGAAAATAATGCCGTATACAGCGGCTAACGCTACTAGTACGCAAAGCCATTTGCAGCACCATCATCGCTCTTTACTTAAATCCACTGCACCGGTGGAGAACACATTAAAAAAAAAAAAAAAAAATTGTTTGTTATTCATTAGGGATGGGCCGATCCGATTCCGATACACAACTGCCGATACCGATTCCGATACAAGAGCTCTTTTTACTTTTTTATACTTTACTAGCTTAAAAAATTAATATATAAATACAGAATGAAAAACGTATGACACAAAATATTTAATTAAGCTACTACAAACATACATAACGTACTGTTCCACCTCGTTTGTACGTCTTGTTTTAAGCGTTATTGAGGTATTTGCAGTTCAATATGATTATCTTCAAAGCAAGTATACATGTGGCGAATGCTTAAAATTTTAACACAATTTTTCTCCCATTGGCATCAGCTCAGTTACACTTTGTTGCGATGGCCGCCCCTCTTGTATCACAAACTGCAGCGAGTTCGCAAAACAGTCCAAGTTAGCAACTCCCAAATCATCCATTGCTTTTTTTGTCTGTCATTTGTGTTTGTGGTGAAATATTTTATGGTGCTAGATATTTGTTCTGTTCTTTCCTGCATATGATGATGGTGATTATTTAACACATTTCATCATACATCTGTATTATTTAGCATTTGTTGTCTTTCAAATTAATCAACTAAAAGGCTGCTTTCCAGTAATGTATTTCCTCTTTGAAGTTTTCCTTGAAATATTGTTCAAATTTCGTCTCGTCTCGTTCTCGTCAACCCAATATCGTGTCTTGTCTCGTCCCGTGGGCCGATTATATCATTGCACACCAAATTAAAAGTGTGCTGCTTGTATTTTTCCTTTTGACATTCCACCTACATCCCTCTTTTTCATCCCTGTTTCTGCCAAATTTTTCTCATAGATTTGTATGGGGAAATTTTTCAAGCTGCTCCCATTCAGTCAATCTTTGACATAAACCCGCCACACTTGCTGAAGGCATCCAATGTGTAGTTCAAAAATATTCAACCAACTTTCATCCATTTTAACCCTCCTTTATCCCTTCTTTTTAGTCCCTCTATTTTCCTCCGGATGACTTAAATTGATTTTTAAATGCTTCAGAAGTCCTATGCTTTAAATGCTATAATATGTTTGCTAAATTTTATTAAGTTACCTAACATAAATGCACCAGTATTTTTCTCCATTCTTTTTCTTTTTTTGGTGGGCTAATGGTTTGTAATGGTAATGTTAAGTTGTAGTAGCAGTACTGCTAATGCTTGCTAATAGGGATGCACCGAAATGAAATTTTTGGCCAAAACCGAAAATGAGGAAACATTTGGGTGAAAACCGAAACACTGAAAGAAATTATTACGCTATTTTTTTGTACCATTGCTGTTATGGCTGGGACTGTGTGTACTTACCTCACTAAAGTCAAAGCATTGCAATTGTATAAATTAATATTCATACTTCAAAGAATAAATCAATTACAAAACTATGAAAAAATATATTTAGCACTGAATGCTGACATTCCAACAATGGACAATATAAAATAAAATCGAATTCTACATAAAATGTTTTACTTGGCCCTACTCCTAAATAGCCTACAGACCTATAACTGACTGCTGAAAGATTTGTAAAATTAAATATCTTCTGCCATAAAACACAAAGTGCATTTTAACATTCTCTGTAGGACTACTACAACAAAGTACATTCAGAACACGTGCTTTAAAAACTGCTGAAAGATATAACGACTGCTAAGCAAAGAGGTTGAAACGGACCATGGAGTGAAAACAATGAGAAGTGCACTCTTAGAGTCTGTCAGCACATGTTTTACTGAGATCTACTCGGATCCCCTGCACTTCATCACAACTGTACCTGATCCGCGTTCTAAAGATCATTACTTGGATGTGGGGATAAAGCAGCGCGCACAATAAATGATCCAGGCTGCGTTGGATACGGAGAACCCTCTTGGAGACGGAAAAGCGCATAGCGCAAGAGAGGGAGTGCAGAGCTCAGAAAAAAGGGCTCGTCTGTCTGCACCAGATGAGGGGAATGTAGCCTCGTTGTTTGATATGTTCGATGAGATCCTCCAAGAGAGTATCTCAAATAATAGATAGGCTACTCTGTTCTGACTTACTTTCTTTCGTCTCATAATCAGCATGGCGATTGGGATGTTTTGATTTCATATGATAAATTAATCCCAACATTGAGAAAGTATTAGATGCACCCCTCTTGAAATTCAGCATTACATGCTTTACAAACTGCTATCCGTGGGTCTTTCTTTGAAATTTCGAAATACGACCACACGGCAGACATGTTGGCTCTAATTCAGTCAAGCGTTTGCTGGTTGTGGTTTTTGCTTGCATCATCACAACAACTTGTTTCGGTCGTGTTTAAAGGTCTTTCGGCCAAAAATTTCCAGTGGCCAAATTTTCGGTACATCACTATTTGCTTATTCTAATGCTACCATTCGTGTTAGCATTAGAGCTAACATTCATGTTAGCATTAGCACTAATGTTATTGCTTTTGTTCCTACTAGCGTTTGTGCTAATGTTTATGCTAATGCTAATATGACTCCCTACTATACTCTTTCATTTCCATTTTATTCTTTCATTCATCCTGCCATATAAATCTATTGTTTTTATTACTCTCATGGTTTTAAAGCTACAAGATACAGTCAGACTTTGTATATAGATTCAACAGCTGATTACAAGCACTAAAGAAGCACTCGGCTGCTGAAGCGAAGCAGAATTTTGTGTCATTTCTTCATCCTTTTTCAGTGTCTTTCTACTTTGATGTGCATAGCAGGGGTGCGGAAATCCAACGCCCGACTCATCCGACACAGGTAAATTGACCGTCGGACAAGCGTGTTTTTCTGGTTTCAGAAAAAAAAGAATATGTGCTGTGCAGGGCACATTTTTACCACTACTTTCAAATTTTAAACATTTTGGTACGTACTTCATGTGGAAACAGTCTACTTAGGCATGTTCTTCATGTCTCAAATTGGTCTTCAATATTGTTTACAAAATGATGGCTGATTTTTCAATGGGGAAGCCCTCTTACGGTCTTACATAAGAATTTTACCGTACTATTTACACGCTTTTCTCTACACGTTTTTCTCGCTATATGCGTGTTGCTGAAACTGAAGCAAGTAGCACTGCGGATGAGAAATGGATCGTTTCTTGATTAAAACTGGCACAACAGGCCCTGAAAAACCTGACAATGAGGGCAAGAAAAGAAAAACAAAAGCTGAAAGGGACCGTGAGTATGATGATAAACAAAAACGGTCTTTTCAATCGCAATGGCTCAAAGAGTTTCCGTGGGTAAATGCAGGCGACATTGACTCCGTTTTTTATTAGTGAGTTAAAATGATAAGGGAATCTTTTATGTAAATGTTCTAGAGCAAGGTGGCAAAATACTACTCCCTGAAAGACCTTTTTTCAGTTTTAAAATGGAAGGCAGTTTTGGTATCAAAAGAGATCAGAAAAAACAAACTTTTTCACTTTTATTATTTGTTTATGGGCAGGTGAATTTAACTGGGGGACAAGTGGATTTTCTAAGTTTACTTGTCCGTGGACAAGTAGAAAAAAATTTGATTTCCACACCCTTGCATAGCAATCACACTTTTTTTTTTCTGGAAATGCCCATTCGATATTTGACTTTTTTTTCCTTCCCAAAATTTTAGCACCAGTCTCCTTCTAGAGTTTTTCACCTATGATGTTTTTTTCCACTGCCACCAAGAACCAAGCCATACCAGAGCTATATTGCAAAGAGTCTGTTCTCCATTGTAAATTATGCGAGCCGTACCAGACCTGTACTTGTGCTGACATGAAAGTATGAATAAACCAAAAACGTGACTAAAGCAAGCAGTTTTTGTCATCACAATCTGATTGGCCAAAATGCACAGAGATACCGGTGATGTTTCAATTGCATGGATTATCTCAAGGAAAGAAAAGTGCACAGTCTACTAATAATGAATAACATATAGTATTGCCCAAAAAAAGTACTAGAGAATGGCTGAACAAAATGGAATTATAATTCAAATTTACACAAGCTTATTGTGCTAGCATTAGACGCTAACATAAAACAGCGATTCTCAGATATGCCAGTGTATTTTTATTTTTATTATTTTATTAGAATGTTTAACAGTGCTCTTTTTTTTACACTTCCTTCCTATTTTTATACTTGTATTGTTCTTGTCTTTGTGTCTGTGTGTGATTGTGCAGTCGTAATGTGAGCAATTTCCTCCAGGATTAATAAAGTCTTCTGAGTGGAAATTAGCACATAGTAAATCATGATGTACCCCATGTGAGCAGTAACTAAACATCTCTTTGGTTTTGGCGCTCTCCAACCCTGGCACATCTTTACTGAGCCGACCCTTCATTGGAAAATTAAAGTGAGTTGGAACCACACCAAAACTAATGTGTCTTTGCGGTACGGGTCGAGTACGGCCTGGTTCCTGTATGCCAGTGGAAAAGCACCACTAGAAACTCAGTTTTACCACTGAAATATCCCATTCCTTAAGGAGAAATGTGCTTGTATTTTTCTTTTTGATATTCCATCTGCATCCCTTTTCATCGCTCTTTGTGTCAGATTTCTCCCATAGACTTGTATGGGGATTTTCTTTCAAACTGCTCCCATTCAGTTAACATAAACATGAAAACATCCAGTGGGTAGCTCAGAAGTATTCAGCCATCTTTCATCTGTTTAACCATAGTCCATCCCTTCTTTTTCATCCATCTATTTTCCTCCCATTGACTTTAATTCATGATTAAATGCTTCACAACTCCTAATGCTATAGCAACTATACAGGCACTCCCTGGGTTAAGAACGTCCGACTTGTGTATGACTCATACTTACAGCCGGCTTGTACTTACGAATGGACTGCCATAAATGCTGTTATTTTAAGTCTAGGTTAAATACAATGGTTCATAATAATCGGCACACGCACTACTTTGGGGCGCTTGTGAAAACATGGCGCGGCTTCAGCGATTCATCACCTACAGGTATGGTATAGTACAGTACCATATGTAGTTACCATATTGCATGTAACAGCGTTAGTAATTAAATTACAAAATTAATGTAATCTGTTACCCACATTTGTCTCAGCAACTGTAACACCTTACTAGAAGGGGGCACAAATAATGTAATATTATGCTATTACATATTTATTAACAAACTAATTCTTAGTCACGTACTTGGTTACATACTGATCATTAATGAATTGTGATATATTTTACCTCAAGCAATTACTGTATTATATCTTAATTCTTGTATTATATCTTAAAACCTTTCTGAGCTACAGAAGGAACTACTGAAGGAACAAATAATGAATAAGTCAAATACTGATCTCAAGTTTGTTCGTCATTAATGAATCATGATGCATCTTTTCTCTTAAGTAGCTACTATGTTTGTTCATGACTAGTACTTCAGTAGTAACTGAGTTACTACTCAGTATTTGTGCCTTCTAAAGTAAAGTATTACCAAAATTTGTAATTAAAGGGGTTGCATCCAAATATATATTTCATTCCTATAAAAAGCTTATATATACAATATAATTCATTTTGTTGCTTTGCACCTTTTCGCCATGCAGAAATGATTTCTTGTGGCTATGGCTGAGCGATATCATATCGAAATTATATATGGCGCATGTGCAATAATCACCAGGGCTTCAGATCAAAGGCGAAGCATTTGGCTGGTCGCCAGCTTTTCGATACTATACAGACATTAATTTACACCCAATATTTGGTAAGCAGATTAGTAGTACAGCTAAAATATTAACGAGATGTGTTTTGTGACACCCAAAACTTAGTAATCTTTTTATTAAGTTTGGTTAGTGGAGCACACCACGTCATACTGTTTTGGTGTACTATGTTTTGGTACCGAAAAGCTGGCATTTAGCCAAATGTTTTGCCTGTCATCTGAAGCCCTGGTGATTATTGCGCATGCACGGTATAATATTGATATGATATTGCCCTACTTGTGGCACATTTCCAGACTACATGGGTCAGCAAAGGTGTTGGGATAAATTTGACTTTTCAACTTTATTGCCCAGTTTAAAACTTTTGTTAGAAAAATAATCAAATGTATGAGGTTACATTACTTTGACAAAGTAATCAAAAGTTACCCTGATAAAAATGTAATAATGTAACTTGTAGTCTGTAACCTATTTCAAAAGTAACCTTTCCCACACTGGTAGTTACTTTTGCTGTATAATTATGATTATTGTGTACTGTATTTTTTTTCTGACTTGCCTATAAATTCATCTTAAAGACAGAATTAGAGAATGAATCTTGTTCATAACCGGGACTGTCTGTATTTGCTAAATGTTATTAGGTTGTCATACATAACACAAATGCACCATTGTTTTTTTTCCTTTACTCTTTTACTTTCTTTTGGTGGTCTAATAGTCAGTAATGGTGGTGTAATAGCAGTCCAGTGGTGGTCCAATGGTCAGTAATTGTGGTGTGATAGTCCAGTGGTGGTCCAGTGGTCAATATAGTGTTCTAATGGATTGTCATGGTGCTGACTCCTTGTAGACAGAGGTCAGTGTTGGTGGACTAATGGTCTGTAATGTTAATGTTAATAGTTGTTGTATTGGTACTGCTAATGTTAGCAATAATGCTAATCCTACCATTCGTGCTAGATAATGGTAATGTTCATGCTAATATTAGTTCTAATGCTTATGTTAACATTATGCTAATACGAATGTTTGTGCTAGCATTACTGCTATGTTAACTGTTGCGGTAGCACTGATGCTAACCTCCCTACTATCATCATACATTTCACCCTTTTATGCTTTCTTTCATCCCTCCATCCTTCCATATAAATCCATTGATTGTATTACTCTCATGTAGAGCTGAACGATTGATCTAATTCAACTTGAAATCGCATTTTTAAACAACACAATTAGCAAATCGCAAAGGCTGCAATTTAGGATATGCATTATGCGGGTTTTAAAACTATTGTGAGATTATTTTTCAAATTACCATCCTAATGTGTGACAGTCATTCTTGCCAATCAGAAGTGGCCCAAGGCAACTGTGTATACGCCCACAAACACATGAAACCCAAGGAAAACATTACGTTTGGGTGAGAGAAAATATTGATTCTGCTGCTGAGCTGTAAGTGAATTACCTATGTTTCTCATGGTCAGAGATTGTTAACAAAAAGGTCCTATTATTAGGGGTCTAAGCAGCGTTAGCTGCAGGATCCATATTGTCTTTTCTTACTGGAATTGTTTTATTTTTATTATTATTACTTTATTTAACTTACCACAGTGTGATATTTATGTGATAATTGTTTTATATTTGATTGTTCTCTGCTAATTTAACCCTTTTGTACATGGGACATTCCGGAAACGCAGTAAAAAAAAGCGGTCAACTCTACACTTAAAATGCGCATGTAAAAATACAATCAGGTTATCATGTTCCAGTTGCTAACACAGGACTTTTTTTTAGCGAATAAATGACCGTAAAACAATAATTTTAAGCTATTTTGCCTTCAGTTTATAGTAAATTGTATGTAGAGTATGTGGCATAATCTGGGAACAGCATCCACACAGAATCATTTGAATTTTAGTGATTAATTGTCATTGTTGACACACCACAGCACACAGTGCACAACAACGAAATGTGTTCTCTGCATTTAACCCATATGTGACATAGCAGGGGGCAGCTAATTCAGCGCCCGGGGGAGCAGTGCTTGGGGGCGGTATCTTACTCAGGGTACCTCAGTGGTACCTTGCTGGTCGGGGATTGGAACCTGCAATCTTTCAATTACAAGTGGGCATCCATAACCATTTAGCCACCACTGTCCACTATATGACCATCATCATCATATAATAATGTAAAAAGTTCAGTTACTTTAGAAATCGTTCTTAGTGTTCAAGAATGAGGTATTCAGTAGAAGTTTGGCTTGAATTTTAAATATGTAGGTCTATATGCTGGGTCACTAAAGACCCAAGTTATGTATACAAGGATTAGAAAAAGAAATAAATACATATTGGTAGCAATTCATATCTTTAAGTTGTCACCCTTGCTTTAGAATATAGACCAGTTAATATTTTGATGGTATCTAATGTGGTAATGCTGCATCATGTTTTAAAACTATTACACAGCCAATAATGAACTGAGGCTTGACTTTAAAAAAAAAAAATAACATCGCAAATCAAATCGTAATCGCAGTATCTGTCAGATTTATATATTTTCCCCAAATCGTTCAGCCCTACTCTCATGATTTTAAAGCTACAAAAATCAAATCTTTTATATAGACTCAACAGCTGATTAAAAGAGCTAAGCAAGCACTCAACTGCTGAAGCAAATATTTGTCATTCCTTCACCCTTTCTTTCTCAGTGTCTGTCTTTCTACTTTGATACACACAGCAGTTACATATTTTCTTCAGGGGGGCGCCCTTTCTAGTTTTTCATAAAAATGATTAATTCACTAAAAATAAGAGCAGAGTATGTCAGCTCACTTGAGGTCTACAGATGAGGTGCATCCTAGAACCTGAGGGCCCCCCCTTGAAGGTCTTCTGACTGTACTCCCAGCTTCTGGCGGTTCTTACTGCCTGCTGTCACAGCTAGGTTGTTGTCAGAATGGATTTTGGGGGGGTTAGCATTTCCTATTACGGTGGACCCCACATCCCATCTTCGCTGTTTAGCACCAGATCAGCAACCATGAAATGATGCCTTCCAGTAGGGCGAAGCGGGCAATGATGGAGCACCACGAGGACTGGGAGGTTTCCGGTGCGGGTAGCTGGAGTCGCTTTTGATAGCGAAGCCCACACCAAGCCCCTTGGTGCCAGATCCCAATCGACATCTGTCCGCAGTGCAGACAAAAAAAAACAAAAAAACCCCCTGCAGACTTGTTTTCTGGAGAGACTCTTGGTTTGTTTTTGTCAGTCATGGTCAACAATATGTTGGCTGTTTTTATAAATAACCTTCTCTTGGGACAGGATACAAAAAAGCAACATCCTCTCACACCAGCCGGCCTGCATGGAGGCTTTTCTCTTTGTTTTTGGGGTTTATAAATAATTTCTCCTGTGATAAGCTGTATTAGGGAATCTTCCTTGGGTCGAACTTTTCCATGGTAAGAACAGGCCTGTATCCACAGGCCTCCCAGGATACACGGGGGGACTTCCTGCAAGTGTTGCATTTTAGACTGAAGTCTTGTGAACCTAAATACAGATGTTTTAGTAGCAGACGTACAGACGTGAATGTAAGTTTTCACATATGCTTGCTTTGAGTTTTGAATTTGCATTCAGATCTGTATAAAGCATTCTGTATAATTACGGAAGGAGTGTTTATGTGTAGTGTTTGTTTATTTATTTTCCTTTGTTCAGAATGTGGGCCCTTGGTTGCTCTGCTGCTCTCAGACTAAAACAGTAGTATCCCAGAGTGCTCTCTGATGCCGTTTCTGTAGCTGCCCTTCACTGTTTCCACCCTTGCCTGTTTCTGGGTTCCTGTTAATGCCTCCTTGTGCTGGAGTGGGGATGTGACATCAGCCCTTATGTTTGAAAATGGCTCCTTTTCCTGTTTTCTTTAAACGGAAAACGCATTGCATGTGTAATAGCGGTCTGTTGGGCCTGCTTGCTGGCTTGCAGTGCTTGAGTCTTTTTGTATTTTCTGCTTAAAGAACGGAACCACTTTGGAAACTTCGAATTATACTATGTTTGATTGGCTAAGCAGGCCGGATCGCTCAGCCTTCATGATGCCGCATGTTAGATGTTTCATTCCTTTTTAATGCCCATCCCCAAGCTCATATGCAGAAGGAGTTGGGGTGAAACAAGTTGCCCTTTTCGTATTTTTTATTTTTTTTTCTGTATTTCCTTTATGCTTTGCTAAGAGTCCCCAGACCTACATGCGCTCATTTGCCTGTCGTTCAGTACGGCACTTAAAACTGACCTGAACGGGCCCCAGACATGAAGAGCAGGTGCTGCTGGTGGCTACTGGTGCTGCTGATGGCTACTGGTGCTGCTGATGGCTACTGGTGCTTACAGGACCTGGGAATAGAGCGTTCGGGCTACAGAGGTGGCCCCGCTGTGACGCCGTCTGACCCTCTGTCTATATCGATTACCAGCATACCCGTTCGGATCCAGTCAGGGCTCAGTGTTCGGCCCGGTCCATTCGTCTTGTCAGTTGTGCTTCCTTTCATGTTCTCCCCCCCCCCACTCATTTATTTCCACAGAAACACACCAGTCTTTCAGAACATGGCCGGTTTTCCATTTTCCTTTTCAGCGCCTTCCTTTCTAGCTGCTCTTTGCTCTATCTCTCTCTCTCTCTCTCTCTCTCTCTCCCTCCTTCTCCTTTTTTCTCTTTGGCCGCTTTTCACTCCTGTCTTTCTCTCATTGTTTTCCCACCCCCCTCCTGGGACTCCATTTCTTCTCTTCCTCTATTCAGGTCTTTTTTATTCTCCTCTGAATAGTGGTGGCTCTTTAAAGGGGAGGAATGGCAGGCTCTCGGACGCTTCCTGCCTGCTTCCCGCGTGGAGATGCTGGAACGCACCCCCCGGGCCGTCGTGAGCGGCTTCCTCCTGTCCCACATGATGCTGGTATTCTCTCCCACTGGATGGATGAGTGTCTGTGTGCTCGTGGGCTTAAGGTCACATCAGGCTCAGCCACTCATGGTCAGGGCTGGTCTGACGGGCTCTTCCCATCGCCTCTGTCCCCACCTTTGCCGGGACAGCCACAATGGCATCCCTTCCGGTCCTAAATGGGAGGAACTCAAATACAAGACTGGAGGTGACTGGCTTGTTCTTGTGGCCATTTTTAAAAGTTAGGGCTGTAACAGTACCTTGATCCATAGACAGAAATCATTGAACTCCCAGTATTGATGGTGAGGCATTGAATTCACTGCATAAATGGAACCATATCTGCAAATATTTGTCACCCCGTAATATTTTACAAGCCTGTTGTCGTGCTTCAGAATTGGGTTAAATGGCATCATGAGAAATGCCATTGCATTGCTGGTAAGTGCCAGCATCAGTGGTCTCTGGGTCAGGGATGGGAGTCTTTGGGGATACTGGCTGGATGGGGCAGAGAGAGAAACTTTCTTTGGGTAAGTAAAGCAAGAAACAGTGTGATGGAATGTCAGCTTGAAGGGGAAAGAGAGGTGAAGGACATGAAAGTGGGGGAGATAAAAGCTGGGGAGGGGAGGGCCTGGGATACAGCAGCAGGAAGGAAGGCAGAGATGAAAGCCAAATGAGAAAGATAAGAACGGAGTGAGAGAGGCAGAGAGGGAAACGGAGGGAGGGAGAGATAGATGGAGCAGAGAGGGGAGTAACCATGGAAACAGGAGGAGGGTACAAAGGAAGAGAGACAAAGGATTTTTATTTAAGAGAATGAAACTTGGTGGGGAAAGTGATTGGGTTAGGGTTAAAAGAAAGTGATTGGGACTAAAATTCATAACTGGGACGTAGGGTGGAGGCTCGCTAAGGATGGAACCACTGTTTGTAGGGATTCTGAATCCTTCCGGGTCCTTATCTAGACCCCATATTGTGCAGAGGAGCTGCGGGGGGGGGTTGCTTGGATGCCAAGCCCAGGTGATCGGCTCTAGATGGAGGGAGTTTGTGTACAAAATGCGCTGCCTAGTGCTTGAGTGCGATGCTGTTCTGGGGGCAGGGCTTGTGAAGCTCCACCATTACTAATAAACCCTCTGTCATCCTGATGGGCGATTAAGATCGAAGCACGGCAATGAGACATTACTCACACTGAGTGTAAAGGTTACACCACAGAAGATGGGCCTTTGAGTTCATAAGGAAGTCGTGATCGTAGTGCGCTGGGGTGAGTTTCCCGAAGCCTTCGTAATGCTATGTTGTTCGTAAGTTCTGTGTTAAAAGATAGAACTAACGAACAACGTAGCGTTAAGAAGTCTTCGAGAAACTCACCCCTGGTCAGCTGGTCACCTCGGGGGGGGGGAGGGGGAGGAATGGCTGTATAATGAGGTGCCGGAGGAGTTTGGTAGCTGTGATGCCGACCGGTCGGACGCGGCAGTACAACATTCTGACTGGTGAGCGCGTGCTGTCGCGTGATGAGCAATCGTGGGCCGCCCCTGCCTTCACGTGTAAGTGAGCAAGGCCTTTTCCTGCTACACACACATCTGCTTACTTTGTCATACGATTGGCTTGAAATGTATTTCCCCTGACAAACGGAGTATTTTTAGAAGGAAATCAAACGCTGACGGTGTTAAAGTGGTCAGAGCTCTTGGTGCCGGGAGCCGCGGAGCCGGCGTCTGCCTCTTGGTTCGACGGGGTCCCAGCGGGGGACGTGCTCGGCACGCTATGCATGGAGGCAGGCCTGCCTCTGATCGGGACTGCGCGCTGTGTCAGGCTGCAGGCGCGCGCTGTCTTGCCGGTCCCGGCTGAAGCTTGAGCTGGTGGTAATTGTGTAGGATCCACGGCGGCGGCTGAGTTAAACGCCCGCCGTTGCCACGCTCTCCCACATGCACATCTCGCCTGTCCGCTCTCCACTGTATGATGCGTGTTTGTCTTGTTCTCATGGTGCTCCTTGTGTTCCTTTTGGGCTCTCACTACTGTCCATCCCTGGTTCCTTCCTCCTCTCACTCTTTTCTTGCACCGCCATTCCTTCTTCACCACCCCCCCCCTTTTCTCTCATTTTCCTCACAGTGCAGCCTCAGTTCCTCCCCCCCCACTGTATGCTCCTCTCCTCCCTCGTCTGTCTTTCTCTTTATGCTCTCTCCTTTCCTCTTGCTTTCTCTGGGTTTTCCTCCTGCCACTGTGGCCGTCTTGCTCCCAATAATCCGCCTTCCAATTTGGGACCCCCTTCGCTGAATGGAGAGAGGCTATCTTTTATTTAGGGCAGCGGGCCCGTCAGTCCGTGCCTGTCCGCGGGCGTGAGGCTCACATGGGTGTTTCTATAGGCCTTTCAAACCGTTTGTCTGCCTCGTCTGATTTCGGTTTCATTTCAGCATCCACTCATCTTGCCGGTTGAGCGGGGGCCCCACCTGGCAGGGTCGTGTGAAGGGTGAGGCCTTCAGTGGGGCTCACGTGATAGAGCAGGCGTTTCAACCCTGTGCGGCCTGTCTGCCTGTATGGTGAAGCCGCTGTGTTTTGTCTCCTCCTTCCCTCGTGCCCTGCAGGGGGTGGCTGCGTAATCAGGCCAGTTACTGCTGCTAATTGTCCCTGGAGCCCTCGACCCAACAGACCACAGCATGCTGGAGCCTGGCCAACTGGGTTCCTGCCGGTGCCCCTGCAGGGTGGCGTCACAGCTGTGTACGATGCTGGGGGTGTGTGTTTAAACTAATGATGTCCCTGAATTACTCTTATCACCTCTATCACGTGCGTGTGTTGTCACGCCTGCATTCTCACGGTGCACTGAGCCGCTCATTTCCGCTGGACCGGGCAGGGGCCACACTTGGGCATGCTCTCCTTAGTACCTGGTGAGTACTCCTGCCCAGTCATGTTTGGGGCACACTGGGGTGGTAGGTGTAAGTGTGGGAGTTGTGGAGCTTGCCCACCCAGCCTCTCCATCTTGTTTTTGCATACTTCTGTCTTTCCCACACGGGGCTCCTTTCTCCCTCTCTCTCTCTCTCTCTCTCTCTGGCCTCTTGTTGATTTAGTTCCTCTCTTTGCCGTTACTTCATCCCCTGCTATCTCTCCACTTTTTGTTTTCTTTCTCCCATCTTCCTGATACCCCCCCCCCCCCCAGCCTGCCTACATTGTTTGCTCATTTAGCATCGCCCCACCCACCCACCGTAAGACTGAAGGTGTTCTGCTGGGGGTGTGTGCCCCTGCGTGCCCAGCTGGGAGGTCACTGGCTGTGGGGGGGGATGCTGTTGACCAAGGGTCCTGCCATGGACACGGCGTCCTTCACTGCTTCATTTCTCCATGGCTGTTTTTCCTGCTTCCCTCTCCCTCTTTGCCTGCCCCCCCATCTCTCCATCTCCCTCTATGCCTCCCTCTCTCTATTTTTCACTCTCTCTCTGCACCCCCCCCATCCCCCCCCCATAGACGCTTCTCTCTTTTCTCACTCCACCATGTCCCCCTCCCATGTCTCCCTCTCTGCCTCTGCTTTTGCTTGCCCCCTCCCCTTTCTCTCTTTCGGTACATTCTTTTTCACTCACTTCCCTCCATCCTTTTCCCCTCCCCCAGCCCAATCTCTCTCCCCCTTTCTTTCTCTCCCTCCCTCCCCTCTTCTTCCTTTCTGACCTCCTCCTTTCTTGTGTTCACTCTCCCTCCCCCATTCTCTCCCTTCCTCTCTTCCTCCTTTTCTGCTGCATTCTCTCTCTTCCCTCCCCCTCAGCTCTCCCACCCCTTTGCAATCTCTCTCTCTCTTTCTCTCTCTCTCTCTCTCTCTCTCTCTCTCGCTCTCCCTACACTGTTTTCCTTTGTCACTCATTCCCAGTGTGAGGCTTGCTCCCCCCCCCTCCCTGCTGGGCGGCCTGCTCTGCACCCTCTAGCCTGGATAGCAGACGGGTGCATGTCCATCCACTGGCTGGAAGACACCTTCAGCCTGCACACCAGCTCCCTCAAACTTATGAAGTTATGTTGCCTTCACTATCAGCATGTGCATTGGGGTGGGTGCCCAGGGAGGGGTCGTCCCAACTTTCCAGCCTCACGTCCAGAACCCCTGTGAGAGGAAAAATTTGACTGAAGTGCATGTGTGGTAGGGGACATGTGGGATTGTACATGCGACCGGGGTCTGTGTCTGTGTGGGGGAGTAGTGCACTGTGTGTGAGAGAGAGAGAGACACTGGGAGTGATGTATTGAGTGATACTGGGCTGTGTGTGTGTGTGCGTGCGTGTGCAAGAGAGTGAGAGACACCAGGAGAGAGGTATTGAGTGATACTGGGCGCTGTGTGTGTGTGTGTGTGTGTGTGTGTGTGTGTGTGTGTGTGTGTGTGTGTGCGCGCGCGCGCGAGGGGGGGGGCTTGATAGTAGACTTTGTGTGTGAAAGGAGCGGCGCAGTCAGTAGTGATAACGGCAGCAGTAGGGGGAGGCGGGGCCATTTGGACCGCCCCCTTCCCCCCCACACCCACTGACATAAATAGGGGCTGGATTTTTTTGCAGTACCCATTTCTCCTGAAGGATGATATCCCTGAAACACCTGAAACAGGGCAGCAGAGACAGCGTGGTGAGTTTGCGCTGCTTTGGCCGTAGCTGTGTTTACCGCTCTCTTCCAGGTGCGAGGATGCCGGCTGCCCGCCCGCCTGCCTGCTTAAAGGGCCGGCGCGCACTCGCTCTCTCTCGCTCTCTCTCCCTCTCGCCCTCGCTTGCTCTCCCTCTCTCTTCACGGGGAGTGAAGAGGCTGCAGGCTGCGCTGGGTCTGTTCCTGATGTGGCTGTGGCTACTTTCACGTGCTGTTTATTTCTCTGCCCCTTTGTCAGATCTTTTGCTTTCTTTTGGACGTTTTTATTTGCTCTCATAACATTAGCCTCATTTTTTTGTCTTTCCTGTTGAGAATTTTACCTCTTCCCACTTTCCGTCACCCTTTTCTCTGTATTTTTTGCCATTTATCTTTTGGTCTTTTCATTTTATCTGCCTTTCATTTTGTTGCTGTTTTTCTCTCTCTCTCTCTCTCTCTCTCTCTCTCTGCCTCCCGGCCCACCCCCCGCCCCCACGCCCGCCCCACCCCCCCCAGGCGGGGGGCTCGGGTGAG
>JAODKC010000021.1:9700742-9719113 GCA_026777985.1 Mormyrops attenuatus
CTTTAGGGCTCCATAATTTGTTGGTGCCTGAAGCATTTATGAGGTCCTGCTGAATAAGCTGCACTTTCTCACAGAATCAGTGATCCTCCCTGTCCTCCTGTCATCACAGTGCACACTCCCATCCATCGCCGCCGGTCAGGCTAGGGGTTCTGCACACGTCAAAAGTACGACTGAAGCCTTGTTTGTGGGTGAGCGGCTCGAGGCACCAGCACTGTGAGCCCGTTAACTTAATCCCCAAGATGGAAGCACGTCTGATTGGGAGAAAACCAACCGGCTTCCCATGCACAGAGGCTGGTGTCCCCACACTTTCCAAGCTCAAACGACACGTCGCCGTGTGGTGGCTGGTGTTCCACAGTTCCGGAGATGATTAGATGTTTTTATGTTTGAGTTGTGCCGTTAATAGTTGGAGGTAGCCAGTTATGTGTGTTGGAGGTAGCCAGTGAAATCTATCTCTATCTCCATTCCTACTGTTTGGATCCTGTCAGTATCTGACGTCCCTGTTAATTTCAAGAATACAGATGGGGGGGAGATGCTCTTTTTTTCTTTCTCTTTCACTCTTCCCACCTGGATTTTCAGTTGAGGTTTGATTGTAATGTTTGTAATAACCTCTCGTACCAAAAAGGGGAAAAAGTTTTGCACGTACCAGAAAGACATGTTATGGAATATTTGTGTTTCGACTGTGAATGGCAGTTTGCCAAGCAAACGTGTTTGAGGCTAACCATATGGATAAATACTTTTATAAGGAGTGTCCCTTCTCTCAACACTGAGGGGGTCCCAGCTGAGTAAGGGTGTGGAGCTCGCGGCCACCCCCCAAGTGAAGCAGATTAAGATTCTTCTCATCATGGTGATCCAGCCTGCTGACTACTCGTCTGAGGGGTTGTGACAACCCACCCACCCTATTCTGTCACTGTCAGAACATCACAGGGTGACTGAGGTGATTTTAACTCTCCAGCTCCTGTTTTCTCATATACCATGGTCCCCCAGATCTGGAATGTAAATGATATCATTATACGAAGCTTGTGGAAACTCGCCTTGGGCACTGGCTGCTCTGCCCGCTGTCACACACCACTGACACCTCTGCGTCCTGTCACCAAGCGTTACCTCAGCTCCGGGGCCCGGCCGTACGGCCGGCTGGCCCTGCGGACCAAAGAAGCCTGACTGCTGCGGAGAGCTCATGCCAAAGGCTGTTAGCTGCACTGTGTTTGCTCACACTGGGAGAATGAGACCACCTCTCATCACAGGTGGCTCTTTTCGCGCATATACAACTAACCAAAGAGTTCTGCCGGTTCGGTTGAGTTGTATATATCAAAAAACAAGACAGATTACGGCTGTGCTGTTTACCTGTGAACACTACTGAAGGCCCTGCTCCTGTCTGAGGGGTTCCTACTCCAGTCAGGGAGCCCCCCAGCCAAAAGCTAACTGCAACAACAGCCACTCCCCATCCTGATGGATCAGGCTGCACCTCCTGGTTCCAGCCTATGCTTCAAGGGGGCAAGAAGTCGAATTATCACACCCCCTCTTTTTTTATATTCTGTATGCCTGCCAGTCAGAATCCCTCCCCCTGTCCTTCTGGGCCAGCACCGTCCATGTTGAACACCAGGTCGGACTTGTGACAGTTCTGTTGCACAGTGATGTGAATATACTACAAATAGTTACCTGTAACACGTTGTGAACCTGACAACACTGTAAATAATACATTTATTTGCCTTTCAACACTTTGTGTTGTTTCATGAGCAGTAAGAGTCAAACCAAGTCATGAATGTTTTATTTGTCTAGCTTGTCATGGCCCTTCAAGTTTGTGACGAGATATTAAATTACATACAATATTGGAGTACAGTACTTCATATTACAAAAATATACCCTGGGAGGTTGAGAGGCAGAGGTGTAAGTGAACATCACATCGTACAGTTGCTACATGGCACCTCGAGGCTTTCCATACTCAAACTAACCTTCCCATCAGGCAGATGGAGGCAGTTTCTATGACCTTTTAATGCTTAAAAATGAGGTACAAAACAAAAGGATAGCGACAGCCCATCATCCTCCGGCCCACAGCCTCCCTGCTCCTTTTCACTTCCCAAGGGCTTTGTCCAGGTTGGTCTTGATGGCATCCAGGAAGTCTGTAGTATTGACGTAGTGCTCATTGAGCTTGCAGCTGTGGGGAGGAGGGCAGAGGGTTGGAAGTAGCGTAAGCGAAATGCCTTTGAACATGTCGCTGACCATGAAGGACTTCAGACATTCCTCTTCAGGCCTGTGCAGCACTCACATTCTGCTTTGGGGTACACTAAATTTGCTTCCTTTGAGACACTTCAGCTTGTAGAATAAAAACATATTGGCCCTTTCTGTCAAAGTGTACTGTATGACCTTGATATGGAAAAGATGCTACTGTGGCACCCAAATGCCACCTTAGCAGAGCTACGATGAATACCTGCAAATAAACTGGGTAATCCTCTAGGACTACAATGCAGTACTAAAGCCACTTAACTTAAGCAGCTTTGATATGGTCTCGGCCCTAGTTTGAACAAAGCCAAGGCTCAGTTCAGATGGTGTCAGCACACTTGGTGGGAGGATGTGTGCAGTCACTGTCCGTTTTAATGCAGTTCTGTTTGGCTTACACTAGTCAGTGACTGATAGCACAGTCCCTCCAGCCAGGGTGGGTTTTGAAGACTCCGTTTTTCCACCCACACAATAGCTACGTGCATTTGTATCACACACATTTGGCTTAAGACTTACTTAGCAAGGCCATGGATGCATCCAGCAAGGTCCTTGGTCATAACTCCACTCTCCACAGTCTCAACACACACCTTCTCCAGGGTCTGAGAGAACCTGTGCAAGACACAGTAGACCATGAGTCCAAACGGGAGGACAACGTATAATCCACACCAAATGCAACATCAAGGAGCTTCACTGTCTCCAGTTAACTCTTCCTCAACAGCAGGAATCAAATAAACAGATTTCCTTCATGAGCTGCACTGTAATGGGTTTGCTGGTCTTTCCACTCTGAGGTCCCCTTTTTTAAATGGCTATTCATTCACGAATATGTAAAAGCTGAAAGTACACAGCATGCCTGTATGAGTCATGTAACTGCTGTGGCAATCTTTAACCCTGACAAGCCAAGTTGTACTCAAGGTTTACGTTATAACGATGATATACCCCAGAACAAGCTCAAGCCTGAAATGTCATTAGCTCAGTCGAGTTGCAGCCACACTGAAAGTGTCCACTAACTTGATCAGGTCAGTGTTTCCATCCAGCTTGCCGCGATGCTCCAGCCCCCTGGTCCAGGCGAAGATGCTGGCGATGGGGTTGGTGCTGGTTGGCCTGCCCTGAAGGAGAGCAGGATATCAGGATATGAGGTTCCACTACCAACCTGTGTGTTTATATACAGTTCAGGTCCTCAGGAGACCTTAGGTGCCAGGGTGTTTAATCCAGACCTGGGAAGTTTGTATATTATATGGTGTTCCCTGCAGGTCAGGTCAGGTTGGGGAGCATGTGCTGATGCAGCACACAGCCACGCCCACCACATGGCGAAACTCCTTGGGCACACAGTCCAGTTCCACCCTCCGGAAGTGACCATCCATCTGCCGCAGCCAGGTGTTACATGGGCGTCCCCTCAGCCTGGTCCAGCTACATGGGCCCTCGGCAATGAAGATCCTGCGAGCGGATCACCCTCAGGGAAATGCGCCACATGGCTGTAGTGCCGTAACTGATGCTCCCTCACAATGCAGGTAATGTGCCTCATTCGGGACTCCTCTAGCAACCGCTCGTTTGACAGTCAAACCAGCGGTCCCCAAGGATTCTCCGAAAAGACACAGTACCGAAGGAGTCCAGGCTTCGTCTCAGCTCACTGGAGAGTGTCTATGTCTCTCACCCACACAGCAAGACAGGGAGCACCAGGACTCTAAAGACTTGGACCTTCGTCCTCTTGCAAAGATATCAGGATCGCCACAATTGCCCTTCAATTCAACTTAATATGTCCCTGTTTGTTTGAATGGTTTGAGTGGCTTTTTCTGGTTAAGTGATTGGCGGGGTGAATATGCTTGATTAATCAATCACTGGGAATACGGCCATGATGATGACTCTCACAAGAAGCATTGGAGATAAATCCAGAATCATGTTCTTCAGGCATGATTGGCTCCCTGATACTACAACCTCTTCTAGCGACAACTGGAAGCCTTGGTGTGTGAAGGGCACACCTCCTGCTCTGCAGCCTTTGTGTGAAGGTCATGAAGGATGTGTGTGTATCCCCCACCTTCTGGTGCTCGCGGTAATGCCGGGTCACTGTGCCGTGGGCAGCCTCCGCCTCGATGGTCTTCCCGTCGGGACACACCAGCACTGAGGTCATCAGGCCCAGGGAGCCAAAGCCTGCAGGGAAGGGCCGTGTACATCAGAGGACCTCTGGCAGAGCTGCCCCTTATCGCTGCTGCGTATTACTCAGCTAGGATGGCATCTCACTGCATGTTCCAGGTGCTGATCCCATACTAACTGGGTTCTGAGAGATTCGGGTAAATGACTTTAAAGGCCCAAAAAAAATACTTATTTTGAGCATTATCCTGAATATTTTTTTTTCCCCAAATAAAATATTTACAGTACAGTAAAATCCAGTCATAACGGACTTCAAGGGACCTGGCAAAACAGTCCGTTATATCCAGAGTTGCTGTATGCCCAGAACACAACTACAGGACACCATTTACTCATGCCACACTTGTGGTATAGATTATTATATTGTACATGTAGTAATCCAACTTTACCTGACCAGATGCGTAACTATTAATAATCCTGACTACGTATCTGCGCTGGATATCACCGGCACGCCATGCGCCCTGTTGGCGGAGCCTGCATGTCTGTTATAACCGAACAAAACTACAGCTAAAAGCGGCCCTGGGGACCAAATTGTCCGTTATGAGCGAAATTCTGATATGCGAGTCCGCTATATGCGATGCTTTTTCTGCATGTTCGTAAAGGCGCACGGTCGGGACCAGCGGACCTCATCCTTTTTAGACGATATTCCGTTATAAGCGAGTCCACTATAACAGGATTTTACTATAATGAAGATGAACTCCACACACACAGAGCTGGGGTGGAGACTCAAACCCTGGTTCCAGAGGTGTGAGGCGACAGTGCTAATCACTGCACCACTATGCCGCTCCTAAGCTAGAAATCGTAGTAGACATTTCCCACAAGACAGCAAAACAGCAGGGATAGATAACATCTAAAAGACCATTGCACTGCAGGCAAGTGATCATTTACACAGTGCCTTTCACAGAAAGTTACCGTCGCTCACCCTGAGCTAGGATGTCTGACTGCACATCTCCATCATAGTTCTTGCAGGCCCACACAAAGGCCCCGGAGGACTTCAGCACCTGGGCCACCATGTCATCAATGAGCCGATGCTCATACCATATCTTCAGCTTGTCAAAATCAGCCTTGTAGTTCCTGACCGCAGAAAAAAAGTTTTTTTTACTTAAAACGCAACTGGTAAAAATGATAAGTCAATAGGGTCGCTTAGTCAACTCATTCTGCCTAAGCTGGCCAGAGATAGTGATTCAAGTCTTTTCTCCCTTCCTTTCATCTGCTTCAGAATATATTCAAGGAACTCACTTCTCAAAGATGTCCTGGAAGATGTCTTTGAAGCGACCATCATAGGCCTTCAGGATGGTGTTCTTTGTGCTCATGTAGAGGGGCCACTTCTTCTGAATGGCATACTGGAAACAGCTGTGCGCAAAGCCAGTGATGGACTGTAGGGGGCACAAGAGGTCCCACTCAGAGCATGTTTGCACACAGGTGGAGCAGAGTGAAAGCAGACAAAAGGCATATACAATTCACATCACCATTGTCAGACAGACAAAGGGGGGTAACGTTTACTCTCAGTTTGGAGCATGCCCAGTACAAGCACCCGAGTAACAAGGAAACAGCCGCGGAGGACTCGGTGTGCCATGACCTTAAACTAAGAGACATCATGACAACCTCTGGTTGCACAAACCAAAGGGTCGATCCCTAGCAGGCTTTGCCAAAACAAACATCCACGACACACCCTGTGCAGCAGGGAGGTCATCCTCTCTATGTCTACTGCCCTGCCCCCTTCCTAACCCCCACCAAAATATTTCAAAGCCAATGATTTCAATGTTCCTTACTGCATTCTGGCAAGATTAAGACATCAGAGGCATTACTGGTATTGCAAAATTCAAAGTCACGTGCTCAGATTGAAACACGTATGCTTAAATACCGTTTCCTAAAAACAAACTACTTGAACAAACATAACATATATATGTTTGCAGCCATGCGGTTGTGAAGACGCCCGTCTGCACTCTGTGCACCACTCTGTGTCCGAAACCCTGCCTCACAGACTTTTAGATCAGACTCAGGCTTACTTAGCTGGTGTAGATTCCTACCACCAGGAGCGGAACATGAACTACCATGAATCTGTCCAGAAGAAAAACACAGCTGAACAGCAAGCTAACCAATCAAATGAAAAGTTACAAAGTACGCTAAAGCTTACACTTGGAGTTACATGCTGTGTCACTTAACACATCATAATGGCAGATATTCATTACAATTATTTACACTTCATCAAAATTCTAAGTTAGAAGCACCAAAACTAAAGCCACAACTACTAAAATAATGGAGATAATTTTCCACGGTGGAGGACGAGGGATTTTCATTCACCAATTAGAAGGCCAGATCATGTTTTTAATTCACTATTAAATCTATCTTTGATCATTAAATCTATGACAATAACAGAATGAAAAACATTGTAATGTCATTCCACTAATCTAAAAGTTTCACTGCTAGGAACCCCCACCGCCAACCCCATCCCACCCCATTCTGCAAGTATTACACCAGAGTACATCTGTATCGGTCAAAATATCCACAGTGGTGCATTTCCTCGCACAATCAATATCACCTTACTTGCTATTTTAGTTTTATGTCAACCTGGGACATTGATTTTGCAATGGGAAATTCAAAAATTCGCCAATAATCTCATTCAATTAGAAGTTACTAAGTAACAGTATTGTTTTTTATCACTTTGGGATGCAATGGGAAAATTCCCAGTCATATCAGTCAAACGTATTTAAATATTACATTACTATTTCAGATCAACATATTACCATTTTGCAACCAGACAATAATCATTTCGTTTAACCACAGACAAGACTTAAGCAAACAAACTGCTTGACAGTCCGACAGAAATCATATTTCATCTTTGCTTGTTTGGCTCTGACAAGTTCTCAGCAAAGCAATATAACAGTGAACTGATCCCAGAAGAGAAGTAAGGGTTCTGCTTGTTAAATTTGGCAAAAGCTGCCAATCACTGTTAGTCTATTCCAAAGGGAAGGCACCTTTACTCTGGCTTCTTCTGTTCTTAGAGACATGCGTGTGCACACACACACACACACACACACACACACACTTGCCTCATCAGTGTTGTACATCCCCATGCCGCAGCCCCCACCAGGGAAGTCAAACACCTCCCATTCCTTCGCTTTGCTCCCGTCTGAGGGAGAGAACACGATCTTGAATTTTCCTGGCTGATTCACCACAAAGTCTGTCGCTTTGTACTGTCAGAGAGAATAACAGAGTGCAAAATAAAATATCTGTGCCACCTCATCAAAAAGTGTTTGAAAGATAATCATTAAAAACACCAAAAAAGGAAGAGAGAGCTAGAACATGCCTGGTCACCAAAAGCATGTCTGCCAATGGTGATGGGCTGGGTCCAACCAGGAACCAGGCGGGGAATGTTCTTGCATATGATAGGCTCACGGAAGACCGTGCCACCCAGGATGTTCCGGATGGTTCCATTGGGGCTTTTCCACATTTTCTTCAGTTTGAACTCTATTAGGAAACAGAACACAGATGTCTGACCTTGCTGTAGTCAAATTACTAAAGTTACTCTAGACTATTTAGGAGACCCTTTCTAAACGTACCCTCCACTCTGGCCTCATCGGGGGTGATGGTAGCACATTTCACGGCGACGTTGTACTTCTTGGTTGCCATGGCTGAGTCGATGGTTACCTGGTCTTCCGTTTGGTCGCGGTAAGGCAGACCCAAGTCAAAGTACTTCAGCTCCACATCAACATTGGTCAGGATGAGCTGTTGGGCAAAAAAACCTTTGTTAGAATACTTTGTCTGAATTTTACCATGCATCATTCACAGATATGACCATATAAACAAAAACTAGTTGCTGTGAGAATGACACTAATGTATTCCCCAGAAAGCCCAGTCACCCCCTCCTCTCCCCATCTAATCCATACCCCTACCACACCCCCCAACCTCTACCTTCTCTAGCCCCAATACACACTCTCCACCTCTCCAAAAAATATTTAAGAGCCAAACTCTGTGTGACTTGTCCCAATGTAATCAGAATAACCACATCTGCGTCTGTCCTTTCGTGTGCCACCACTATGTGGCGCTGCTTCAATTTTGGTACAGTTTGTCTCACAATTTTATCAGTTCCAGATCTTCACCCATACAATGTGCTGCAAAGTTTGAAAAGGAGTTATCGTGATAATGAGATGTGTGTCTGTAGCAGCAGAAGACCAGTCTCAAAACCATATATATTCCCCATCCGGGAAATACGACAATTAATGATCATCTAATGCCATATGTATGTTTCAGGTACACTGATTACAAGCGAAATAAGTTTGTGGATATTTCTACAAATGTTTCCTATAAAATAGTCAAAGTTTTTTAGCAGGTGAAAGAGTGCATATCTTTTAAATGCCAATGTATCATCTCAAGAACCATTTCCATGTGAAACCAAAGAAGTGTGCCAGTTCGAAAAAATGTCTGGCAGAGTACTGTGCAAAAAAGCACCACCCTTAGGTCGATAAAAGGAACTTCAGTGAAGCAAAACATTTTCTGCTTCACAAAACTAATAGACTTCAGTGTATTTCTCATCAGCTTCTATTTGGTAGTTGATTGGAAAGTTATGGATTGTGATGCGTTTTAAAACCCACCAGGTGAAGCAGGACCTCACCTAGTCTTTCCAACTATGTGCACTCTTGTGTGTTCCTGACCCAAAAATGACACATTTAACCTTTCAGAACTTAAGTTCAGCCATCAGGCAAGACAAATTCACTTGTTTGCCAATATTCGTCAAAAGCCTTGATATATTGTAAATGAAAGAGCCAAGAAATCTTATAGAATAAAGCAATAATTGACTTGTAAATACTGTTCTTATGGATTCTAGCTAATCCTGTGTATATACAGTAAATAAGAACATTTTTGTTCAGATTATTTTATTGCGCAAAAGGAATATGTCAGTCGCACAATTACGTTTTTTGGGAAATATGAAGATTCTTATTGCAGGATTATTCTGAATTGAAAATAAAAATCAGTGTCCCATTTTGAACCAATATAAGTTGTGATTTCTCCTGTATTTTCATACCACCATGGACCCGGGGGGGGGGGGCGGGGTCTTCATGCTGAAAGTGGCAACCATAGTGTGGACTGATAGTTTGACTTGTCCCCAGTTAGCCAAACACCACAACACGGTGGAGACACAGTGACTTTCTGAAAACACTTATTGATGCAATTTCTTTCATGGGTGGACAGGAGCTGGCATTTAGGGACAGGATGAGAGTGAAACCGCCGACCACAAAGGAAACTACAGGGAGTTTACAGATCTCTGCTATGACGATGTTCTGGGTTTTGTTGGTGTATTTGTGTTGCACATGTAACGTCGAGCAAAACAGTAATGTAAAGCTATGTAGCCTACTCATATTAATCAAGTAACTCCCATAATTTCACTTGTATTACTACATTGACTGCATTTCAGGACACGGTACAAACTGTCGCAAACTGTTAAAACATCATTTTCTAAACAGCAGTTCAGGGATATTGGCTAAATAGGACTACAATAGATTGAAATTAACAACCAATGAAAAATGTTTACAGTGTAATGAATATTTTAATATTTACTATAATAGTTACAGTAATGATTAATGTATGATCAGGTCTGAAATTGTGCTGGGGGGGTCATTCTAGAGTTTACTTCACCAATAACTTTGGTCAGCTGCCAGCAAAACTGTTTATCGGAACAGTTAAAGAAGAAATGAATGTACTACAGAGGCCTGTTACTGAGGGGGGAATTCCACACTGCTGGCCACACTAGCGACGAGTCCCACTGTTCTGCTACAGAGCCTGGAAACAGTTCCTCCAAGGTGCCTTTACCACCAATCATTTCCAAGATGGTCTTTTTATTCAAGTTAATGAGAAGTCATTGTAATGTTATGTCGGCTCCTAAAACCGGTTACAGAAGCATGACTTCCCCCTCGGCACACATGCAGGCAGGTTTCATTTTCCTAATGATGTTTACCGGTGTTTTCTGAAATGCTCTTGGTTAAGCAATCAGGTCAGTCAATGGCATGCTTACGTTGTTTTGGATACCAGTAAACACACACACACCCATTTAACTGTATACTTAGTTTCTCAACAAACATGATCATCTAGGATCTTCAGCAGAATGAAGCAAAAGCGACATTTAATTGGTCGGCTGGGGGAATGGGGGAGGGCCTTCGCTGAGACTCCGAGTCAGAGTACCATCAGTTCAGTTCCTGGATATCAGCTGCAAGACTACAAGCTGCAGACCTGAACTGCGATCACCCAGACCCCCTCAGCACCTTCTCCTTGATGAACTCCCAGATGATGCGCGTCATTTCGTCCCCATCCATCTCCACCACAGGCTGGGCCACCTTGATGCGCCGGTCAGCATCTGCAGGGGGGAGAGAGTGTCAGGCCTCATCCTGCCATGCTGGCTGCTCGCAGTTACATCACTGTCACTTCCAAGAGACAGTAAGGAAATCCATGCTTACAAATGCTGCTGACCTTTTTATAGCAGTCAATTATACTGGCATGCTAGCCAAAGGCCACTGTCGCAATTCATAAGAACATCTACCACGGACAAAAGATGTCTTCTTTGGGCATTCGTAAACAGCAACGTCTTGACTTGAAAGTAGATATTGGCAAATTCTGCACTAAGACAGGCTAAATCTGCTTAGATTGGTCATGGGGGGACTGGGACTAGGACTAGGACCTGAGCCTAGCATAAGCCACTAGGCCACGCATCCTGCAAGGGAGGCCAGCACTAGTTAATGTCCCTGAGTTACATGATTAAAAGCCTTTTAAAAACCAAACAAGATTCACTAAGTGAGAACTGAACAGAAGAAGAGCAGTGATGACAGCCCTATGATTAAATTAATCTCATCCAATGACACAGAGAAGCAGAAGTGAAAGGCTTCCTATGAGGGCGGTCCAGCTAACTGCCCATGGCCACAGGGAAGCAAGGCAGCCCATTTCTATTCCACACACGACGCTGGTGGTCAACAAGCCTCTGGGGGTGGACACCCCCAGCAAGAACGAACGAACGACAGCGGCAAAGCTAAATCTGTCACCTTCCGCCGGCAGGTGCACAAAGAGGCTGAGAATTTAATCATACCACAGCTCCCTTTAAGTTAATCAGCTTGACTTCATTTTACACAAATAGTCGACCATGTAAAAGGTTTCACTTTAGCTGACTTTGTATCCTTGTGTTTCTGCAGAACCTCTTTAGCCTTCTGCTACTCAGTCTCCTCCTCAAACAGGAGGGAGGAAAACATGCAACTTGTTCCTCAAATCTGTTTAGTTGCTCAGAGCCCTTTAAAGCTCACCCCCCACCAACACTCTGTCACTTACAGAGGCTCAGTGTGAATGAGTTGCGTAACCAACTCTGCTCAGCCAATGAGGTCGCAGAGCAGAAGCGGGGAACCTCTTTCTCAGCCACTCTGAAGAAGGGGGCCCAGCACAGTGACCCATTTCTGGGATGGGGGCCAGGCAAGTGGCATAGAGCTTCTCAGTCATTGGCAGAAACACCCCAGGGTACACTGGGTAGGCAGTTTCAGAGTTCACCATTACTAATAATAGTACTGCCTTGTGCTACACACAGTGACCTCTACACCCACTCTGCATGACTTCCATTCCCGTCTCTGAGATCAGATCAACAGCTGAGAAACCAGCTCCAACTCATTGCCTGCACAAACTCTGAGAAAGTCAACTTTCCCCAGTGGTATGCATATTAAGATTTTATGTTTACCTTTCATAGTTCTAGATTTAAATTGTCTGCTTCATTCACAGTTCAGTCAATTTGCGTAACCTTGACAAACCACGATCATGAACTTCTACTAATTTTTTACGCAGCCAACCTGCATCACAGAGAAGGACTTAGCAGTTAGTATAAGTGCTAATTGACTTCAGGAGCCTTAATGAAGTGTGACAGTGAGCCATGAAAGAGCTCGTTCAACATTTCAGGAGCAGATCAAAAAGGCATGCGGATCTCAAAGGGCGTTGCTAATGGAGATCAGCATTCGAAAGATCGGGGAAGTAGGGTATTTATGCGGCATGATACACCGGAAGCCAGTAACATGCACACGCACAAGCATGTACATACGTGCAGCTGTACCTGTAACTCAGGTCTGGGCCTCTAAGCGCCGGAAGCATGGCTTCTCACACGGCTATCGCCCCCACCCACGTGGTCGGCTTCACTCACCCGCCTGCCTGATAATCCTGCATTAGCGTTTGACGCCGCTTCAGAAACAAAAGCAGGAATTTCACAGAGCAGCTGGTCACAGCCATGCCGGACTGGCGTATAGCGGTAATGTACCAGGACAGCAAAGTGCACCGTTTACATTTCAAATAAATCAAAAGCAATATATAAATGGAGTAGCAAAAGATTTTTAGCATTCCTTTGTTGAGGGGGGGAGGGGGGCATGCATTCAAATATATCCATGCTGGAAAATTCTTTCAATAGCATCCTCTGAGGATAAGGGGGAATTCAGTTAGTTAACTTAGTATCTTAAAAACATGGAAGTTTATCAGAAGTCTTTATAGTAAATCTAGTATAGCTATAGTTGCACAAGATCGATATTTTAAATGTAGTGGGACAAAAAAAGTATTTAAAATTACTGAAAGCGTGTCATGAGACCCAATATATCATGTGACTGCTGTGTTGATGGGTCCTGACAAGCAAAAAAAATAAAAAAAAAACGGGCTAATAGTTTTCTGAGAGAAGCCTAACACATCACTGTAAGGGCTTGGTATGGCTGACAATTACGTGACACTAACGTTCTAATGAATTTTATCTGTAACATTTTATAGTTATGATAAGCCAAGGAGGGAACGGGCATCACGCACAGGAAGGGAGTTATGGTGGTAATTATTAGGGGGGGGGGGGGAGAGAGATAACACTATCTTAAGATTTCCCAGTCTTAAGATTATGGAAATTATATAAAAATATATTGTAGTGCTAAGTCAGTTTTTACAAATTATATTAAATGTACTTTTTAATGTAAAGAAAAAGGTTACTGAAAGTTATTGAAAGTCATTTTAGTTTAACTATGGATGATGTTCAACCCTCAACAACAGGGTGTGGAATGAAATCTTTCCTAATATACGAAGTACTAACATTTCAGTTGTAGTTTTTAAGTCGGCGCAAACAAAAGGTGTAGCTGGAACAAGGAGCCTTTCAAGGTCAGTGATGTGAAAGTCCCGCACTGAGCATGCCCACCACATATTTACTCTGGTCACCTGGACGTCCACTATCAACACACTGCGCTAATCTTGGCCTGCTGACTGTCATCTTATTTGTCTTAAGCAAGAAAAGCTTTAAATCAGATGAGTGTCATGAGATGTTCAAAGCTTAAGGGATGATGTAAACCTCATGCACCTATAAAACAGAAATGGTGCAAACACTCCTGCAGTATTATTGATTACTAATACCTCTGTAACCGTATGATCTCCAACACTTTAACTAGCAGATTTCACGTTAACACTTTACTTGACACAGCACAAATAATATGGTATTACACTATTACTTGTGTATTAATTAACCACAGATTATTTTTAGCTCCATACTGATCTCATGTTAATGAATGAACATCATTAAAGAATCGGGACATGTTTTATCTCAAGCAGTTCCTATATTTGTTTCTATATCTGTCAATTCTGTAAACCTCTGCGAACTACTGAAGGAACAAGTAATGAATAACACAAGCTAAATACTTCTCATGTTTGTACATAATTGATGAATCGTGACGCATCTTTTATCTCAAGTAGCAACTATTTTTGTTCATTATTCGCTCATAATCTGTACTTCAGTAGTAACTGAGTAATTACTATGTATTTGTGCCCCGTCAAGTGTTAACGATTTCACTTAGGGAGGTTTAGCGTTCAAATATTAAAATTTCAATCAACTGGAACTGAAGTATCTAAATAATATCAGTAAATGCACTGTTCTCCTAAAGGCTTGGTTTGCGTAACCTGTCCTATCACGTGGTGGGGTTAGTGCCATGCATTTAATTGTGGAATAAAGCCAAAAAACAAGCCGAAACCGCAGGAGGTGTGGATCGTGGCTACCACCACTAATAAATCCTGAAACCCAACATGATATAATGACAGATGAGCTCGCGCACCACAGGGGAAAACCCAGTGACCTTTAACCCAATAATGAGGAATCGCGGGAAAAAAAAAAAACAAACGCGGTTAAGGCAATAGTCCCCATACATCGTGATCACACTTCCAGCACTCAAAAAACAAAAAAATCAATGAACGATTAACTGCCGAAAATGGATTTACAAATTAAATTCATTAAATCGATTTTCAAATGGCACATCATGTATGGTTTATATACATTACATATAAACAATGTTTCCGGCTACAAATATACAGGTATATTTAACTTAAATTATAGGTATTTTACTGCATTCCAGCATGCGTACACATCCTCAGGCAAAGCTGCAGCGCCATTCACAAAAATGATCACTGAATGACCTTGACGGCACCGCTCGCCACACATCGCCTGTTTGCACAATGAAAGCGGCTCCGATAGTGAGAAGCGAGAGCAGATCGAGCCTCGAATCAATGTCAAAAACACATAACTGCTGCCAAGTACCATGGAGATTGTGCCCGGTCTTATTGATCATTCAATGACCGGGTGTCAAGCAGCGCCAGAAAGCCTGGCAAAGACCTCCCTCGCCGACAAAAGGCCAGCTTTTCCGCTTTGTTAAGAATTACACTTGCGGCTACAATTTCAGATATTTAGATATCGGATTTTCTAAACTGACTGACAAAAAATCGTGGTCATTTAGTATAACCTACAGGCGGCCGTTAAATTGATAAAGTCTGCCTTATTCGGCGCAGATACTGAGGGGAAACTGCGATATTTCTCATAGCCTATTTCCATATGTAACGTCGTGGCAGGCAAAGACGTGAGATTCAAGACCGTAAACGGTGGATAAGCTGTCAATCTGTCATCTGAACGCGTGTCCGGGAGCGATTAAAGTTCAAGAAAGACTGAACGCGGGCAGAGAAGTTAACAATGGAGATGGAGTGTCCTCCATACCCAGTCTTCGGGGCTTTTTCAACGAGGTCTCGGCCACGATCTTCGGCAGCCTATATTTTACTTTCATTATCTATTTATGCCGAGCTTATAGATTTCATAGATGAAGGTCGTTCGTGATCTATGTCATGGACAAAAAGTATTTTTTAATGTATCATCAGCGTTTTCCTGTCGGTACATACTGCCGTGCTCCCTCGATCAAACAAAGAGCCGGTCCCCGGGACTCAGTGGGACTCAGCAGATTCTATTTAAACTGATAGCTGGAGATACACTCGCCTCCCCCGCCCCCCCGTTGCTCGGCAACTTGACGTTACTGCAACCAGGTATCGATTATGCGGATAAAGCAGATACACGAGAGCGTGATAGTAAAACGCATTTTTAACATAGCATAAGAGTCACCTCCGGTGGTTAAATTGCCGAACAGGCATGTATAATAAGATAATAAAACAGATCTGGTACGGAGATGTTTCTTATTTGATATTTTCATTCAATATTATAATAGTGGGTATTACATAAAAGGCATCGCGCTCTGCCCCGGTTCATTTTGGCTGCCTATAAATAACTCGAGGTCCCACATCGCAAAAAATGAGGGCGATCATCGGGGAAACTCACAGCTCCTCTTCTGGAGGCTCTGGCAGGACGTGGCGGGCGCAAGCACGGCGGGGCTTTTAGAAACGCCCGCGGCGGACCGAGCGAGGGAACTGAGGACCTTCAGATAGCTTGCCATCTTTCGCTGAGATGAGGGGTAGCTGCAAGCCGGGATGCACTCCGAAAGCAGAAGGGCCGAGTCTGCAGTGCCGCGCAGCAATATGTAAAGCGCCTCCCCTAAGCAACGCGTCCAGCCTACGTCAGCGTCCAATTAAAGACACGGAAGACCGTTGTTTAACGCGACAAGACCTCATCGCATTTCGCTTAGCCAATCAGAGGCGAGTGCGCTGGCAGCTCCGAGGCGTACGTCCTACGTGACTTTCACTGACAAATTTTCGTGTGGCGTGTCCGACCGAGAATCCTTAACAGCGTATCTTGCGGCAAATTCGTCTTGTTTTCCTAACGAACCGATTTGCCTATTTGTTACAAAGCTCTGAACAACACAAAGACGCATGTGCTCCAAATGAGCCTTCCCACCTCGTTGCGGTTGTAATAAATTGTAATAAATGATGGCGGCGAGCACTTACAGCCCCAGAAATAATCCTGTCACATTCTGTCCCTCTACCCGCGAGTAAACTTCTATATTTAGCCGCGGATGGTATCCATACTGGGAGAAACGGTGGGAAGCAGAGGGGTCATGTGGGAGAGTTTAATTATGGAGGCGAGGCAGTGAAATCCATCTCTGCAGCAGTGTCTTCACAAGGGCAAAGATGTATACTCAGTACACACGTCCAGGGACGAGTTAAAGAGCAACATAGAACATCAAGGGCTGCTAGTGAATATTGCTTGACGGATATGCTTCTTACAAAGGAGATATAGCGGTTTCTTATTCCCAGATAAATGTTTTTCTTTTCTTTTTTCTCCGGTTGGTTTTGTCTCGCTCACCAATAGCATATGAAAAAGAACAAGTATGCATGCAATGGAATCATCTTAAATCTTTACAATCTACATGTGTGCAGCACAGTTACGAGATTCACCTTCATTCGTGTAAGAATAAACAGACAGCTTGAGCTCGCGTTCAGCAAAGTGCAATATAAAATTATGTCACGTGTTTCACGGTTCTGGAAAAAAATATATTTGCAATCGACAGATACATGAAAAATCTGAAATTTCACACTGCTATGGTTTTACGCAGATAAAACCATATTTTGGTTAATACCTACTTTGATGACGATGTCATAGATGTTTACATATTGTGGGTAACGCCTGTAATCAAACTATGCTTAGGCAGGACAGGTATATTTTTATTGTCGGTAGACTGCGAACCCCCTTCGTATGTCTGGCGCCGCTAGCCGCCGTCTGTTACACATAACTTCCACTAGGCGTTTAATTGCTAGACATAATTATCCACTTTGTGGAACACGTGTGTCTAAATGTAATAAGCAATAATAGGAGAACAGGACTATTTTAGAAACTTAAAAGTTTATTTTAAACTAGTCTATAAATGATAGGGTATCCAGGAATATACAAACTAACCAAAGGGAAATATATTAAATTACAATGCCAAATATCTTTCGCTCAGAAGACTTTGAAAGAGAGATAAGCAGTTAAAGGTTTTACAAAAATTAGACATGTGAGTATGCTGTGAACATGTGAAGTGAAACGGAGATCATCAGAATTATTTCAGGATGTAAATTGAGGCAGGGAAGCAACAAAAAATCTTGAAAAATTCTTACAGGACAGAAGTCTAGTCTAGATACATTTCACAAAAGTGCCTTGGCAGTACTATTTGTGAAATCAATTGAACTTGAATATCACATTCAGTGACGGCAGGATTCTTCCTGCTTTCAGCTGAGTATAACATCTTAATGGAATTTTCCACATATAATGATGCAAGGTAGGCATTACTGCAATCCACCCATCGTCTATCCTGCACGCGGGGGGCGGGTACTAGGCCACAGTAGAGTGCAGGCCTCACTGAATGGGCAATTTAAAGGCACCAATTAGCCTAACTGCTGGGCTGTGACACAATGAGAACGCCACACACAGATGCACACAGGGGGCAGGATTCCAGCTAACCAGCCTAGAAGGTGTGAGGCAACAGCCACTAAACCATCACACCACCCTCAGTTTAAAGATATGCCTAGAAATGATTAAATAAGTTTCAAGTTGAGGTGTCTGACCATAATATCATGCCCAAGGGGGAACTGTGTTCATACAGAACCACTGTTATTGTCAGAAGAACATAAGAAATTTACAAACGAGAGGAGGCCATTCGGCTCATCAAGCTTCCTGGGGGAGAACTTAACTAATAGCTCAGAGTTGTTAAAATCTTATCTATCTTAGATTTAAAGGAACCCAGGGTTTTAGCTTGCGCTACACTAGCAGGAAGACTATTCCATACTCCAACTACATGCTG
>JAODKC010000021.1:9738255-9753216 GCA_026777985.1 Mormyrops attenuatus
ATGCAAAAGTCCTAGGCAGTGAAACAAAATGTTTATATAATCACATTGGCGTAAAACTGAGATATTGTGTTTCTCACTAGATGAAGTTGAAGGAGATCGGCTAAATCGGCAGACGGGGACGACGTATGCGGGTGCGTTGGTAGCTGTGCTGCACAGTGGCGGCTGGTGGGGGGCGTGGCTTAAATAAATAATTAAGGAAAAGCGAGTAAAGGGCAATAATGCGAATGTACAGGAAAAGTCAAACCTTTACTTTGACCTGAGATCGAGTCCCACCAAGGTGGGCGGAAAGGGTGCGGGTAGTATGGGCGGACATGCCGAGATGGGGCATCCGAGGAAACGGCCACAGCGGAAAGATCACCGTCACCGTCATGGGTGCCACTCCAATGAAATGCCAAGGACAGGTAGTCGTTAAAAAACTAACAAGGAGAAGGCATTACAGATGTGCCGTAACCGAATACCTTAAAACGCAACAAAAATTGCTATTTCAAATTAAAACAAGGCTTAAAGCGCCGAGAAGCAGAATGTTGTGGGAATTGATTAAACCTGAAGAATTCCATATACAAACATATATATGTGTGTGTTTCTTTGCATCTACAAAAGAAATAATAATAATAATAATAATAATAATAATAATAATAATAATAAAACAGCAGCTTCTTTCTGTACAGACAGATGAAAATTTGAACCATAAAAAAAAACTTATAAAAGTGACACGAATAAGTGATGTGTGTGTGTGTGTGTGTGTTCCGCGGTCTGACATAGAACTGTAAGACCTTCCAGAAGCGTCTGGGATCAGTGTTTCCCAATCTGGTCCTCAAGGACCACAGACGTTTTTGCTCCCTCCCAGCTACCGGGACTGTCTGTGAACTGTCTGGCAGGGAGCTGGGAGGGATCAAAAACATGGACTGTCTTTGGGTCCCCAAGGACCGGATTGGGAAACACTGCTCTGGATTGTAGAGACCAGCAGCCGGTGAGAACACCTGCTCTCCACACAATGCTCCGGCCACACATTCTGCCGGAGGTGCAGCGCATCGCATTAAATTCCGCGCTTTTGATGCTGATCCCACGGTGAATCGCTCACCTCCGCTTTCTTTCTTTGCGATTCGTTATTGGCTTTTTAACATTGTTTTTGGTGCTAAATCGTCGTGTGTGTTTTAGCTCCAATGTGAGTCACCTCTCACCGTGGGGGTGGGCAGAGGTGGCATCCTTTGTGCTGATTGTCACTGTGATGAAAAAAATAAAGTCAAAAAGAGGAACAAAAAAATCTAACAGATATTTCATTTTGGCAAAAAGTTTGGCAGAGGTGGGAGGCTGGAGCAGGGTACGCCACAGGGAGGTCCCGGAAGGATGGGCCTGCTCCCAAGCGCTCCCAGGGGGTCAGCAGGGGAGGGGCAGCAGGGCCTGGCATGAGAGCCAGCAGAGGGAGAAAGCACAGAGTGTAGCCCGCCCGGCCACCCACATTCAGGCATGAGCTCAGGAGAGGGACACAGGCCCCGTCGCTCACACAAGACTGAAAAGTGCTGCTTTGTTGAATTTTGCCGGTAGACAGTCCCCACTGGCACGCATCTCTGTGGGGGGGGGGGCAGTTTCTCGTATGATGTTTCGGTCCAAATGACTAATGGCGTGAGGAAGCGGCCTACTGAGGTATGGCAGAGGCCCACAGCCCGCTTCGCCAGCTGCCCCGATCCCCAGGGAGCACAAATGTGAGAGCTCTAAGGCTCTAAGGGGCGGGGGGTTTGCCCAAGGGGGCTAAGGGTTTGGGGGGGGGGGTAAGGGTTTGGGGAAATCAGCAGGCAGAGGATTGGGGCAGGGGCAGTGCCCGCTCGTTCTTGCGGCCGCCATTCATGTGGGCATACGGTGGCGTCTCGTCAAACTCTGGCCGCAGAAGCACCACCGGCCCGTTGGCTGCCGCCGGCCCCACCTTCTTGTCCATGGGTGGTGAGGCGGGCGCCGGTCCGTTTCCGGGGCCTGGAGATGGAGCTGAGGCCAGGGAGGCGGGCTGAGGCTGGGGGCCCTGGACGGCGGGGCAGGCCTGTGGAGGTGGCGGCGAGCTGGTGGTGGTGGCGGGCCGGCCCGAGGATGTGGGGTCCAGCAGCACATTCTCCATAACCTCCAGCTCCAGGTCCAGCCCCTCTGAGTCAGGGGGTTTGTTCTCCTCGCTGTAGAAGAAGCTCACTTCCCGAAAAGGAGGCTCCAGCTCGTCCTTGATGCTGCTGATGATCTCCAGGAAGGAGGGCCGCATCTTGGGGTTGTACTGCCAGCACATGCGCATCAATTCAAACCTGGGGACACAGAAAGGCGGGTGTCTCACCAACGTCTCCCCTGGCAGACGGGCACGCTGCTGCCAAAGTGCAGCATCTTAAACACTTCAACTACAGAGGGCCTGTTGGGCTCGCCTGAGCTATTTTCTGTTAAAGAGGTCAGCTAAAATGAGACCTCTCCCACGTGTTCATGCCAGCCTCCCACCCTCAGGTGGCGCAGTGCACTGCAAAGTGAACGGCAGTCAAATTCATGATCAGTACATGGGTTTAATCTAGGAAAACATGGAAAGGTCAACAGCGGACAAATGAATTGCAGCGCGAGGCAGACAAGCAGAATGCCCTGGGTGCAGTGTGACAGATGTGTCACTGTCCAGACCCAATGGGAATGGGGCAGAGCGGAAAATGAGAGCACCATGTTATCTACGTGCAGAGAAGGGCACGGGCAACCACAGCTGTTGGGACCTGCCAGTACAGTACATCGTTTACCGAAGTCACATGATCAAGCAGTCTGACTGTCATTGGCCAAATCTCGAGGGAGGAAAACGTCTGAAAAAATATATGTAACAGAAGCACACCGGCAAGAGGTGGCCTGCTTAACATGGACATGCATCTGTGCTGCCCCTGCAGTGCCCCCCCTGCCCCCGACCCCACTGATGTCAGCAGGGCCAGGTGAACAGAGACCCCTAGCTGTCTGTGACCCCCTTGCCTCCCACAGAATTTTGGGACATTCCAGAGCATTCCACCCCCTACAATGTTCACCCTTATAGAAGAGCCAGCAAGCTGCAGGGCAAACTTGTTTAGTCTCCTACTCCAGGATCTCCCTGTGGAAATGGCTAAAGCATCTGGACTGGGCCCCAGTGCTCCGGGATGACCTGTCTGCAGAACCTCGCAATATGTAACCGGGACACGCGCTGCAATGCTCCCCGTCTGACACCCCCACCCCACACCCCAGCCCCTGTCCAACACATTCCTGTTAATTTGACTGGAGTTTGAGACAGTTTCATAATAAGGCTGCCTGGCACTGAACATGGTGTCACAGCTGTTTCAAAAGCGACAGTCTGTCTCATCAATGTTAGCAGTTAGGGGAAGTCTGGGGCTGGGGGGGTCAGCTTGATGCTGACAAGGGCTGCATGTACCTTACTGATCAACACTGCACTGTCACATAATCTCATCACCAACACTGCATTCTAACGCACACTCACCACCAACACTGCATTCTAACGCACACTCACCACCAACACTGCATTCTAACGCACACTCACCATCAACACTGCATTCTAACGCACACTCATCACCAACATTGCATTCTCTCACACATTTGCATATTTGTATCTTTTAATTGCAGGATATGACAGAGAATTTTCTGTATGATCCAAGCCTCAGCCAATGGCCTGAAGGTCAGGGTGTGTGTCTGGGACTGATCCAGGCTGCCTGCCTACAGAAATGACAGGAATCCCCAATCCCCCCCCCAGCTAATTGTAGTACACGTGAGGTACAGCATAATGGCAGGGGGGGGAGACTCACAACATGTCGGGGCAGTTGTCTGGTTTGTCCAGCAGGCCCCCGTCCATGACGAATCGCAGAACCTGCTCGTTGGACATGCCCTGGTAGGGCTGCTCTGCTAGGGTCGCGATCTCCCACAGCACAACCCCAAATGACCTGCAGGGGGAGCAATAGGACACCGGTGATCTCAGGACACACGCATCTGCCGCCCGCAACCAGTCACAACACCACCAACATGGGGGCAGTACCTGAAAAAATGACACAAGTAAAAGGAACAGGGAGTGACAGCATCAATGTGATTATTTATACAACAGTATGTTTAAAAGCTCTTCATAAAACCTTTATATTCATGTATGCATTTATATAGCTGACTGAACCTACTAACTGCTGCTTTTTAAGTGGATGATTGGTGTTGTGGGGGAGGGGCAGGGTGAATGTGATTGGTTTGCTTAGAGCTCACTGTGAAGCAGAGAGAGAATGAGATTTGGGTTTCAGGGATGCAGTGGTGAGCCTGGGCACTAATGCTAGCACAGTCATTTGGAAACATCTGGAAGACTTTCACTGACAAAAGGAGGCGGCCCCCCGGGACTCATTCGAAACAGTCTGCAGCTCTGGCCTGACACTAGAACACTAGAAGCCATATGAGGGAGCAGGGAAGTACTGAGGTTAACAGGTGACAGGGGACTGGGGACAGGGCGGCAAGTGCTGGGCTGTGTCAGGGCCAAATCTGGGGGTCTTGGCCGGAGAACACTCCCCCGGGTAGGCAGGGAGCGAAAGCGAGCGTACCAGACGTCAGAGTTGGTGGTGAACACGCCGTCCTTGAGGGACTCGGGGGACATCCAGCGCACAGGCAGCAGCCCCTTGCCCCCCTTGCGGTAATAATCGGTCTCGTATATGTCCCTTGTCATGCCGAAGTCTGCGGGGAAAAAGGGGGACACATCTGAGCCAGGACAATCCACAGGGCCGAATCTGCCCAGGGACCCCACCAATCTGCACCTCTCTGCTTTTCCCTGTTAGTCTCACTGTACTTGTCAAGTGCACCCAGTCTCTCTGTACTTCTCCAGTTTTCCCAGTCTGTACTCTATATGGTTCAGCAGATTTTCCAGAGGTTACAACACTCCTTTGCTCCCGCACGACCCATTGGGGAGAATGACCGAATTGTTTTCTGGACCTGTTTCGGAAATCTGCATGTTCGAAATCACAGCGTGTGCTCTCTGCTCAGCTGAAGATTTCCCTCAAACTTCCTTAACAAAACAAAACAGATCTCTGCAAAACCAGCCCTGGTTGACCACTAATAACGACCGCTGAATGATTTAATGGTCAGACGTACCCTTCATGCTCGCACCTTTTTTAGACAAGACATTCTGATTGGTTTCTCTTCTCAGTTTCCACATTACCCTCCCCTCGCTGTACACAGCCCAGCAGACCAAACGTAAAGCGTGATGCAGAGAAATATGCTGACTGCTCACCTCCGATCTTCACTGTGAAGTCTTCAGCCACCATGCAGTTTCTGGCAGCCAGGTCTCTGTGCACAAACTTGTTGGCATTGAGGTAGGCCATGCCGTCCGCGATCTCCCCTGCCATCTGGATCATCTTCTTTAGGGGGGGCAGTGGCTGGCTGGATGTGTTCTGTAGAGGACATCGCAAAATGTTTACCAGCTCTCATTAAACATTCGTATGAGAAAGCTGGGTTTTCAAGGATGAATAAAAGATCCATAAGTGTGACTAACTAAGGACCTAAAGCTGTCAACCTGTGTTTTACCACATGCATCAGCAGGTACCTTAACATCAACATCATATATCTTACCACATGTTAATTTGTACCGTAGAATGTTCCTTGCTATGTCAGTGCACACTTTAAGCCCTTAGCATGTAGCTTACCACACACATTAGATTTCACATAAGAATACATCTTGTCATCCAAGTTAGCTCATACCTCAGCTCAGAGGTCTCCAACCATTTTTACAGCGAGAGCTACTTTTACCAGGAAAATAATTTGGGGATCTCCCGAGTCGCCATGGTAACGTTTTGGCTATCAACCCGTCAGTCGCAATGGACCGCTGGGCGTCCACTACCTTAGCTGTTAGTATGTATCTTACCACACACACATTAGCTTTAGCATGTACCTTGCCATGAACATTAGCTTATGTACTTTAGCCCTTAGCATTGCTGATGAGTAAAATAAGGCAAGATTAGTGGGGTTTTGGTAGGTGGTATATGAACATCTGTTGTCTTGGATACAGAGGTGAAGAACAGGGCAGGCTGGGGACAGACACCTCTTTGGAACGAAGAGACCGCAGGTAGCTCTTCAAGTCCCCACGTGTCATCAGCTCCATTATCACTAAGGTAGGCTGCCCCTGCGACACCACGCCCAGAAGACGCACCTAGACCAATCACATAAGGGAATATGAGGTCAAAGTTAAGACAACAAAGAAGTCATGTCAGATACACAGTAGCCCTGAGCCATGAAGGAGGGTCTGTACAAAGGCTCTCACCACATGGTGGCAGTTGAACTCCTTCATGACAGATGCCTCGTTGAGGAACTCGATGCGCTCACGCATGCTGGCAGACTCATTCACAGTCTTGATGGCAACCCGTGTCTCCGGCTCATCCTTGACCACGCCCTTGGCCACGCCCTCGTACACCATGCCAAAGGAGCCTTGGCCCAGCTCCCGGCACATGGAGATCTTCTCACGTGGCACCTCCCACTCATCAGGCACATACACTGGGGACAAGGACAGTGTCACATGTGCACACTTAGGCAGATATGCGGATGGACAGAGAAATGAAAGGACAGAGACAGACAGGCAGATCGACAGAGACCGACAAACACACAGCCGTTCATGTAGTCACAGTGTAACCTGACAGCTCAGCTGCATTTCTGGTCCCCTAAACACACTCCTCGCATTCCGCTCACGCCGACAATACAAGTCCACTCACTCTCGGCTGCACTGAAGTATTCGGGGTTGACGGATGCATAGAGGACGCCATTCCCCAGCCGTTCGCTGTTCCTGTGAAGACAAGGCCGCAAAGTCACGAGGACAGCCGCACATGGCAAAGGTGGTGAAAAGCGACATGATAAATGACCACTCTGCTGGAAATTAAACAAATTTAACCAAGGGGGTGGAAACTACGGGCTTCTCAAGGTCTCAGTCCCCCCAAGGCAGAGACACATACCTCTTCTTGTTCACCAACACCAGCACCACCACCAGGCTGACAGTCATGATCAGCACGATGACAGGAATGGTGACCATCAGGTAGAAGACGTTGTCGTACTCTGCAGGGTTGAGTGGCAGAGGAGGGCTTCAGGAGGGCTCAGCGACACAGGGTTACCAACGTCTGGAACAAAAGCATGCACCGGCGACTGTGTGTGGTCCTTACGTTTCTGATGGGACATGTAGAAAAAGATGGGCTCAGTCCAGGAGCCGTTGCCGGCAAGCGAGGTGGCGCGCACACGGGCCGAGTAATTTCCTGGGCCCAGGTTGCTCAGCCGCGTCCCTCTGTGGCTCCTGAAGTGCTGCTGGGACACACACTCATGCTTCTCTGTCTGAAACACAAAAGTAAAACGGGGGGGGGGGGACAGCTCAGGTGGGGCTCATGTCCTCCCTCTGTCCCCAGAATGGGAGATTCCCGGTGCTCACCTCCTGCCCCAGGCGGAACTTGATCTCGTACATCAGGATGAGCCCGTTGGGCTTTGACGGATGGGGCCACTTTAAGATGACGGCGTCTGCGCCCCCCTCGTCTCCCTCCCAGCTCACAGGGCCTGGGATGTTGTCCGCTTTGTCTGACAATGAAAGGTGGGTCCTGTCAGCAAGCACACTGTGCACACCCTCCTCCTGACACCATCTGAATTACTCCCATTAAGACCAGCACCAGTTCAGGCATCTGAATCAACAATTAACCCACTAGCTTCCAGTGCAGGTTCAGCTCTCCAGCCCCCAGTGCTGCGAGGGAAGCCTACATTGGTCTGATAACTGGAGCAGCGCTCTGCTGGACATGAACTGCTGACTGCTCACCCTCTGGCTTGGTCCTGGCGAACACGAAGGCAGCGGCGCTGCAGTGCTTGACCTCACGGTTGCAGGCGTGCACGTCGATTCGGTAGACGGTGAAGGCCTGCAGGCCGGAGATCTCCATCCACTTACGATCACTAACCACCTTTTCATGGAAATCATACTCCTGCTCTGCCAGGTCTGCCCACGTGCCATTCAGTCCCGCCCCTACCCCTGTGGCGTTCTCGCTGGCCCCGTGGGTCACTGTGCCATTGGCAGTGCCGAACAGCTCCCTCCGCCGGCGGTCCGGTGGCCTGCAGGGATAGACAGAGGGGGTGCTAAGAAGCAGACCGAGGCGGTAGTGACCAGCAGGGAAGCGATCTGATTGGACGGCACTCAGGAGACTGACAGCTGTGCTCTGAGACTCTCTCAGATTTTGCTTGTCGCTAGGAGATGGACATGAGGGACAGAGTCAGCCAGCAGACACAGAGCTCCAGAGCCGGTCCGGCCACAGCAAACACACACCCATAGAGCAGGTGTCCTTGTACAGGGATATACATGACTCCCAGGGGACTTGTAGAGTCACAAACATGCTACTCCTTCCTATTTGGCCAGGAAGGGATTTCCCCCCCCCAAAACGTGGATTTTCTGTAGGCTGAGGCCCAGAACTCCACGGGACCCTGACCACACACAATAGCACGGACATACAGATACACCACTGCCACACGCCAAACAAACTGAGCATACAACCGATCCCCCAATGTTCAGCAGAGTCTGGGGTGGGAGGGTAAAGCTCACACAGCCATGAGGATGGTGAGTGACACCCACACGGCATTCAGCTCTGGCTTGGTGGCAGGGTGTACAAAGACAGGGTAGAGGCCTGGCGTTTCCTCATCCAGACACGCCAAGCATAAAAGCAGGATAGCATGACGCCAGACAAAGGCGACGGCAGCTGTCAGGCATGTAGGCGGGGCCAGGAAGGAGGGGACGTGCGAGGGGACAGCCGCTGGCCATGGATGGCAGCAAGTGGCAGCTGAAGCTCAACAGACATCCCAGGGTAGGCCGGAGGGCCCCCATGGGGGCAAGGCCTGACCTAGGGTCACCTTTAGGGGACGCGTATTGACTCGTCCGCTCTGGATCTCTGAAAAGATGTGACGTAATCGGAGCTCATTAGGGAGGAGCTCTGAGCGAGAGAGTACAAGCGATATGGGACAGATGGGAACGTGACACAAACACGGCATTGGAAACACAAACAAACTGCCCACCACAGAACTCCGGCGACCAATAACTGAAAGTGCTTCAAAGAGGACAAAACCAACGTGTCACAAATGGCACTGATAATCAACAACTGGGGAGATACTGCTGTCTCAGGAAGGCTGTGGATTTCAACTGAAAAAGCACACAGTCCATGGAGTAGATCCAAAAACAGACCAGCCTGCCAGGACCCTCCCGAGAAACAAAGGCACCTTAATGCCCCGAGTCGGCCCCTAGCTTCGCCCGCGTCTTCCTGGAACTGGACTCTGTGGGAAGTACATCGGCACAGCAGGGCAAGAGCAGGGGGGCTGAGGGGGCTGGCGGTGTGGGAGGGGGAAGGAGAAGGAGACAGAGACAGCGGTCCGCGAAGTAGCCGTATCCTCGGGTGACCCAGACAGGGCTGCACACACCCCCCCCCCTCCCTTGGTGAGCGATGTCTACAGCTCTGCTGTCTCCCTGGTCCCCCAGACACGCTCACTGAAGGCCACCTGAAGCTTTTCCTCAGCGATGTTTGGTGCAAAAGATGAAACAGGGGCGTATGTCTGGCTGGGGGGGGGTTGGGTGTCCAGGCCTACAAGCAGCACCAGAAGCCATTTTGTAATGTATGTAACTGATGCAGAGGCAGGTACTTCTGGAAGAGACGCTGCAGGGAGGAAGACGTGGAGTCCCAGGACTTTGCGGCGGAGCGGGAAAGAGGCAGCTTCTGCTCCTTCCAGGCCTCCGAGGACACTTTTATTCCATTAGTATTCCAGATGGATCTGCTGTACATTCCCTGGCAGCCGGTCACTCCAAACAACAGCCCAGACAAAGAGAGCGTGTGTGGAGGTGGGGGGGAGGGGGTGATGGAAAACATTTCCTCTTCATTCAGTTTATTTTCTCCCCCCTCCCCTGCTCCTCCTCAAAGTCCCCCGCTCCAGCTTTTCAGAAACTCGAGGGCGATCTCCTCAGATGCCCCACTTTCCCGTAAAGCCGGACGCCCCCGGACCCCCTAGGCAAAGCAAGCCTGACAGATTTCTGGCACAGACTGTCCCCCCTAAGCCACTGCACTGAAGCCACGCCCCCCCCCCCCCAGCCACCCAAAGACCAAAAACCAGACAATGGAAAGATCCAACACTCTCCAGTAGGATCACAGTCCATCGTCGTTTTCTTTCCAGGAACAAAAAAAGTTGCTACTTGTGTTCCAACATTATGGGGGGGGGATTTTGCAATCTGCCAGGATGAAACCAGACCAGCTGAAAACCCACCACAGGCCTAAAGGGACAGCAGGACAGAGAAGCCCCCTACTTTGTCCCCAGCCGGCCCTAAATCAGGCCTGATTCACCCTGTAAACAGCTGCTTCATTCTGTATGTGTGCTTCGGTGAAAGCGGAGGCCCAGCTTTAAATGCAGAGACATCCATGGTAACAGTGCCCAGTGTACAAAGGTCTCCACTCCGCAGAGGGCTGTCCACAGGCCTCCAGGAGGCATGCCCCTCGCCCTCTGAGGCTCCAAGGCCTGTGTCTCTATCAGCACGCCACTGCAGTCACATGACGGCAGATCTGAGAAGCATAAGGGACATACAGACCTCCACAGCTGCCCCCAGACTCCCGACCGACAGCTCGTGTGAATCCTATCTGATTTCAGTCTCAGACACACCTCAGACCAAAATACCTACAGAGCAACTGCCTCATTTTATCCAATTCAGAAAACAAACATGTATAAGTGCATGATCTCTTAGACCAGTGTTTCCCAATCTGGTCCTTGGGGACCCCCTAGACCGTCCGCGTTTTTGCTGGGCAGGAGCAAAAATGCAGACCTCATGTGGGTAGCCAAGGAGCGGGTAGGGAAACACAGTCTTAGAACTATTATTCTGGGAAAACAGGTTAATTTATCTCAAATGTTTGTACCTGGGGGTGAAAATGGAGTTATGCAGGAAGTTTTCAAAGACCTTCCTGTACGAGGCATCCTCTGCCTCAGCCTTTAGGTCCTCCACAGTTTTGGGGCACAGGCAACATGGGCCCTTGTCCCCACCCCCGGCATCCGATTTGGTGGGCTTGGTGTCATTCTCCATGTCGACCACTCCTGTGGCAGATATCCTGATGGGGATCTTCAACTCTGCAAATCACAAGAAACAGCAGAAAATGAACCTTTGCAAATGGTCAGTGTCGGCCCTTCCTTAAAGCAGCTCACTTTCAGAACTTCCGGGCTTACAAACAAAAAAGGCCAAGCACAGATCTGGCTGTTAGAGCTGGACCATTTCTTCGGTTCCGTTCCCTCCCCCACGTTTGCTCCACACCCCCATCAAAGTCGTGCCCAGCTTGCCGCTAGCTGTCAGTGACTGCTGCCCACCTTTAGAGCAGTAGTTGTGCACATAGAGCTCCCGGTCTTCAGGCTGCTGCTGCCAGCGGACTAAGTAGTAGGTGTGGTTCCCATTGGGGGAGATGGGAGGGGACCACTTCACCAGCAGCTTTGAGGAGGAGTTGGAGTAGGAGCGCACATCCAGAGGCATGGAGGGCTCTGCACACACAAAAGATCATGGTGTGGCCCGGTCAGCCGCGGAGCCTGCAGTGTCACACTCAAAGGCAGACTGAGCAGCACTGCAATGACAAGGTGGTTCTTACCAGATGGCTTGGTGCGGATGTAGACCACCTCACTCTTGGCTCCCAGAACATGCCGGTCGTCGACAACCAAGGTGACCGCTTTCACAAGAATGGCGTACTGTGTCCATGGCTTTAGCGATGACAGCATGACCCCCGGGTCCACGTCCTTATCATGAGGCAGCTCCACGTCCACCATGTTCCAGCTGTTGGACCCGCATCCATCCTGACCGTCGAACTCTGTGATGTCCTGCAAGGGCCTGTAGTGCACATGGAGAGCACAGTCAGTCCCAGTAACCCCCGGCATGCAGAGCACCATCAGTCCTAGTAACCCCCAGCATACAGTGCGCATGGAGAGCACGGTCAGTCCTAGTAACCCCCAGCATGCAGTGCGCATGGAGAGCACGGTCAGTCCCAGGAACCCCCAGCATGCAGTGCGCATGGAGAGCACGGTCAGTCCCAGGAACCCCCAGCATGCAGTGCACATGGAGAGCATGGTCAGTCTTGGGAACCCCCGGCGTGCAGTGAATTTGGAGACCCCGGTCAGTCCTGATAACCCCCGGTATTCAATGCACATGGAGAGCACAGTCAGTCCCAGTAAGCCCCAGTATGTACTGCACATGGAGAGTACGGTCCATCCTAGGAACCCCCGGCATGCAGTGCACATGCAGTGCAAGGTCCATCCCAGGAACCCCCAGCCTGTAGTGCACGTGGAGAGCACAGTCAGTCCCCGGAAACCTTGGCATGCAGAGACGCCTGTCTGGGACATCTATAGGTCACTGTAAATTCCCCGCTACTATCTGCCTTCTCAGGGTTTACGTATCACTGCTCGCTTAGCGAGAGTGCTTCCATATGGCAGAGAAGCTGTGTGTGCGTACAAGCGGGCCCGGTGAGCGAGCGGACGGCTGGCTCTGCCGCCTGGCACGTGGCAAGAGCATCCGGCAAGGCAGCCAAACACAAATCGTAAACAAAAGGGCTTTTATTTGCCGATGGAGGAAAGGCCCAGAATGCCGATCATCCACATGTGGCCCGGGAAGAAGGGCCCACAGAGGCCCGTCACCAGCAATATAACTCCAGCTATAAGGGCAAGACACATTATCTCCACTGCTTACCAAATATATGTGAGCCTGGGACATCCATAAAGGGGCATTACAACATGAGGGACACTAAGAGACCACCTCCGCAGATATCTGAAATCCAGAGATAGCGCACTTACGCTTCCTTGTAGTACACGATGAAGCTGATGAGGTCGCGATAGTCCGGCGGCCGGTACCGCTCCCACGTCAGCTTGATCCGGCTGCTGGTGGTGCTGTTGGACGTGAACTTCAGGATGTAGCTCTCGCCTGCGAGACAGGAGCTGCTTAGACACCCACCGCCAGCTGGCCGACATTAAAGGGGCAATTCACCCCAAAATAAAAATAAATAAAAGCATATTCCTCAGATATGCTGCAGGGCTATTTATCTATCTATGTTGTGGTGAGAGTTGGAGATATTGGCCGTCTCTGGAATATAATGGAACTGAATGGCATTTCTGTGGTGTTTAAATAACAAAAAAATACAATTGAATTAAACAGTGATGTCTCTTACTAAAAATCATGACCCAGTTACTCAAGATAATCCACAGACCTTATAGTGAGCAGTTTCATTTAGGAACTATTTTCTTTCTACGGAACTCCACACACCAACCATATCACTACGCCGAAGTTAGCGCCGGGGCACTCCTCGGCTGAGCGTTAATGTTAGCTAGCTCAGCAGTGTTAGATGAGCTAGCAGGATCGAGCTATTAGTACTAATAACTAAGACAGTATTGTTGCTATTTGTTAGTGTTGGTAGCTGACAATAACTGATACAGCCAGCTCAGCCGTGCTTAGACCCACACACCCCTGGGGAGGGAACCACTATCGGCAGAGGGTAGGGGGATGGTAAGCATCTGCCCTCTGCTGGGTTAGGAACAGTACCAGGAACCAGCATAGGAACAAAACAGGGTCCTCATTACCAACCCTAGGGATGGGGGGCGAACCCCATGACTTAATTTCCAATTTCAGGACCCTAGAACAATTATAGTCTACAAAAACCCAACCAGATGACCTCCCCTACTACCGCCGTCCATTTAGCCTCTGCCACGAGGCTGCTGTCACTCTCAGAGCCAAGGAGCGGAAAGCAAGAGAGGACAGAGAGCAGGATGGACAGGTCAGTGAGGGCCTGGGGTCTGCTTACAGCTGGCCCTGTCGCCATTATTGCGAAAGTCGTCGTCCTGGAACTTCTCCCCGATACCCGTCTTGTCCCACATCTTGCGGATCTCCGACATGCACAGCTTGGGGTTGAAGCGGAAGAAGAGCCTCCCCACTTTGATGGTCAGGTTGTGCTGGGACCAGTCCCACAGATACTGGAGGTTCTGGTTATCCAGCGCCGAGAAGGAATACAGTCTACGAGGGAAGAAAGCACACGCTACCTGTGTCAGACGATGACATGGAAGCACCACGAAGCACGAGACGAAGTGGCCGGTGCTGCAGCAGGGTTCCCAGCGAACTACCCCCCCCCCCCCCGTGGCATTCTGAGCCGTCAAACGTGGCCGTTGTCCTCCCCTATCCTGTGGGACAGGATAGCATGCCTCATACTGGTGGGGATCGCCAGGGCGATTAGTTTCCTTGGTTACAGGAATTCACCTTCTGCCTGCGATCGCCGAATTTGCACGGAGCCCGACTTCAAGGTCTTCTAATTCCAGGTTCCCTAACAGTCGGACCGCTCAGACAGATTACAAATTAGGCACAACTAGCTAAACGCAAAAGCCCATTAGCGCCAATTCTGCAGCCATGCTCTCTTCATCTGGCAGAGAGGCCTGATACACACCAAAATGGCATTCCTGAAGCGCGTCGCCAAGGAAACACTCGCGCCTGCATGAAGTAAATTCCCACATTCACGTTTGTATTGTGGACAGAAAAAGTCAATCTGACGGATTTAAAAAAAAATGAGCCTGAAAAGACACTTAACATTTTAACTTTGTATTGCTTAATACTTTATTAATGCCCATGAGAAAATCTCTTTTCGATTTACCAAGCTTGGGGGGGTCATAGCACAGGGTCAGCCAGTGTGCAGCTCCCCAGGAGCTGGGGTTTAAGGGGATTTGAACAGGCGACCTTCCGATTACAGGGGCAGAGTGCTGACGCACAGAGGCACATGCTGTGGGTGAATGCAAACAAAGACACCATCTTTACCTCCTCTACCTCAGCAGACCCACTGTGACACTGTGATGTCCAGGTGAAGCCCTATTCCCATTAAGGATGGCATCACATGTAACTGTTTGACCTACGAAGATGTTGTCCCTCTTGAAACACAAAGCCCCCACCCCACACCCCCTTCAACTAGCTTTTCCCTCCCC
>JAODKC010000021.1:9757097-9774798 GCA_026777985.1 Mormyrops attenuatus
TAACGGAGAGCGGGTACAGCAGGGTCAGGACAGAGTGCGCCCTAACGGAGAGCGGGTACAGCAGGGTCAGGACAGAGCGAGCCCTAATGGAGAGCGGGTGCAGTAGGATAAGGACAGAGCACATCCTAACGGAGAGCGGGTACAGCAGGGTCAGGACAGAGGGCACCCTAACGGAGAGAGTGCGCCCTAATTGAGAGCGGGTACAGCAGGGTTAGGACAGAGTGCGCCCTAACGGAGAGCGGGTACAGCAGGGTCAGGACAGAGCACGCCCTAACGGAGAGCGGGTACAGTCACACACCACACTCTGAAATCAAATCTTTACAACTTTCTAATTTTATCGATTGCTTCACACACAGTGGTTTTAAATGGCCAAGATCTTGGTGCATGCTGTAATTACCCCTAAATAACCCTCTAACACACAAAAGGGTTCAAAACAGCGTGGATGCATGGCTGTCAGACAAAGACCATGGTACAGGATTTTACCATATCACGGCAAGAGCTTGGAGAGAATACCAACATTAAACATCACATAAAAGCAGGAAAACGGAACAAAACTAGCATGTTATATAACTTTATGTAATTTTCCAGGCAACAGTCTGGTAAATCTGTTACCACACTGAAACCTTTTACAACAGATGAATCAAAACCCACAAGGCAGTTTAAAGATAAAACAGGGAATTTCCATACGGACCATGGAAAGAGAGCAGTGTCGGGCAACTGCTGACAGGGGCCGCTCTATGCATGACGGCATATCTCAAATCATGCGCTTGTATTTCTGAATAGCGAGAAGTGATGTGTGCTACATGGCTCCATCCTGGGACCTCCACATCCAAACATGGTGGGGGGGGCTTTTTAACAGTAAATATTGGGCATGACTTAAAACATTTATAGCGCATCCCACACACACACACACACACACACACACACACACACACACACACACACAAGCTGCCCAGCCAGTAGGGAATAGTATGAATTTTGAGATGATGGTTTCCTTTATTTGCCACTTGTACTTGACAACAGGTAGATTGGAAGGCGTTAGTGTTTGCATATCACCTCCTGCTCATCTTTTCTAAGACAGATACAAGCAGAGACAAGGGTGCAGCTTAGGGTCTGAGCGCAGGGTCAGCCGTTCATCCAGCCCAGCAGAGCATTTCTCAGGGCGTCAAGGGCCTTGCTCAAGGGCCCCATGCTGAAATAAGACTCTTGACTATTGGATTCAAACTGGCGACCTTCCGATGTCGGGCCCAGAGCTGTAACCCGCTGAGCTAGACACCGCCCACATTTTGGCATCTTCAGACATTATTTATAAGTGTTGCATTTCTAATTTTCTAAAACAGATCAAAAGAGCTTTCTAGAGATCTGAAAAGTACAGCAAAGGTGCAGAAAATAGCTGGAAAAACTATAATTAGTAAACAGCAAACACAAATAAAAAAACCAAGATGGTCGCTTCACGTGTGCGCCAGAAGGGCCAAACACAGTCATCGATGGTCATGTACAGAAGGGCTTTCTTGGTCAGTGCGGCAGCCCTCCCCGGTCAGAGTTACCACTGAGTGACATGTACGGGGTCACATCCTCAGGGTAGCTGCGATACAGCCCTGCTGGGTAGGGGTTTCACTCTTTCCTCTTCTTATGTACAACAGTCCAAAGCCAATGCATGTTTTATTATTATAATGTGGGGTGTACCCTCAGCCACTGTGTTCTGTATGGAAAATTCCTGCGATGCCGTTGTATAACCTGAAGGCAATGCATTAATGCCTCTGTTTTCTGCTCTATTAACGGTGACACACTTAGACTCACTAAACCCCCCTGGAAAAGCACAGAATGGTTGTGCCTACTTACCCCCTACCAGACATGCCCCTTAATAATTCAGTTTCTTAAAGAAGACCAATAAAAATGAGTGGTAGTAAACAGGATCCTCACATATTTCTGACTCCATTTGCTGTGTTGCACATATCAGATTTGAGGATTTGATATCCAGTCTGCTGAAAGGGCCACGGGCAGCGCCTGTATGTATCAGACCCCCCCAGGAACACAGCAGGGAAGCAGACCTCCTGGCCACATGGGTGCCGTACATATAGCAGCCTATCTTCTCTCCAGCTACATTTACATTACATGTATTTATTTAGCAGACGTTTCCTTTCTGAGAAATCAGGGTCTGCCAGTCCCTGCAGCAATTGAGGTTAAGGGTCTCGCTCAGGGGCCCCACGGTAAAATTATCCTGCTGTCCGTGGGATTCGAACCCCTAATTGGCAGAGCGACACACTGCTGCCAGGTGCTGCATTATTGAGAATGCGGCGCTGCTGTGGCATCAGGGGAATGCAGCACTCGATGGCAGCCTACCGGGTCCCGGCTTGTCCTTACCAGGAAGAGTGTGATTAAGGCCCCGGCCCCCCAGCTCATGACATGACGCTGGATTTTTGGTCATGTGGCATACTTCATATACTGAAACTGGTCACAGATGTGAGACAGCTATATACACTGCACGCGATTCCAGTGAGCACTGCCAAGGACTGTGAGTATAAACACACCCATCTACACAGGTACAATTTCATCCTAATAGTTAAAAATACTTAATTTACACGTGTACGAGGCAAAAATTACAAATAATGAATAAAACAGTACAAATTACAAAAATCAGCTTTTCATAACATTAGCTAAAGGCTACTTTTTAAAGGATGATTTCAAACGAAGATCTTTTTGTCACTTCCCCCTAACAAAGTACTAATTCGTAAACACCTTTCCGCGCGAAAAACCTTTTTCCATTTCTCAGTTTCTATTTTTCTAATTAATACTCATCTTGTGCATTAGAATCCGGCAGCATTTTTAGCCCGTGGAGTCGTGTTTCTGCATAACTACAGAGACATCCCGAAATAACAGCTTGAAATGGTTTATTTTTCAAATTCAGTTTATAGAAATTACAACGTATTATTTTCACCGGCGCCATTAGTTTTAATCTGTGTTTTAAGCATTTATGTTTTTAATTAAAGGAGGATCATAGGATACTGATATTCACTGAGGTGTGAGATCACACTGCAGCACGTGAAAATAACGACGATCCATCACTAGGTGGCAAGTTGCGTAAAAAAATCCGGCTGCAGCGCCGATCCAGTACGACGTGACTCCCGGCCGTGACTTGCGGGGCGCCTCATGACTGAATCTCACGTACGGGGAGTCTCCGATAAATAAGAGCGCATTGTAACGGGGGAGGGGGAGCCGATCCAGGTCGCAGCTCCAGGTGGGAGAACGGCGGCTAAAGCGCAAAATGCCGCACGGAGCCGCGCCGCACACCGCTCACTTTGCCCAAGACCCGACATTCCGACACATTTTCCTTGGCATGTTGACATGTTTTATAAAGCCTCTTCAATAATAATAAAAAAAGATGGAATCAGCCCGTCTACTTTTACACCATGTTTACTATGAAAAACAATGTGACCGGCCATTTCAGGTGCTGCCTCCAGCCACGTTAAAATTACAGCGCACCAGAATACAATTCGAAAACGGGGATCCATAAAATGAAGCGTTTTTTTTTTTAATAACTAAATAGCATAGCGATGGGCGTCCCTTTTTTATAAAAACGATTTGAACCCCGACTGACGTAAGTGCTTAATGCCGCGTTATTTAGGAGCGCGATATGCCGCGAACAGAGCGGCGCGCCGATGCCCGCGGTCGGGGACGGACAGGCGGCTCGGGGAAAACACGAAGCGCGACCAAGGTGGGTGGAGGTTCCTTCGTACCAATGGCGAGCGGAAAGGGGAGGATCTGCATGACGGACATGTTATGGAGTCTGGAGTAGAAATGTGGTAAACAAGCCCTCGGTGGAGCAGCGAACGGGAAGGAAGGGGGACGGGGACTGTAACCATGGCGATTAAATACCCCCCCTCCATATTTTAGGACTATCGTACCTATAAACCAGAGGATGTTCTCCACATCCTCATATTTTACATTACAACCATTCGCCCTCCCACAACGACGCATAAAGATATATAACATAAAGGGATATCGTGCGTATTTAAGCGTGAGGTGAAATCACAGGTGAATATGAATCAGTATTTTGTCCAGGTTTCCATCATCCACGCTCCTGCACCCATAAAACCATCATTCCAAAAAAAATAATAATAATAAAAAATAACACATTTACGACATTAAAACGGCGATACTTTAAAGACGCGTGTTCCTTGTTAGGGGAATTGCACGAAAATCCGGTTGCTGGATTTTACACATTTAATCATGACAAGCGATTACTAGCGTTACAAAATAACGTTCGGATTTTCACGATTATGTATCGGGCAAATAATTTATTCGTTTTGCTCCTGTGATTAATGTCGTAGTTATTACATATTATCCGTCCTTTTATTTCTTCAAAATTTCAACGCCTGCAAAAGACTCCACACCTAAAGGTTCGTCTATATTCCGTAGCCGAGAGCAGAAAATAATTTGCTTTTCTGTATGCACACAAAACAGACGTCCTAAAAGTCAGTTTTACTTGCAGAAATATTCATGCAAATCCCGTTGAGTTAGAAATGCAAGATGTTAATAAATCTTCACAATAATTCCAGATTCAGTAACGACTGTTCTGTAAGACTAGTTATGCCTAGAGGGAAAAATAACTATGTATTTTAGGTTCTTTACATTACATGCCGCGGAAAATCGCGCATTTTAATCAGGTGTTTTTTCCAGTAAAGTGTACTACGCAATTTAAAGAAGCATTTCAGTTACTCAAATCGCGTTTAAATGCTTGACTACTTGATTTTAATTAGGTTATAATTGACTACCAGAGCGACCCTCCAGGATAAGGGGCGGGAAGATGGATGGCTGTTTTAGGGCAGTATAGTAAAGGAAAATACATATAATAAATCATTTTGGTTAGTTTTCAGACTGCCTTTATACAAGCACTTAACCCAATCTACTCAGATGACATATTCATACTTAAGGGCGTTATCTGGTTTGCCATCTTATAGCACCGGGCCACTGATATGTGCAAAGTTGAACACAGTGCTTTTTGAGTTTTGTAATTAGTTTATTAAATAAAATTAATATAATTATATATTATTAAATAAATTTTAAAAACTTGGCAACAGTAAATGAACTGAAGCAAGCAGTAAGAGTATATAACTATCAATGAATGATATGTAACATTCTAAAATTTGATTGGCATTTTCCAAATTGTACCTACAGCTATTTACACAAAAAACGAACTTTCATTTTAAATGTTACGTGAATCTCAACAAATATGAAAAGTAAAATTTCAAAGCGTGCCATAAACCCTAACTCCGTCCCGCTAGCCAGTTAAACTTTTGACTGTCAATAAGAAATTGTTCATCGGCCTTTTTGAAAGTGCTCCCCGCATATAACTGTGAACTTTATGGGAAATTATTTGGATTTTACTCCCATGAAGTAAAACACGCATGTTTACGTACATGCGACATAAGAGCAATGACCTACACGACGATGTGTCCTTTGAAGGTCATCTAGTCCCCTTGATGACAATGTTCAGACATGGTGACCCTTAACCAGACAACAACACTAAACAAACAAAAAGGGTGATTATTTTCAGTAAGTCTTTCATTGTAAGCTTATAGTGTCAGCCTAAGAGCTTTAAGTGGACGAGGTTCAGCGGTGCATCTATGACTTTGCTCAAAACGCATTTCATGACCTTGCCTTATATATGACTCCATTTTGAATTATGATAGCTAATGAAGGATGATGACAGTGGTATTTTTTCAGTTCCCATTTCATTTTCATGTTGTACAGTTTATAAGCCAGGTGGGAAGCTTTAGGAGAAACACTATTTAAGGGGGGCACAAATAATGTAGTAGTATCCTTTCGTAATGTATTAATTATCCAGAAATTAAGTGTTAGTTACAGACTGATTTCATGTTCGTTTGTCATTGATCAGCCATGACAGGTCATGTATTTCATGCAGTTACCGTATTTGTTGATTTTTACTTGAGTAGTAACTGAGTTGCTAAGTCACTTTAGGTTTGGGGGGAGAAAAATGACACCAACCTGATGGAATTACAAGGAAGTCAAGCCGAAGTGAAATTAACCACAATACTCCATCCATAACCTAGCTCCCCCCCCCCCAAAACAGAAAAGTTTTCAGCAGGAACCGGCTTTTTTCTCTGAAGCATATTTTATGAATATTAGTCCAGCTGAGTGTGGAGTGAAGGTGAGCCCTGAGGCCGCAGCAGCCCATCACACGTGGCCCTCTGGATTTTTTGTTCTCTCCTCCTTCCGTAATTGGCTCCATTATTCTGATTGTTTTGGCATTTGATAAGGTACATTTTAGAAGTAAAGCCATTTTGGGCTACAGGAAATTCCATATTTCAATTCTGTATTTTTTCTTCAAATTCACTGCTATGAATAGTCTAGACAATTAAGTACTAATTGAACCAGTCAGTCTGAGGGAACTGGTTTTTTAAAGCCATATACAGACTTTAGCACCCCGGGTGTGTAACGTCCCTTAGAGCTAATCCGAGTTCCAACAGAAGCAGAGCAGACGAAAGGGGGGGGCAGTGTGGGCAGTTCTCTCCAGCCTTCACTGGCACACGACACGGCCGCCCGCGAGATGACCGCCAGCAGCCAGGCAGGAATGTTATGCACACTAAAGGAAGGTGAGACAGGCGACCGCGGTTCTGAGGTTTGATCACGCGCGTGGGGAAGTGCCCCACTGACAACAGAGAGACCGTGGGCGGGAGTATGGAGGGCTGATTCACATTATTAGTCTATGAAAGTGAAAGGGCTCGACCTCGGGGAGACACTGAAAGAGTTTGCACTGATTCTATGACGAATGGCTCAGCGTACACCAGAGGCAACAAACACGCGACGGAAGTGGCCAGTCTGCGGGGAGGGTCATGGTACACTCCCCACAGCTTCCAGCATCCCCATGAGCATGCTGTCCCCCATGTACCCGAGTCTCTGCTCCGCCCGTCTGCTTTGTGACACGGAATACGCTATAGGACTGTGATCCACCAGGAAGAGAGCTAACATTTATTTGGAATGGAATCCTGTTGTTATGACAACAGCAAGAGACTTCACAATTGCATTAATTACAAATGCTTTTGTAAGCAAATAAGAGAAAATACGTCACTTGTGATGCTACTCTGCATGCTGGCTAATGGTTTAAGATGGTCTCATCTCATCTGTCCCGAGAGCCATCACGTCGGCATTCTTCACTACATAACAGCGCGGCCCCTCTGTCCCGAGAGCCATCACGTCGGCATTCTTCACTGCATAACAGCGCGGCCTCTCTGTCCTGAGAGCCATCACGTCGGCATTCTTCAATGCATAACAGCGCGGCCCCTCTGTCCGTAGCTCAGACACTCTCACCCTAACCCCCATGTTCATCTGAGGACACCCACCAGCACTAAGCCAGAGTGCCGTAAAGCTGGCACGTTCAGGAAAGACCTCACACTCACTGTCCACCAGGATCCCATCCTGCCCTCCTTTCAGGAGAGGAACCACGCATTCATTTCTGATAAAAAAAAAAAAAAAAAGAGGGCAGCACTCCAGCTGGCTCATGTTGCATGTTTGCCCACAGATAACCAATCGCGAGCCAGCTGCACAGACAGCTAGTGTTCGCCTCATTAATACATACACACACGGTGCACGGAGCTTCGACATGGAAACCTGGGTCCTGGGGTCTCCATACTACACCCAGCTGACACCCTCTTGCCATCACTGACATTTATGTGCAAATCTCTGCACAGGAATTTTGTACAAGCAGCACATTGTGATCATCATTAAAGCATGATGGGAGCCAATCAGAGAGCTGCACCTGGTGGGTGTCAGAGAGCAGGGGCAGCCGGGCTCAGGCCTTGGCCAGCACCACTGCCATCGCAGATTCAATTAAAAGTTGCAGCCTGCGACGTGGCCATTTCTAATAATAAATAACAGGCATGTAAACAGAGCGTCACAGGAGGCCTGGGGGTCAGAGCCCGTTCTGGCTGCAGGCTCACAGAGTGCTGGCTCTGAGCAGGATGGACGCCTTCCCTGTCGCTGTGAGCAGCTTCTAAAAATACCCAACACTGCCGGCTCCGCTTCATTACTCTTGGTCCCTGGCAAACGCGCACGTTTCTACGCGGGGTCCACCGCCTTGCAGCTGGCTGCAGCTTCCACCCGTGCCCGTGCCCCCACCCGTGGACGAGTGCCATGCTGCCTCAGCCTGTGTGTGTGCGGCCAGCGGGGGGCACTCTAGCGCTGGTGCCCCGTTTCTGGGTAGCCTCACTCTGAACCGTTGCCAGGGGCGATGTGTCTGGCTGCGAGGATGCCTGTCCTTCCCTCTGATGCACCCCCATGCCTCCCCAGGACATATTCCATCTCCCCCCTGTCCAGCAGTCAGCTTTGGGTTTCTGGCAGCAATTTACTGTGGTTTCACAGCCGAAGCGATTATCCAAATCGACCCGCGATCCACACAGCTCATTTAATACAGCTAGACATTTGTTAAAGCAATTCCACTTAAGTATGCCTGCCCCTCAAGGACCTCAACCCAGCAACCTTCAGGTTGCGAGTCTGTGTCTTTAGTCTGTCTTGTAAGTCTGCTCTGCCCCAGTGCTGAGTGACCCCACAGGACTGCACTCGTTCCATGCGGATCCCCATCACACAATGTAGGCTCACTATTGCCACCTGTCTGTACGACTGAATGAGTGATTCCAATGCCGCTGGGTCCAGCTACTTTATTTTAAACATGTAAAATATGAAATCTTCCCAAACATGTACGCAAATAACCTCTGAAAGAGAAACATATCGCAATACAAGCACCAGGCTTGGTTTCAGAGGGCGTTTTCTGCATACGACATTTGCCAATAACGCAAAGATATAACTCCAGCATTTCTTTCAATTTTATTTTCCCAGAGTGCCAGTCCTGCTTTCGAAGGGTTTCAAGATGCACACAGCAAAAAAAATACACACTCTCTCACGAGCCTGCTTGCCATTTTATTGCGGAAAGTGGCGGAAGACAAGCAGGGGGTTCGCAGGATTTTCCTGTCATCAGCAAACCGGTAGATCGGCAGGGAGACACGGGGGAGGGTGCAGGAGGTTAAAAACCAGCTGTATGGAGCAGAGACACACAAATGGCTACAAACAGCTGGTGGGACGTGGTTACCCAGACCAACAGTAACCCTACCCATGGTCAACATGTGCTGTTTACGACTACAGAAGAATGACACACTTCTCAGTATCACTTGAATTATTGGGTATGGTGCACGCACTATGTACAACAGGCAAGAACGACCAGTATCATAACAAGAAGTAAGCAAACCTAAGCCTGGGTGGAAGCTGAGGCTCGACACTGATTAAAACAAGTTTTCGGGTCAAAACTGGTCACCTGTCACCTGTTGTATTGATCAGGGTCGTAATTAAGTCTGATAATTCATTTCGCATTCCCTGCATTGAAACACTGGCATTTTAACTGCCACCTTTCAGAAACAATGTTTTTTTTTTCCCCCGGCAGGAAGATGCAGGTTAGCCTAGCCAAAGGTCCAGCGGGTGGGAGTGCTCTGGGTCAGAACCACCAGCTCTGGAAACTCATTTCAATGTTCCTGGCAGTATGACGGGGGACATCACAAGATTCCCCGGCAGCCCCGATCCACTGGAGGGGCAAATGCATACCGGGGGAAGGGAGCACAGGCAGATTTCAGAGACCCCTAAAAAGACAGCTAATGTAGATGGATGGGTGCAGCTGGCAAGCAGAGACCATCCCCCCCCCCCCCACATCAAGATGGCGCTTTCCAGTTCCTTCCAAGTCACACTCTGATTGGCTATTGAAAAGACTGTTTTATGCATTTTTTTTCATCTTTCTTCTTACTTGGGGAGGGCTGTCCACCCCACACCAGTCTTTTCTACCCCCCCCCCCCCATGTCCCATCGTGCCCAGCTTTCCATTTTTACTCTGAGGTTACTTGTTAATGTGTGTGTGTGTGTGTGTGTGTGTGTGTGTGTCTCTCAGAGAGAGCGGGAGCAAGAGGAAGGAGCCCCCAGTCACATGGTCATTCCAAAGGGGGGATTAGACATTGAAAGGAAAACAAAATGAACCCTCACTCACTCCCCAGGTCTGACTGCATATATAAGGTTGTGGGCCAAGGAGCAGCCCACCCCACTGTGACCCCTTATGCTTTAGTGGGGGGCAGGCGTTGGGGGGGGGGGCATTGGCACAGCTGTTCAAAGGAGCACTTTCTGCCGCTAAAAATAAGCATTCCTTGCAGAAGTGGAACAGAAGAGCCAATCTTCACGTGGCTGCTGGTTAACCCTGCACCCCCCCATACGGTCTTCTGCTGATTTAGCCTCGTCCGCATGTCTGCAGCCTCACCAGCGAACCAGTGCCCATCCTGCTGGGCCATGTGACCAGCAAGCCTCCAGCAGCACTGCCTACAGACACACAGCACCTCGTGTTTCGGGAGGTGGCGCTGATGGCCGTTTAGACACGCCTGGATGTAGGACCCTGATCCCTGAACCAGACTGGCATCCCCAGTCTGCTGCCCATGGCCTGGCCTGCCAACCCATCTGCCGGGATTAGCGGTGTGCTCTGGGCGAGTGAGATGTGTTCAGAGAGCCACCAGAGGAGCTCTTATAGAGAGAAGGGAGCAGCACACAATGTCCAACAGAGCTGGGCCACGCCCCCACAGACTGACAGAGCTAGGCCCCACCCCCACAGACTGACAGAGCTAGGCTCCGCACCCACAGGGTCCCACAGACAGAACTATTTCTTAAACCCCAGTCAGCAAGTGTCCAAAATTGAATCAAGAGGACTTCTACTCGGCTGCCACAATGACGGTTTCTTCAGCAGGCCACTACTTGAAGGGTGTTAGTCACCCGTCACGTCAGATGCTGGTACTCACACTAGAAGACGCTCTGCGGAAACGCCGGGCCGCAGGAAAAGGAAACGGGAACATTTAGGAGAAAGGGCCCCAGGAAGTGATTCGGCGCCCACATCAATCGCGCGCTTCCACAAATGATTGAAACAGGACGCCGTGGCTTTCTCCCACACAAACAGCGGGCCCATTGTGCAATGTTTTGCTATGGATGCAGCCAGGGGACATAAAGGCAAGCTTTGAAACAGCAGCAGCCACCCCCCTCCCACCCAGAAAAATCTATCCCTTCAGCTGTGACGGACATAGCAGGGCAGCAAAGCTAGTGAAAATAGAGGGGCCCCCAGCCCTAGAAAAGATGCCATTTGACTCCCTGCAGTCAGAGACCTCACACAATTCGCAAGGAGCGGGTGACACATTGCCACAGCTGGCCAGCAGGGGGCCATAGACTTGGACAGAAAAAGTCCTAGTCTCTCAATAACCAGCAACAGAGTGCCACTATACAGACACACAAAACAAAAATGGTAAAAATAACTATATATTCCACTCCCTTAAAATTTACCACCCTCCCAGATCAACTGGCCTTATGTTTAACTTATCATCCTGAAAGTTCAAGATCTAAATGAAATTAACCACAATAATATTTGCCACTTTGCTGCATTATGTAAATTATTGGAATATAAGATGAATACCTGGTTATTAAATAACAAGCAGTCACCGCAGCTCTCTGGTCACCTCAGGACGCTCTTAATCTGGACGCCCCTCGCTGGCCCCCAACCACCCGGCCCCAGCCCTCTTTCCGAAGAATTGGTTCACAGCTTCTCTGGCAGGGTTGTGGACACACGCTGCCGCCTGTGCATTATTACTGGAACTCGGCAGCAGGGTGGCGACTTCCTGTGCTGCACGTTATGACTGGCGGCCCAATACCCACCACTCTCTGGAAGAGTGAGGTCTGCTCCCTTTCATTATGCACAAAAAGCTAACGAGGAAGCCTGGTGTATGACGGTAAGATGTGTGTCAGAGGGCCAGGGCTGCAAAACCTGTCAACAATTGGGGCTAGGCTGGTGCCGCCTACTGGGTAGAAGGTACAGGAACCCCAACAGCCATACTGACATTAACCCGTCAAAGGGCGTTTTTCCACTTGGAGAAAGTACCAAAAGTATGGTACTTGAAGTTGGTGGTTTTCCACTGGTGTAAAAATTTGTACCGGCGCCAAATGACATCACAACACGAGGCGGGGTATTTTGTACTGAATTCAAAAAATGGCTGTAGTAGGACTGGACGACGTGCGATGTGAATACCAACATCAATTTCTTACTTTAAATTCTGTAAGGACATCATTACGCAGGGGGTTAAAGTTTCGCAGAGTAAAATATTTTTAAAAAAAACATAGGAAGCTTTGCAATTTTAATTATTATTCCTTTTAAAAATCAGTTTAAAAAGTTTTCCTCGGCTGCTTTTGCATGAGCGCTGCATGCATTCTCAGAGACAACTGTAACCTTTTTTATCCTTGCCGTTTAAATCGCCTGAAGACAGGCTTGTGAGAAATTTATGAACTCCTTTTTGTGTTATAAATACACAAATATTTATTCCAACAAAATCACATCGCCAGGACAGCATGCTATATGCATGCTGTATTAGTATATTCAAGAAAATACTTTTTCTCATCCTTTTTTTCTTCTCATGCCATCCGGATCTTTTTGTTATATATGTTCTATGTTTTTTTTTTACTTCGTTTAGCATTATTTTCCGAGTTATCAACTGTTTTCAAGACAGCAGGTGTGTTGTGTTTCACTGACAGGCTATTTGCATTACCAATTGACAAAGAAAGTGTTTCAAGTCCCACGCCAAAGTACCAATGAAGTACTCCAGCTGGTTTGGTACTTTTGGTGTTGGAACCTTTGGTACCAGTACTCGACCAGAAGATAATGAAAAAGGGAAAGCGCCGTTCCAAAGTTACCGTACTTGGTGCAGTGGAAAGGCGCCTAGAAAGTACCCATCAAAGTTTAGCAAATTTCTGACCCCAGGACCCAGGAGAATTTACAAACAGATTTCCTACTTATCCCTGGATAGAGATGATGGCGATGAAGGTGAAACCCCGATATGCAGCACCTGATTTTCAGCATACAGGCTGTGTGAGAGACTGGACTGTGGAAACAAGTTGAGTATCTTAAGTGACTGACTCACACTGTACAAGGCAGCGAGGCTGCGGGGAGAGTATTCTCAGCTCTCGTGCAAATGCACCACCCCAATTCCCACCAAATCAGAGGCATAAATGTTTGAAGGCATGGTGGCGGGACAACATCCCGCAGTCTGAACGTTTCCATGATATAGCCATCAAACGGGTCTGTGATTTCAAGACAATTACAGAGACCCACCCCAAAAGCTGAGTCTGATACTGTGGATGTACAGCATCCAGAAAGTCAGCGAGCAGCTCTGGAGATACCACCAGGTAACGAAGACCTCTTAGTGTATCAACCCCCACTGAGCGGCTCTCCCATACTGTAGCCATTCAGATGACGCATCCCGGCCTGCTTCTTCACAAAGCTCCTCCAAACCACTTCAGTTTCATTGCATTAAACTGTTAACTGCTAACTCGCTGGGCTTGTCCCTCAACACCACCACCTGGCAGAAGGTGGAGATTTCCATGATCTAGAGAGGTGCATTTCAAGGGAATGCCGTATAGGGACAAGCTTTCACTGGTAAGTGAGAAAGGTCAGCGGCAGACAGGCAGCGCTGACTAAATGCAGAGGAGAAGGAGGATAACGAGATGATGCAGTGTCCTCAGGTCCACCTGCCTGACGTGGCGGCCTCCCGCAGCTCCAGTTACGGGCCTTTGGGGTCACGGGCATTTTCACAAAACAAAAGCTGTCTGTTCTAATCCTGCACTGTGCCCCGTGAAGGGTTAGTCCCAGGAGGCCCAGCAGATTACACTGCTGCACCAACACCGTCACTCTGAATAAGATTTTCCTTCTACCTTCTATTACACACCAGCCCAAAAGAGACTTGCCACATCTGTCGCCACGCCCCTGCCTCACCATCGCCGCTTCCCAACGCACCCTTGCTGTAGCCAATCCTCCAGCTCACCACAAGCACCGATCCTCCAACGAGCCACCACCGTCACCAATCCTACCAGCCGCCATCACCAATCCCCTCACGAGCTGTCACCAGTGACACTCCCCCGACTCGCCGTCGCAGATCTCCAACCGGCAGTTGCCATACCCGAGTCGTCATCGCTGATTCCCCAATGCGCCTCCACCATCGCCGATCTCCACCACCGCTTTCTGCACACGGCCCACAGCTCCTAACCATACCCCCCCCCCCACACTCCCATTGTGATGTCCACCTTCCTTTCACTTTATACATCCACCCCTGCAAATGGGACCCCCTCCAGAGGTTGGGGGGAAGAGCTGTAAAAAACAACAACCCCGAATAAATGCTCCACTAAGAATTTCCTCTTGCAGAATTAAAAAAATATATATATATATTGATTTCCTTATTTTTACATCCGGCCATGGCCGGTGTCGGGGCTGCATCCCGGTGCAGGACAGCCTGTTCATTTGCTTTTACGAGCTGCGATACAGATACCCAGAATTATGTCTAAAATTCCAACGGGGAACAAAACCAGCCCAAGAGAAGAGGAGACACAAATGTGAGAAGCAGGAAAAAAAACAGGAGGCAGACGTGTCAGATAGGAGCCAGACGGAGCGGCGGCCAGCCCGGTGGGACACGCACATTCACCCAGAGTCTGCCCAACCCCCCCCCCACCGGTTGCCCTTCCGCAGCCATAACAGTCTTGGGTGTTGTGCTGTGGATCACGCGGCCCTTTTCCGTGGGGGGGTGAAACAAACAGTGACACTGTAGCCTGCTGTCCTTGGCCACTGCCTGACCCCAGCTGCCCCCCGCCTGTAAAACGGCTACTCCAGCTGCCACTACTGGGTTTGCGGATGAAGAATCACAGCATTTCTCCTCTCCATCAAGATCTCAAGATCTCCCCCCAGAAGTGATATCCTCACAGGCATCGAAAAACAACTCTGGCCAGAAATGGGGGGTGGAAGTCAAGGTGACCCTTCATTAACACTCAAATACAAACAGAAGTGAAGACAGCCAGAGTCTGAAGCAGAAAACACTGAAGCAGACCAAACAAAACTGAAGAGGAGAGTCAAAGTGCCAATAGGAGAGCAGGAGCCCCGGGAGGCAGAGCATCGCGGGGGGGGGAGCATTTTGCCGAGAAGCATTTTGAGATAAGTGAATAAAAAGCACAAATGACAATTCCCCCCAAAACTCACTTTTATCCATATATGACATGAGATTTTGAATCCAGCGGTATGAAGAAGCCCTTGGCAGCTTTGTCTCCTTGATACATTTGACCTGTTACTAGCAAAAAATACAACATGAACTAAAGAAAGAAAAAAACAAACATACCTCCTGGAGGGGGGGGAGCCAGGGCGGACGAGGGCAGAACGCCCCCCAGGCCACCCTGGAGTTCCTTTAGAGTAGGAGGTACCGCCATATTGGATCTGGAATTGCAGGACTGCAGCTGGGGAGGAGCACCGACCTTGACGCAGGCGCCGATGCGTACCTGCATGTGAGCATGGTTACGGCGGTGCACACTCCTTCTGAGGGAGTCGCAGACCGTTACAGTGACAACACACCACCACGGCCATTGGAAAGAGATGGAAGTGAAGGGTTCCTGAGCGTAAGCCGCACAAGCTTCCTGATCTTTCAGCATGCGATCGACACGTGTGTGAATGGTGTGTGTGAATGGTGTGTGTTGGGGGGGCATACCCTGAGATCCATTACAACAGCCTAGCCTTCCCCCCAGCAGCTGCTGGGTAAACATTATACTCCCCCACCTTCCCAGCTTTGATTAACTGGCTCTCCCTGAACAGACGCAGATCGATAACCTGGGAAATCCCAGAGCATACTCGGTACCTGGAAACCAGGGGCTTACAGGAAGCAGTTAATGGGGGGCCATCGCCACGGCCTCGTCACTGAGTCTCAGGGCTCAGGCAAGGGCTGGGCTGCCGGGTCCGCGTGGGCCGCCATCATGGGGCACCGTCACACGGCCCGGTCTCAGACGCGCTGCCCTACCAAGCCCGTTCCAACACCGCCACCGCTAATGACAATCATCATCAGAATCAATTACGATGATTAACAACAACTTGTTGCCTGGTTATATAACATGGATAACACTGCATTAATTATAATGGCAGTTTTAATCGCTGTAAACGGCTCATAATCCCTTAAAGAACAGCACGACCTTTCCCAGTCTCAGTCCAGGTAGGTTCACTTGCTTTGTTTCAGCCAGGTAACGCGAAGCACATCTGGATTGCTCAACTGTAAAATGCAAAGAAATATATACTCTGCTTCCTTCGCGATAACTAAAACATTAAATAAACACACTGTAATGCAGAGACGACCGCTAAAAAAAGAAAGGCATTAAATAACCACGACAGCAATGAATGATAATTGATTAGTGACCCATAGGTCAGCCCACCGAGGCCTCGAGTTAGTTAAAGAGACACAGGAGAACATAGAATGAGTGGCCCCATGGCGTGCCTCTGCATCCTACACCGCTAAGCTTCTTGTAAAGAGTGTAAACAGTAAGCAGGAAGCACCAGCCAGGGAGTGTGCATAAAGGGGAGGCTTACACACTCACATTTACATAAAAGGCTAATCTGGTAGCTCCCACTCCATTAAGGGCTGTCAGAAAGCACAGGCTGCTTGCTAAGACGACCGGTCCTGACTACGCTTTACATACCAGAACCAATCAGCATTCAGGGTGGTGCTTGGGGGCGGGGCTGCCAGTGCTCAAGGGCTTAGGGCCTTAAGCTTGTTTGACCAGCTGTCTGCTAGCCTTAAGACCTTTACAGGCTCCTCTTTCGTTAGTGGGGGGTTCCAGCAAGGGCCCAGACCGCTGGTGCTGCTGCCACGCCCATCTGTTTGCTGAGCCGCCCGGCTTCCCAGACGGGCCGGTCACCCAGAGCTGCTCCAGGGGAGATAGAGGGGCCCGCGATAGATCAGTCACAGTGGCACGCTAATCTGCATGCTAATCCACAGAGGGCAGCGGGCCCGTTTGCTCAGCCAGGGAAGTGGCTGGCTGAGCCCTGGTGACCGGCAGGACCGAACTCGATGTGACCCGCAGTGCTGGAGGTCGCGTGGCCGTGCAGATGCATGCAGCATCTGGAAAGGACAGGATATCTTCTAGCAGAGACTGCAAAACAAATATCAGGAGACAGACACATGGACGCCTGGTTCTCAGTCATTTCTGTGCCACTGCTGCACACCCGCCTGTGCCCAGTTCCCTGTCAGTTCTGTGTCACTGCTGCACACCCGCCTGTGCCCAGTTCCCTGTCAGTTCTGTGTCACTTCTGCACACCCACCTGTGCTTGATACTCTGTTGATTCTGTGCCTCTGTGGCACGGCTGCCCATGCCAGGTTCTCTCCCGGTTCTATGGTATGGTTGCTCATGCCAGGTTCTCTGTCGGTTCTATATCTTTGTGGCACGGTTGCTTGTGCCCAGTTCCCTATCGGTTCTGTGTCCCCATCACATAGTCACCCATGCTCGGTTCTATGTTGGCGGTAAGTGTGACATGGAGTGTTGCGACCTCAGCCGGTACCTGACACCTCCATGCCTCAGCAAGCTCCTCCGCTGCACTCTGCTCCTCCCATAGTTACCGCTGCCTAATGGTGTTTGTTTTCTGTAGAAACCTCCCCATGGCCTCCTTTCCTGCATATCTCCCCCCTCACTGGCCCCTCCTAAAAATGTCTCGGTAAACAGAGGGAGTCAGCCAAGAGATCCCGTCCCCCTCCCTAACAGCTGCGGCAGCCCTGAAAGCCCAAGGAGATGCTCTCTGCCGGGCCCGGGGGGGGGGGGGGGGGGGGGGGGGG
>JAODKC010000021.1:9794663-9910503 GCA_026777985.1 Mormyrops attenuatus
AATATAAAAAGTCAATTTAAAAAAAAAAAAAATTTAAAAATCGCCGAAGGGCCCAGCATCAAACAACGCAAGTTATAAAGAACTAACGTTTCCACACCTGCCCCCCCACCCCACTGTCAATTTAAGTACATCTTTTTGTTTAACATAAATATATTATCCATCCATCCATTCACCCACCCACTTATCCAGATCGGAGTCAGTGGGAAGGCTCGTAACCTGATGGACTAGATGTCAGTTCAAATAAATATCAAAACTTTAAATAAATGAAATTAATGAAGTCAGAACATAATAGCACTGTATTTTAGCTAGGACTGCACGATAAGTCCTTTCCGCATCGTCATCACAATGTGTGCATACGCAATAATCACTTCGTAGGATAGGCAAGGTCAAGTAAGACTAATTAAATCAGACATGTCATGCTACAATTTTTCTGCTGCTTGACACAAACTCGCACGGTTCTCATTTTCCACGACTAATCCACAAGAGAAGTCTGTCTAATATAATTTACTCTGATTTAAGGGTTTTTGGATGCACAGATTCTGTTGCTAGTGAATGACATGTAGACTCTGAATGCACAGTGAACCACCAATCAGAAATATGGCTGGGCAACCTGTGATATTAACATCACATTTCTACTATTATCGTTATCATTTTTTAAATTAGGAGATATGGGATCATCGCTGGCACACCACAGCACACAACAACGAAATGTGTTCTCTGCATTTAACCCATATATGACATTGTGACATAGCAGGGGGCAGCTAATTCAGCGCCCGGGGAGCAGTGCTCGGGCGCGGTACCTCGCTGGTCGGGGATTCGAACCAGCAATCTTTCAATTACACCACTGCCCCTTTTTCCTCAGCGTGGAGTGTGGTGTGCCAGTGACTTTTTACACTGACGGGTTTTTGTTATTCTCAATTTTTTAGGGTGTTATCTCATGGTGGGGTGTTTTTTTTACGTTCTATGTAAATGCTTGATAAGGTTGTTATTTCATTGTCCTTCGTTTAAAATTTCTTCACAAAAAATACTGATGTCGCATGTTTCGTGCATGCAGTTTTCACACTGCAATGAACACGATAATCAGCTGGGTTGAGATCAGGCTGTCTCATACCTTCATACTGCCTGGACATTATAGCACACTATTTTTTTCAATCCAGCTCCTGTATTTTAAAGTCTTGGTCATAAGATTAAGCAAGCCTTGCAATTTTAATGATGTTCCTTTTCTAGATTATCTAGTATATGTTAAAAAGTCACTGTAAAGTTTACCTCCACTGGTTTTACATGAGCACTGCATGCCGTCTCCAAAACTACCATAATCATTTTCATTTCTCCTGTTCAAATGACTCAGATGGGTTTGTGAGAAATTTATTTTGAACTCCATTTTTGCTTTATGAAAATGGCAATATTTAGCAAAAAAAAAATATATACACAACTTTGCAATATCTGACATATCCCAGTACCATGTAGCCCTTGTTTCGGCTGCCCACACAAGCAGACAGCGCATATGAGGCTCTCTAAAGCGTCTCCGTGCTCCTCAGGCTCGCTGGCAGCGCATGTGAGGCTCTCTAGAGCGTCTCTATGCCCCCCAGGCAGCGCCAGTGAGGCTCTCTAGAGCATCTCCGTGCCCCCAGTGTTAATTTTGGCAGGAGTTTTTACTTTAGTTTTAGTCTTAGTCACGTACTGGAAATTGTAGTTGGATTAAAGTCACATTTTAGTCTCTTCTTTTTGTTTTGTTTTAGTTAAGATTTAGTCAGTGGAACTCGGGTGTAATTTTAGTCTAATTTTAGGCAGTTTTTTAGTCATAATTTTCTCAGACAGGTTCATGGTACTTGAATGCATTTTGCTAAAGGATACTGCTCCTGGTTGAGTAAATTCCCTTGAGAGGTAAGCATACATTATGTGTAAGAATAGCCTGCGACACTTAGTCATCTAGGTAGGGAATGTGTTACTGACTTGCCATAATTCTGAAACTGCTTATCCTAATTCAGGGTCATGGGGCCTTTCCTAGAGGCTACAGGTGTAAGATGGGGAACAACCCAGGATAGCACACCAACCCATCTCAATAATTGTGCAGTACTTTACATTTCTATAAAGCAAATAACTGCATTGAAAAAAACTAAACTTTAAGTTGACTTACCTGGTTTAAAGTTTACCTCTGCTGCTTTTGCAGTAGTGTTGCATGTGTTCTCCACCTGACAGGGCACCGGTAAAGGTGAGGAACTCATCATAATTAGGCTTTCACAATGTTATTTTACTCACTTGTTTTTAGTTTAACTGGAAGCTGCATTTGCGCAGACATGCACCAAGCGGGAAAAAATTGTCCAATGAAAAAGATGCATGGAGACAGTGAGAATTTGTATGTGCACTTGCAGATTTATGCATCTAAATGATTGGTTAAAACGGATAACAACCAATGCTTTGAGATGGCTACTGTGATCTAGGTTGTCTGCCCAAACGGAGCTAGCAATTTCGTCTCGTCTTTACTCGTCAGAGCATAATGAACAGAGATTTCGCTGTAATTTTCGTTGCCAACCATTTTTCCATTTACGTTGTTGTTACAATCTAGTCATGAAATAAAAGGTCGTCAACGAATACTTATCGTCAAAATTTTAGTTGACATAATTAACACTGCATGCCCCCCAGGCTCGCAGGCAGCACCAGTGAGGCTCTCTCAAGCGTCTCCGTGCCCCCCAGGCTCGCAGGAAGCACCAGTGAGGCTCTCTCGAGCGTCTCCGTGCCCCCCAGGCTCGCAGGAAGCGCCAGTGAGGCTCTCTCGAGCGTCTCCGTGCCCTCCAAGCTCGCTGGCAGCAGAGGCCAGTGGAGGTGGACCTACTGTAGCAGCCTCTCAGTCTTCTGCCTGCCTTGTATTTTTGCTTGATCCCGTCACCTAAAGGCCTCCAGTGCCAAACAATGGCCTCTGCCTTCCAAAAGAACCATGCCTTCTGATATGACCATTGACCAGTGATATCTCTTTACCAGTATAGCCCCACCTACAGATTACCTTAGGGTGTGGCCTAACGGCTAAGCTATAGTAGCAGGTTAACAGTGCCAATGACCAAGTAGTGCTTCACTGATCCATCCTCCTTTATTATTGACTATTATGGCATGTGACCAAATTCATTTTATAAAATGTAATTAGCTTTTACAATGAAGAAGTTACAAAGTAAATACTGAAAGCCTTCTAGAATGTCGGCATGTCCATGATTTCGGTACACAAAAGGACAGCAGCCCACACAACCCACGAACAAACAGGAGATGTACTGTCGAATCAGGAGAAGTATACAGATTCTTGGTCGCTAACAAACCCTGGTCCCTGAGGAATCCACAGATCCACCTTCCAGCTGCTGCATCCCAATATAGTCGTGGGGGCCTGGCGCCAATCCCAAGCAGTATAAAGGAACAGGCTGGGGTACACCCAGAACTTACGGGATGCCGGGCCACTGTAGGGCACTAGCTCCTCTCACACTCTCAGCAATTACAAGATGCCAATTGGTTTTAAAAGAGAGAATCCAGAGAAAACCCAGGCGACACAGGGAGAACATGGACGCTCCACACACACAGCGCTGGGACAGGAGCAGAAGCCCCAACAATGGAGGCATGAGGGATGGATTCCACAGCCCAAGAAAAAGGTCTCAATAATAAAAACAAGTGATTTATGTTTTCACCGAGTCAGAAGACAGGAAGACTGGAAACACGGCACAGATACACAGAACCTGTTCTCCGACAGACGGCCATTTACCTACTCGACCCCAAAACCCTGCAGCCTGGAGGAATCGCCCTTGCCCGGCTCTCGTTAAAAGCAGGAAAGGTAAACATGGCAAAACAGCTAAATTACTGGAGCAACGATACGCCCATCCTTAGGGAAAGCAAACAAAAACAAATCTCACCTCCTGCAGAGCGCCAACAGACCGAAATAAATATTGTCAGAGGAGCTGGCCCAACCTGCCCACTGCCCACAAGTTCTGTGAGCCATTTGCGAGTAAGGCTGATAGAGGCAGACTGAGGACAAGGGAGGCGGGGCAAAGCTGGGAAAGGCAGGGCAAGTATGGCCCAATAAGCAGAAGGGGCCAGGATAAACATGGGAGAGGTGGGGCAAAATATGGGCCCATAAGGACAAGGGGGAGGAGCAACGCAGGGAGAGGTGGGGCAAAATATGGGCCTATATGGACAAGGGGGAGGAGCAATGCAGGGAGAGGTGGGGCAAAATATGGGTGTATATGGACAAGGGGGAGGAACAATGCAGAGAGAGTTGGGGCAAAATATGGGTGCATATGGACAAGGGGGAGGAGCAATGCAGGGAGAGGTGGGGCAAAATATGGGCCTATATGGACAAGGGGGAGGGGCAATGAAGGGAGAGGTGGGGCAAAATATGCGCCTATAAGGACAATGGGGAGGAGCAATGCAGGGGAGAGCAAAATATGGGCCCACAAGGACAAGAAAGCTGTGGCAAAGTGGAGAGAGGTGGGCAGGTATGGAACTAAAAGGACAAGGGAAGCTGGGGGGAGGTTTGGGAGGAGGTAGGGAGAACTAGAGAAGAAGAGGTGAGGACCAGAGAGGCAGGGCAAAGCTGAAAGACAAAGCCTACCTTTCTGGCAGTGGTTGGAGGTCCAGCAGCGGTAATTGTAGTTCTCATTGAAGCTGGTCTTGATGCACTGAGGGTTGTCCTCCATGATGCCGGGGCAGACATTCCCACACTCCTTCGACTGCTTGTTCCCAGCGATGAAGTTGTTGAACTCTGCATCCATGATGAGGGACCAGTCCACCGAGTCGAGGTAGCAGAGCTCTGGGTTCTTCTCGATGCGGATGGCTCCTCTGGTGATGTTCCTCAGACTGTACAGGCCGATGTCCTTCAGGCTGGTCATCTCGAAGACCACCAGGGCGTAGTTGTAGAAGAGGTTGCGGCCGCGGATGACGGCCAGGTTGGGAAAGAGCGTGCTCAGGCTGTCCAGGCCCGAGACGCGGAACAGCAGCAGGTAGTCAGTCACCATGGTGAGCTTGGGGAAGCTGAGGGTGCTGAAGACCTCCTGGTTGGCGTTGCTGCCCTTGTCGCCGATGAGCAGGATCTGCAGGTAACCCTCCACCACTGTGCAGTTCTCCAGGCGCTTGAACTCGCTGATGTCGTTCCTGATGTCGATACTTGGACCACAGGCTAGGGAAAAGAGGGGGGTGGGGGGGTCAGGGTGAGTCGGGAGAAAGTGTACGCAGGCTAACATATGACTCAGTCGAAGAGCATCTCGAACAACCACCAACAAAACACCAGAGCCCCTCACTATCTTGGCATTATTTATAGTCTCCCTATAACGTCCTGCTCTGTGGACAGCGGCTGTTACACAAATATTAAATAAGAAGCCAGGAAACATGACTGAAACAAACACTCAGCTTCCAGGGAGACAGACTTCCACTTAGTGATTTTTTTTTCCTCCATCCCACAAAAGCTCATTGTCTCTTTTGTTTTCATTGTCCCCCCCCCCCCATTACCACTTTGTGAAGCAGTGTTTCGAGTGGCAACCGAGTCTTTGGACAGCCGGCACAGCAATATGAGGTCATAGAGAGAGACTGCACTCCACGCGCAAATTTAAATACAAACTGAAAGCTTCCATCAGCAAGCAGGCAAGCGACTTGCTGCTTATTTAAGGTGAACCCTTTGGGGGGGGGGGGTTAAAAAAAAAAAAAAAAACAGCCAAAAGTGAGACGGGGAGTCAGCGCACAGCCTGACACTGGAGTCATGATTTACTCACAAAAAAAAATTTAATCTTTTAATTGTGCCCTTCAGCACGGCAAAGCCACAAAGCATGTAACACCTCTGCCATCAACATCTGGAGGCGGGGGGAGGAGTTTAGTTTGCTAGCACACCGTGTATCACTTAAGTAAACTATTCAAACATACCAAGAAAAAGATAAAAATCCACAGATGCAGGGTGACTATCAGCGAGCATCTAGTGGGAGCGACCCCGGTGGGGCAGCGTGACATCAGGCCGGAATTCTGGAAATGCCAGGATTCGAAATGAGCCCCCCATCTAAATTTTTTACATAGCAAGCTATAAAACTACCATTGAACAGCCGGGGGGGGGGGGGGTTAATGCCACCCTTTGACTGAAGGCGCATCAGGCCACAATCAGGCCTGTTACACGGCCGCCACGTGCCACCACACGGGCCGCGCCAGACAGCAGAGGGCGCCCTTCCACATAAAGCGGGATGAGGATGCTTCTGTAGTGAGCCCAGCATGACAGGTAATGGTGACACATCCAGGCATCCCACCGCCCATCCCCAAACACATTAAAAACATCAGCGCATGCAGTGCGGGCAGGCCGCACCGGGCTCCTCGCCACACTACGTCAGAAAGCAGACGTTCTCATCCGCCAACCTCCTGCAGAGAGAATTTACAGGTTAGCTACCCTCAATCCTGTGGCAACGGTTTAAGCATTATGGGGCAGACCATCACTCTCCAGCTTAAGGTGTAATCACACTTTACACTGACAGGGACACGTCGATGGGCCAACAGCTGCCCATTGTCCAAAGACTCTACTGCATAAAACGAGTTATTAATTAAATGCTTGCCTTTGTCTATCGAATCCAAAATGAAGCTAAGGAGAATTGACAGAAAGTGAACAACGATATGACGTATGAAGCTTCAGTACTTACGAAAATAACAGTGAGCGGCTGTTACATAAAATTAAGTCAGATTGGAAAGAGAAAAACACGTGTGAATAATGCCACAAGGGTCACCGGCTGGCCCTCATGTCGCCATGGAAATCGCCATGTGAAGAAAAACAAATGCTGGAAGGAGAGAGTACTTCAGCTTGGGTGTAGGGACACTGCAGGGCCCGCTCAGCATGCGCCCCCCCATTCGGGGGCGTCACACGTCGGCCCATAACACCGAAAAATCACAGATCACGCTGCGAGACGGCTCTGTTTGCAGACCAGCATGATGAGCCACTGCAAGGACTACAATTACCATGAACCGGCATATCCCTACGGTGGGGGAAGTGCGACACACATCGCGAAAGGCTGTGAAGGCAGGAGAAACATGCAGTTACACACACACAGCATCACAAACATTCACACGTAATGAAATTATGGATCTGTCAAAGGACTTGATCTAAACAGTACATTACATACTGGATAAACTGAAACAGCTCATGTCGACTTACCCACAACAAACCTGAATGACAAATCCGAGCACAAGGAAAATGCATGTTGAAGTAGCCATGTCTACAACAGGCTAAATGTTACACTTAGCAGGGGCATGTGTGTCTATGCTGATGATGACACCCAATATAAACACATGGGGCACAAACAGCAGATACAGTCACGGGATGATAAAACAGGACACAGTGAGAAAGAGGTATAAGAAGGAGAAAGGAGGGTATAGAAAAAGAGTGAGGAGGGTATAGAAAAAGAGAGGGTACGGAGAGGAGGGTATAGAGAGAGAGGATGGTACAAAAAGAGAGGAGGATACAGAAAAAGAGAGAGGAGGATACAGAAAGGAGGGTACAAAAAGAGAGGAGGATACAGAAAAAGAGAGAGGAGGATACAGAGAGGAGGGTACAAAAAGAGAGAGAGGATGGTACAAAGAAAGAGGATGGGTACAGAAAGGGTACAGAACGAGAGACAGGAGGATACAGAGAGAAGGGTACGGAAATAGCGAGCAGTGTACAGAGACAAGGGTATGGAAAGAGAGAGGGGAGAGTATAGAAAGAGAGAGAAGAGAGTAAGGAGACAGAGGAGAGTAGGGAGAGGAATAGAGCTTGGAGAGAGACAGTGGAGGGTTTGGAAAGCGAGACAGCGAGGTTTAAGGAAAGAGGGAGAGGAGCATACGCAGAGAGAGAGAGAAAAGGGTATGGAGAGAAGGGTACAGACAGACAGGAGGATACAGAGTGGAGGGTACGGAGAGCGAGAGGAAGGAGGAAGGTATGGAAAGAGAAAGAGAGCCGGCATGCACAGAGAGAGGGAGATGGGCGTGTGGAGAGGGCGGAGCACACAGAGGGAGACCCAGGGGAATGAGAGATGAAGGGCAGGCCAGCAGGGCTATGCACCAAAGGAAGAAGCTGTCAATCAGGAGCACGGCATCCACGCAAGATAATATGAGACTTCCCACAAATAAAACGAGCACTGTGCAAGCAGCAGTGAATGAAAGGTTCCCTCCGCAGTGCACCATGAGGCATCACGTCCAAGAACTGGAAGATTACAACCAAACCACCTGATCATGTCCTTTGCAGGTTGGTGAGACCAAATCACAAAAGCCTAGCCTATAATACAGTATGTTACTGCAATACAGTATAACACTACAACGCAATATACTTTGTTATAGTGTGCTGTACTATTATACTACACTACAGTACGGTATAGTATTATACTGTACCATAGTATAATGTGGTATGGAATAGCATACATTTTTACTCAGGGATGCACATAACTGGTACACAAGCAGGCATCCGTCATATGAAAAGCGATACATGCAGCCGTTTCTTGTCGTAACAACACAAAACCGTACTTATTTTGTGTGCATTTGCGCCACTATGACAAGAAATTACTGACCATTTTAACCTTTATACAGCTAATTTGTACTTCATTTGCAGTATAGAGGTTAAAATTCAGGGTAATTTCCTGTCATAGCAGAGCAAATGCACATAAAATAAGTACGCATCTGAGCTGCTACAACAAGAAATTGCAACAAATATCACTTTATATGGTGAATGCAGACCAGTTATGTGCACCCCTGATTATACTGCATTACAGAACATTATAGTCAGGGATTGTGCCGATATGACAAGAAATGCACATAAAACATGTATGCATTCACACTGTTACAACAATCGATTGCCGCACGTATTGCTTTTAAAAGGTGAATGCGTAGTTGCGTACTAGTTATGTCAATCCCTGTCACAAAGGCAGCGTGTGGGCCCTACGCATGGTCACAGCGCTAACTGGTCAAAAACTATATAGATATATTATATATATATATACACACACACACACACACACACACACACACACACACACAATAGGAAGCTGTGGATGCTGCGAACAGACGCTACACACAGAAATCACTTTGTGGTCATTGTATCAGACATCAAGCCAGCACTTGGGAAGAACAGAGAGTCGACATTAAGGACAACAGACACTAAAGACTAGTTGCAGACAAAGCCACCGCCGTTAGTTAAGCCTCAATGCCAACGAAAGCACCACACTGTGTTTATGACAGCAATCGTATGTGACTTTAGCAGTTTCAACACACACTTAGCCCCAGATTGGAACCTACGGCACCCCCTGCCTTCTGTGGTGGAATCTGTAGGTCAGAAGGTCACCTGTAGGTCACTTGTTCTGTGGCCACTTGCTTTGGCACTGAACCCGAGAAGCTGTGAAGGCGACCCGGAAGAACATTTATGCGCACCAGTGAGACAGATTAGGAAGCACAAAGGAGGACAGGAATTCTGGATATTTAAAGCAGTCTAACGCTGAAAACAAAACGCAAGCTGTCCCCTCATCACCGTGTGAGAAATGCCTGCTTCTTCTGCTTCTTCACAATGGTTAGTAACACATTATCCAGTTACTGCACACCAGCACTCTCTAAGCTGACTGCACCATTTTTTTTAATGTAGGAATCACCCGGCATAAAAAGGATCACATGATCCCATACAATCTGCTCCCAATGCTGTTTTTTAATATGCTCTCCTCTGTCAAAGAAAGAATGGAAAATGAGTGTAATGGAGAATAACATGGCGGTCTTAAAGGAGCGGCGGGTGCTCTAATGGGATCATTCACTGGGAATTTGGGGGGGGGGGGTCAGGCCAGCAAAGTGTGAAAAAAAAATCAAGGTTATCATGGGTTAGCCGCAAAGAGCAGCTTGGGGAGGCAGGGAGGGGTCTCCCAAGGACTCAGATCGAACCACAGTGTGTTCAGATTGGCCAGTCACACTCATTAGTGCCATTAAGTTGCAGGAATTCCAGTCATTACCTACAGCAGGATTAAATGCAGCCGTGATCTGAACAATAAGCCGCAAGGAGACCTCGCCCCATCCCGCGATCCGACCCTTCAGTCGATCAGCCAAAAAGCATTTCATCTGACCAGCGACAATTTCAGGAAACATTTCTGAAAACAGCTTGACTTGTGACCCCCAGCAACGGATTGAATAACACTGAAAAACAAGCAAACCAAAAGAAAAAAAACAAAAAGACCCGAATGAGCCGCAGTGTACAGAATGCGGGGTGAGCACCTGCCTGTCCCCCTCCCTCTGGTGCATCCGGGCCACTAAGCAAACACGGCTATCTTCTCAAATTCAGGTGTTTACAATAGATAGCCTGACCCTGGCCCCGGCCTGCCTGAGGAAGCATTCATGCCGGAAACAAGCACTTCTCTGGGAGTCTATGAGGGAGACTGGGCCCGGAGGGAGGGGGGGGATTACGGACCGATGCTCCACAGATCTCCAAGGCACAGCTCAAAACGGACGTTGCACAGTGGCTTTCAGACATGTTCTTTCTAGATGTTAATTTGGAAAGGCTGAGGGATATCCGCGCTGCCATATATGGGGTGGCACACGGATCTCCACGCTAAGGCAAGCCAGTTTCATGACCAATCAGACTACCTGAAACATTAGCAGGGAAACACGAACCAAATCTATCAGAAGCATGGCACAAGTCGATCACACTGCATAGGGATGGGCAGCTGATGATTGATACCTACAAGCACCCGGACAAGCAACGAAGTCATCTCTACACGGGGTAGGTCATCAAGGCTGAGTCCTCCACCCCCCCCCCCCAAGTATAAAAAGTTAATTATTTATGTATGCAATTAAAATACATGCATAACATACTAGTGACTTACCACACTGTTTCGCAAAACCACTACACTTACACAATATTTTTTTAAAACAAATTTCAGTTCAAAGAAAAACATTCAGACAAGAATGTTCAGACAGAAGCATTAATTTGTTCGGTTAACAAAACAAACTTCTATGCCCGTAGCTGCTCTTCCGCAGAGCCATCGTAAAAACACACACAGGCCAACAGTTTAGAAACATGACAACACTTTCTGTGAAAACATAAAAAACGATTTTAAGACATGCCCTTCCACCCGGCAAATCACACATCTGCCAGCAATCCTTTGATCCACAGCTAGTACCTGCCAGCGTTTGTGAAACTTAAGATGCGGTCATCTGGCCAAACGAATCACGTGCCTCGGACCACTACACTTCTGGCGGCGAGCAGTTTACCCGCGGTCAGTCAGCACATGCAGATCGCCAATCCAGCGGCGGGGGCTTTACGGGGTCCCTGGGGAAAACGGTGGGAGGTATTGCTAGACTCCGTGCCCTCACACCGGAGTAGGCGGCATGAGCTTTGACACAGAGCACCGTATAATGGGGAAATGCAGTTACAGAAGCCAGTCTGGTCACCACAGCCCAGAGTGGTCATCATCGCTCTGGCCATAGGTTTAGGGGGAGGGAGAGAGGGCGGGGCAGAGGACAGCTGTTGATCCAGAGCTGTGGGGTTTGTCACCATGGCGACAGCCACTCTCTCCCCAGACTTACAGCAGCCAAATAACACAGTCCACATGCCTATATATTACATAAATCCCCCCCCCCCCCCATAAAACAGAAACACTCACACAAGGAGAGGGGGAAATTTTTCATTTCAGAGCCACCAAACTCGACACAGGGATCATTGTAATATATATATACACATATTTTCAAAGCCATCGTGGCCTTTAACTGAGAAAGATTACACAATATGGCAATCTGCCCACAGTCCAGGGCAACAAGGCGGCAAATTCTGACCCTAAGAAGAATCTCCACCACCCTGTTTGAGGCAGTCGGTTAAACCTTGATAGGAGAATCTTTCAACTGCTCGTCTGGACTGAAACCACCAGACTGAACAGTAAAACCCAAATCAAACCGAGTTCACAGAGTTCTCCCTCTTCCAATCAACAGAACCAAGTCTGTCTTGCTTGTGAATGTATTTTTACATGTTCCATTTTGAAACCCTGTTTTTTTTTTTATTTTTTTTTTTTCTTTTTCGTGATGAATCGGGAAGTCTTTTTCTCCCTCCTCTCCGTACGCTTGGAAGCTAAAGTGTGGAAATTTTAGACTGCTGAGACATTAAAGAGTGTTAAACATTTTAAAAGCTTTAAAACCAGGATATTAAATTGACACACAAAACAATTCCTTTCTCACAGAGTGCCTCATTACCTCATAGACATTCATAGCTCAGAGTGTTTTGTTTCCAGAAGATCTTTTCTTTTCTTCAAAGTAACGCGCTCTCGGATGTCGCTCCGGGCCAGACGCGACATGAGCAGTGCTGCCAAGCCATGAAACACAGCCCAGACGAACAGGTTCATGCAGAAGCTCACACGAGGTCGAGGCCGCAAACACTGCTAATTTCCAGGCAGAATGGGGAAGTTAAGTAACATGTGAACATGCTTGAGGCAGGGGAAATTCTGGAAAACTCTCACTGAAGCAGAGAGTGATGCTTCTGCAATACACATCCTCAAAGGACAGGAACCTGAACACACTGGAACAGCATACATTTTTAACCCTGAGAATCAAACTTACAGGCCTTCTGTTGTACCCTTAGATGAGGGACCCACTTTGTACATATTTCTAAATATTGTGTCAACTATGAGTAGTGGAGAAAGTAAGGAGTGTGATGCTATCTTGTATTGTTTTCTCACTGTTTTTGGTTAGTCGTGGATGTTTTGTGTTTCATCGTTTATTTGGGTCGTAAAAAGAAGCAGCCTTCCTAGTTAGCGGTGTTTCTGCAATTTTGGCCTCCTGAAGCTGTTTTCCCTACTTTTAAATCACTGAGACGAACAATGCAGTGGTCTCACTCTCACTCTAGACTGGGACGCAACACAACCACTTGTGAAGCAGACTGATATAACGTCACCAGGATTGAAGGCACCTGCTTCGTGATTAAACCATTCAATTTAACAGCCTCATACAAACATAGTGTAAAGTGGAAATAGCCATTTTAGCCCCCGGGCCCTATGTTATTCCCACATTACTATGGCTCCATTACAACTGAAGCACTCCCCCCAGCCTGATGACCTCACAGCCCCTGGGGTTCATGGAAAAACAAAAACAAACCATCCATTTCCCCACCAGAAAGTACAGTGGCCAAGATTACTGCCAACAAGCAATAATAGCTAAGAGAAATTATATAAATTGCATATTGACAACCGGAGTCATGTCAGGTGACACCTGTATTCAGGCCGAACTGCAAGCAGCCAGCTGGCAAACCTGGTTACTACGGCGACTCTTGGCGTCCCAATAATAGAAAAGGCTAATTGTTTACATTAGTAAAATGCAGGAGAACAAGCCATCTCAAGATCCGGTGGTCATCACTGATGCAGGAACCGGCTCCCCATCTCAAAGTAACAGATTCATAAGTCGGGTGGCGAGCAAAGCAGTAAGGAACCGCCCCACCCAGCAAAGCTACCTTCACAGACTCCTGTAATCTAAATGTTTGCATGGGGTAGTCTGATTCACATAAGCACCGGTGCAGAAAATTGGGCACACCAATGTTTATCAAAACAAAATCTCTCTGCCTCAGTGTTTCCAGAAGCCAACCCTATTTATACTGACCGCTCTCCTTTCAGTTTCAAATGCAGGACCCCCCGCCCCCCGACTATGCATCTCCCACAAAGAAACGCCATTTTTGAGGTACTTAGGATCTCTGCATATCAAAGAGAAATCAACCAGAACCAGACTCGACCCAGTGACCAGCCTTGCAACAAGTCTATTTCAAGACCAAATACTGTTCAGCTATCTACTTATATTTGCATATATTAAAGTTTTTATAGTTCAAGGAAAATACTTAACGTAAACGTAGTATATAAAACTGAATTTCCTGTAAAGGCTGTGGAGGTCAGTAAATCTACCATGATGGCACTGACTGTTCTGAAAGGATTAACATTTCTCAGCACGAAGGTATTTACGAGCGGCCAGAAACTACAGGTACAGCACAGAAAGAATGTGCGAAATTGCTGTTTTAGGGCTGAAGTCGTCCTGCGCCTGAGGGAGGAGACCTCAAGCCGTGAAAATGAATCTGGGTGCGCTAAATTGTTTGTTTGCATCGTTCTTGTAAACATCACCTTCGTCCCTCATACCCTGCCACACACAAACCAAAAAAATGCCTTGACGCCCAGAAGCGATAAACCCCGATCGAGTCAAGACTGAAACCCGAATTTTATTTTTGTTTCCGCTCAGTTTATCGTGTTGGATTCCCAGTTGAACTGGATCAGCGACCAAGCCACCAGCATTTCCCAGCAGAAACCGAAATGCCGTACGATCGATTATCCGGGATGTCGCCGGAGCGGGCGGCCGCGCTCAAACGGCCACATGGTTAGATTACGATCGATCCTCCCGAGTCTATAGTCCGTACATGGAAGTCACTATTATAAACCATCATCTTCTCATCTTAATATATCAACAAACCAATTCACTAAAATTACCGAAATGATAACCGAACAACATTCTAAACGTGCATGACCCAATTAATAATAGTTTTGGAAAAAAATATAAGGACCACGTTTTTCCATCTCCATGAATTAAAGTTTGCATGAATAGGAAACGCGCGCCACCGCTATTTTACAGCAATCTGCGTTTTGTGCTCAGGACAGCAGGTTTTAATAATGTAACAAAACGCAGATTAGAAAAAGAAGGAAATGGCCAACAAAAAAAAAAGCATCTCAGGAGGCGAGTGCTTTTACGGTCTAGTGTCTGGGATCGGTGTGCCTCTATTGTTTACTTATGTTACATTCAGAGAATCCAGATAAACCAACATAGAAAAACCCACATATTTATCGCCATAACGCAATCCTTTCCCTGCCAACGCGATCATTAATATGTGTGTGCAGTTCCCGGCGTGCGCATTTCTCGGCTTACAGCAGTCTAACATTACTTTAAACTATCGGGTTAACGAGGTTTAGTTTACAAAAAAAGCAGATCGAACTAGCGTTTAAAAAGCACCACAGCCTCGTAACACGACGCATAGCTGCCCCGTGCCCCAGAGAGGGGCCTGGCTATCCAAGTGCCGTGATTTTGTGCCATTTAAGAGCGCAGGACACACACGTGTTTATGAGAGCTGCGGCCGGACCGTGCGCTCCTCCGTTACACGTGGACCCCTTCATCGGACCGGTCGTCCAGTGTCGCCGTTTCAGGGATAATAAACTGATGTGCATTATGTACCGCATAAACACAAGAGAAAGAACACATATACGCATCGGCTGGACACATATAAACATAACTGCAGGACAAAGATAAATCATCTACGATGGCTTTCCTTCAACTGGTCCACGCACAGAACAACAAATTATATATTGCACAAGGTCACGCACTACGGCAAAGCTCAACAAACAGTTAAAGAGTAATCTAGCACTTACTTTCTCCATTAGCGGGCCGAAGGCAGATAGCGGATACTGCCAGAAGCAGACCTAAAAAACAGGTCAAATTATCGTTTTCTATCCCAGACCTCATTCCTGTTAAGGACAATAACCGTTCAAAAATACTGTTGTTGTTGATTCCGTAGTGAAACTGGGGGGAAAATGGGTATAAAAGGAGGTTCTTCACAGTCACCAGAAAAAAAAAACAGAGACCCAGTTAAGTCGGTTTTCAACTCCTCAAAACTGATCCGCGTCTGGGGCGATTTGCGCCGATCCACGTTTTCGGGAGCTGCGTGTTAAACAGTCCGAGTCCCCGAAAGCGGGCTGCTCTCTGCCGGCACTCACACGACTTCTGGAGGAGAAAATGATATATGCGTATATATAACAAAACGGGCTGAGATCGTACTTATTTTTGCCAATTCTTCAATGAGGTACGACCTGCTAACAAGACAGCGAAGTCACGGATTGTACTTGGCTGATAGTACTCCGCATCTTCAGCCTCCATGTCTTAAAGGGGGGAGGACGCACGCTTAGCTAAGCCAGTGTTAGCTTGAGAGCTACCAAGCAGAACCGTTCCGAAAAAAAGCAGCATCCACCGTATCCCACACCCGCCGATCTCTATCGGGATTACCAGCTCCTGATCCCAATGAAGGCTGCTTTTACTAAATGAATGAAATTTCAACTCCCCTTCCCGTCCGAAGAGCCTATCTAACTGAGATCTCGTCCAATATATATCCGTCAGGACAAAAATGGTTTCACCAGCTGCACCCCCTCCTTTGGCTCCCTCCCTCCCTGTCTGTCGGCTTGTATCCCTTTCTTGCCACGCAGGAACGGGAATGCTGCACCGGAGGCTCCCAGCGCGTCGTGTTGGAAACCCGGCGCCTTTTTCTATTAACAGCACAGCGAAGTTAACGTGGGGACCGGCTAAACCCCCTTTTCGGTCCTCAGCAGCCTCGGCCGAAAAGGCAGCAGATAAAGCAGCTTTTCTCCGTCGCCCTGCGATCCGCGGAATCAACGCCGTAAACAAGACTCGGCTTCTCATACAGACACACACACATACTCCAGGCGGAGTGTGCGAAAACCAGGGCAGGACTATAGAGGAACACGGGCTTAATTCTCTGCAATAAACACTATCATTACAATATATTAAACTTGGTATGCAAGCTGTTTTCTTTATACGTGTTTTTATGTCTGAATACTTTATCTTTCTGTGTGCGTGCAAAAAGCAATGGGTTTTGGATATATGACGCTAATACCAAATACAGACTAACGTTGTTGAACTCTAAATAAATAAATAGATAAATAAATAAATATCACCAACCTTGAAATGACTTGAACAAACAGTTTCTGCGTTCCCTTCCGCTCACTAAGTAGGTTGATATATGGTCAAATTAGTTTTATTAGCTTATTATTAATTCTACGTTCTTAAGTTTCATTGTTTGTTTAGTTCGGGTTCAATGGGTGCTATTTTAACAAACGCTCTGACTGCAGGGCAGATAAATTATATTTAGCTGTGCTTATGGCATCATTTTGCCAAAAATCCTACTGATCTCTATTCCCCTTATGGATAAAAGAGCAAATACGCCAGGACCTCTTAGATTTCCCAGTGTAACATAGGGAGTTCCCCCTGTTTAAACTCTTCCATTCAGGTAAATATGGGGAACAGCGAGTATTAACAGGCAAATGCCGGTTATTTGCCTGAAAATCATTTAAATAAAAATGACCTAATCGATTTGCGTCTTGAATGAAAATTGCACTCTGTATTACAAAACACTACTATTTTTTATAATATTTTAATTTTCTGTACTTATACAGGAGCGGTTAGACGATGAATTGATGGATGGGTGTATTTATGCAGAATGACTAATATATGCGTTGACTGCAGCAATGTATTTACTACGAAACAATGCTGGTTAAGATAAAATAAAACGTTTTAGGGAAACTGACCACGAAAACAAGGAAAAACGTATTTGGTTGTCGTGGACGAAATTAGCATAGATACCCCAGTTCCAGATTTTCTATCTGAACATATTTGGGCTATGACACATGGCTGATGGCGGTCAAAAGTAAAACCCGCCACAGAGCTTCATTCATCAGCTGGGACTGGATTTGGAAAGTCCTATTCATCCAGTCTGGTCATAATTTGCCGGCGCTGATTTGATTAAATACATGATTAGTACCTGCTTATCCTGTAAATATTTTACATATCAGTATTAAATAAAGTATGGTTAGCAAAGGCAAAGAAAATGGACGTATGTTTCTGTCCTGTCATTTATCGCTCGATGGAAATAATATTTTCTCTGATTGTGCATTATTTAAGAAAAATATATTACTGTAACTGGTATTTTGTCATTTACCAGTTTGTAACTCTTTAAGACACCAGCTTTAAATAACTGTGAGTATCACATGGGGATGACTGCAATAGAAAAGAACCTCAGACTAACATTAAACCTGACTTTGAATCTGAAACGTGGCACCATTAAGCCATTTAAAACTGCTATATCCGTTTTGTCATTCAAAGTATGGTTTACGTGTTTTACTCACTTCATCAGGATGTGTTGTTAATTTCGTACAGTTACTGTTCAGTCTTCAAAGGAATGGTTATCTGAGGGAAAAAGTTATCCTGCGTTTTGATGTTTTTAAAACTTATGACTTACCTATTACTATGTCATTTTATTTTTTGCCTTTTCTACAGTGTGTCTCCATTCAGCAAGACAAGGACTAATATGATCAGATATTGAATGACAGATGTTAATTTGTAACTAATATATTTACATACGTTCTATGAAGGTGAAATGTATTCATCTCTCACTTTTTCTCATTCTCTCTCTCTCTCTCTCTCTCTCACACACACACACGTATATATATTTATACATATATATATAATTAAAAAAAATATATATATATATAATCACTATGGTGATGGGGAGACATGGTGGGGCAGTGTTAGCACTGTTGCCTCACAACTCTAGAACCCAGGTTCTGTGTGTGGAGTTTGCATGTTCTCCCCATGTTGTCGTGGGGTTTCCTCTGGGTACTCCGGTTTCGCCCCACAGTCCGAAAACATTCTGAGGCTGACTAGAGTTACCAAATTGCCGATAGGTGTGCGTGTGTGGGTGAATGGTGTGTGGGTGAATGGTGAGTGAGTGAATGATGTGTGGGTGAATGGTGTGTGGGTGAATGGTGAGTGAGTGAATGGTGTGTGGGTGAATGGTGTGTAGGTGAATGGTTTGTGAGTGAATGGTGAGTGAGTGAATGGTGTGTGGGTGAATGGTTTGTGAGTGAATGGTGTGTGAGTGAATGGTTTGTGAGTGAATGGTGTGTGAGTGAATGGTGTGTGAGTGAATGGTGTGTGGGTGAATGGTGTGTGTATGCCCTGCCATCCTGGGCTGTTCCCTGCCTTAAACCCGTAGCCTCCAGGATAGGCTTTTGACCCTCCCGACCCTGAATAGGATAAGCGGTTTCAGAAAACGGATGGATGGATAGAACTTGATAGTGATTCTTTCTGGGTGAAATAGTTAAAATAGTCATTTGATTAGTTACAATTGCAGTAGAATGTCAATGGGGTGGTATTATTATTATTATTATTATTATTTTATTATTATTCATACTGAATAAGTCACACTATAATTCTGTGGCAAGTAAATGTATCTGAACTGAGGAATTCTGCAAATGGGAGCAATTTCAGACATTTAGGTATGAAGTCCATTTTTAACGCTGCAACAAATAAAAAAACTAAACATGAATGCAGCCTGCCTCAATGACATCTGGTAATATGCAGAATAAATGTGCTCTTTCACTAGTTCCAATTTTCGAAGAGCATTTCCTAAACATGATCTCTATTTTAAAATGTATTTTCATTTTATTCTGCAAATATTTCATATAGTATGCTATAGGAAAATCTAATTCAGTGTGCAATTTAACTGTATAACTTAAATGTACAATATATTATAATCGTATTGTCATTATTAACCCAAGCACTTCATATATCAAAAAACATTCACTCTCTGAATTCATACTTGATAGTGAATTCTTGAAAGGGTTAAGGTTTCCATGGAAACAGAATTCACTGGAGAATTCATTGTTGACAGTCCCTTCGGAATGCGTACCTTACATGTATTCAGGCAATGAGAGCTGTTTTAAATTACTTTCATCAACTTACAGAAGTAAACTTAAATTTATTACAGTTGAGTAATGTATGTACATAGCTTGGTGAATGCAAGCCCAGTGATACGTTAAAAACAGTGGCTGGGAAATAGATTTTGGGGAAAAAACATTTAAAAATATAGCCACTGAATAGAGAACATGCAGTTTATTGATGTTTTTGCTGTTCATTGCAGCAAAGTAATGAAAGAGGTAATGGATTAAAACTTATTGCAACATATTCTTGTAGATCAGGTAAGAACATTATGCCTTAAAATGCAAATGAATTTATATATGAAAACAAAATTTAAATATGTGAAGTTGCATATGTAACCAATTTACATATGTATCAATTCCTTAAACAATATTTCAAAAGACATTACCCATGAAGACAGCAGACACTGACCCTTCAATCACATATTAATGTTTATTCCAAAATAAAAAAACATTATGGAATGAAATTAAATTAAGTTCAAGTTACTGCATGGTTGCTTCTCAACATTTATTCTAGCATCAATGTCGCCATGAAGGATGTTTCTGAAAATCAAACGAATTATGTATCAAGACTCTCTTTTTTTCCAAATTATATTCGACATCAGCATTAAGATTTGAGAGGAAAAGGTATAGGAAACACCACCACAACTTTTAATAAAATCAAAACCAACAAACGCCAGCTACCTGTATATGTCACTAAATAACTATGGATCAGAACATCTTATTAATATTTTGGCTCTTTTTTCACTGGACATTATGTATTTATATAATATTATTTAAGAATCTGTTTTCAGCTGTGTGATAAGCAGGTATTTGTGGAGGTCACCTGTCCCAGCTACATTAGTGTCTGCAGTATCCGTTCTGTTTTATTCCTCAGACTGTCATTGTCAGTTTTATTGCTGATTGTGTCACTCACAAACAAATTCTTCTTGTAGTTGCATCAGTGTGTTTCTAAAACCAGCGGCATGCTGTCTATTGAGTGAAGATAAAAGGATGATTGAAGTTGGGCTTTTATTTTATCTCTTAGAGACACAAGGGAGACATGGAAACAGATGGTGAATTTAAATGATTACAGTAGAAACATCATTTCAAAGGTAAAAGAGAGGATTAGTTCCTTGTTTTGGCAATAAATATTGTGTTAATTTCCTTACAATCTGTCCGCATGTCTGCCTTTGACCTTTTGCACGATTTTGTATGAATTTTGTGAATTTGATGTCACATGAAACCTCTCAAGATTTTAATATTAAAAAACCACTAACCAAAAGAAGACATATCATATGGCATGTTTCACCTGAAAACAAAGGTTAATAATCTTAGGGAGACTACATCAAAACACTTGTCTTACATTTCATATTATAAATCATATTTTGTTCATCTTAGACCAACCTATGTTTCTTAATGCTACAAAAAGGGGTAAGCAAATGTGGGGATTAAAAGATTCGCAACAGCTGTACTACCTACAGGTTTCTTACTAGGTGATTTCGATTATGGCGATAAAATTCTTATGAAGTATCGAAAGCATTCAGATTTTATAGGTGAAAAATATTTCCTTTGTTCATAAAGTGGCATTATACATGATGTATTATATATGTATGTATTCATCATTTTTCCTTTAGGGTTGATAAAGTTAAGTCCATGAAAACTGTTCTGATTGTCTGCTTCGTTAATAGAAAACGCGATATTCTGTTGTGGGAAAGTTGATCGTGCATCATTGGCAAGGTTGTTATTTGCGCCACCTGGCGTTGAAAAAATGAAACCAAGCAGAAAAAGATACAAAAACATTAAGATTAACATGAACTTCACTGATCTCAGGGGATCAAGAAAAGAACATGCTTAATATAAAGCAACTTCTGTAAATTGCTAACTCAACTGCACCAGTTTTTATTCAATAACTGTATCAAATTCAGTTAAGGGGTTAATGCCTTGGTCACCCTTTACTGTGTGTGGCACATCTCAACAGCAAAAGGCATCCTAAGTTTGCCTACTGATGACTTGTACATTCTGGAATTTCCTGATGATCACAAGATCTTGACGATGCAACAAACCACACAATAAAGAAGGGAGATCAAAGCATGTGTACCGCTGGTCGTCACAGCGGACGTTTATCTGAAAGGTTTACCAGTAAACCATGTTAGTGAATTGGACTGGAAAACTGAGAGCATGACGATTAAGTACCTCAGGGAAAAAAAAGAGTTAACAAAGGTACTTGATAGTGTGTGCATGAAAGCTTTCCTCCAGTTAAAAGGAACATTGTTTATAGGCAAGTTTCTGAAGGAAGTGACTTATTAACCACAACACTCAGCCACTGCATGCTGGCAGCTGGCTTTATGGATGGGTCGTGACCTTACACTGTGTTGTTTTCTTTTGAAGTTGCTGCTGATATATGTTTTTTCGCCGGCAGATGACACAGAGGTTGCAATCATCATTCATGCACATGCACCTTTCTTAAAATTATTTAAAAATTATTTTTGAACAGCCAACCACCTACCAGCCTTTAATACAGTACCACTGCTACCTTTCTGGCATCAAGCAAAAGTAGTATGCACTCCTTAATCACTTACATACCCGTTAAGAGGGGATACGTATAAAGTGGTTTTCTGGGGGCGGGGCTTATGTTGCTCTCTGACCAGGAACTTTTGGACCTTTCTGTTGGACTAGACTACTCCATGAAGCTATGATGAATTGTATTAGAGCCTGATGATTGTAGGGGCACTGCTGTTGTACCTTTGAACTTGAAGGTGTCTCTGTGACAAGAGGACATTGGAAGGCAACATGTGCAAAGGCACAGAAAATGTGCCTACACAAAATGAAGGATTATGCGTAGATACACTAGACAGCGAAAATGCAGATAACTACCTTGGCAGTTTTACCTGCGACAGTGATACATTTGCTGAAAACAGACCATTTATGGCTGGAGTTATTTATTAAATTTTTCATCCATTCGTCATCCAACTACTATCCAAGGATTTTGACGTAGGTAGACTAAACACCGAAAATGCCGATATCTACCTTGGCAGTTCCAGTCACAAACAGTCATGATAAGACACGTTTCAGTTGACACTACTAGCAGTAATCAGTTCTTCAGCTGGAAAAAGGGTTTCTTGGTACTTCTCCTTATAAGAACCCCAGACCAGGGAAGGCAGAGTTGCCTGCGTTGATGGAAACACCAGAAGGCATGCTGAAATCCTATCCAATTCAATAATGCAGAACGCAAGATAGTTCTGCTTGTGAAAACAGTTTACAGTAACAAAGGGGTTCAGCTGTAATTAGAGCCAGACGTGTCTTCACTTGTGACCCAAATGAAGCACAAAAGCATTTTTTTGTTCTGAAACATTAGCCCATAGAGTTAGAGGCAAAAGAGTAGACAGAGAGATTTCTTCATGAAGTTCAGTAAGAAATAATGACTGTCAGTGAGACACAGTGGTTCATGGAGTAAAATGTACAGCTGGAACAATGTATACATGAAGAGGCATCATTAAGAGCAGCGTTGGACGGAATGTGCTCTCTCTGTTTACTGGTAGACGGATGGAAAAGGAAAACGCAGCACTGGGGGAAAATCCCAGCGACTTCTGATTATCCCTTTAATTATGGGCCTTTTTCATTATCCTTGAGAAGAAAAAAGAAAGTTGCACAAAGGAATTATTAAGAAATGCGACGGATTACTTCAACTCTGGCAAATGGTGTTAAGCATCTATAACATTCTTCCGATGATGAAAGAAAAAGCATAGAAGTATGTGGAAAACAGTGATGAGCACCGAGGGCTGCAAGACACTGCGAATCACAACCTACCGAAGTACACAGTGTACCAATGTGACCCCCGACCCCACCAAATGGCACGCCTGTCCGCCTGCATTTGTTAATTCTACACAAACAGCTTCCCATACAGAGGGGTGGCAGGCCCACCTACTTTGACTGTCCCTTGGTGTTTTCATTCTGCTGCTGCACTGGTGTGGAAGCGAGTGTGTTTACTGAGCAGTGCGTCCACATGGTAATGAACAGCCCTGCTTGTTTTTCCACTGGGATCGGCCAGAGGAGACCAGAATTTGCAGAAAGAAACAGTCAAAGAAAGAAAAGCAGAGACAACAGCAACAGCAGACCGATGATGGCACCCCGTGCCCGATATCTCCCATCCTGAAAAAACGATCCTCTTTAATGACACAGCGCATTGAGCTGAAAACTGAGGAACGTTCTTTTCCCAGCCAGAAATGAATGATTCCTTAATCATTACATCCTATTAACACTATAGCTGCTTTGTCAGACTCTAAGTTTGCCGCTGTTGGGCCCTTGAGCAAGGCTCTTAACCCCCAATTGCTCCAGGGCCCCTGGACACTGGCCAACCCTGCACTGTGAGCCCCAGATTGGCTCTCACCTGCATATATGCCTGAAGGAGAGCAAGATGGTGTATGCGAAAAGAGAATTTCTCCATGGAGATGAATAGAACATAAAAAGATAAGAAATTTACAAATGAGAGGAGGCCATTCGGCCCATCAAGCTTGTTTGGGGAGAACTTAACCAATAGCTCAGAATTATTAAAATCTTATCTAGCTCTGATTTAAAGGAACCCAGGCTTTTAGCTTGAGCTACATTAGCAGGAACACTATTCCATACTCTAACTACCCGCAGGGTAAAGAAATGTTTTCTCAAATTCATTTTAAAATGTTCTCCCGCTATTTTCCACTTATGGCCACGAGTTCTAATATTTAAACTAATATTGAAATAGCCATTTGGCTGCACAATCCAGACCTGTTAGAATCTTATATACCTGGATCATGTCCCCCCTTAGTCTCCTTTGCTCGAGGCTAAACAGATTCAGCTCAGCAAACCTCTCCTCATAAGACATTCCTCTAAGACCAGGAATCATTCTCGTAGCCCTACGTTGGACCCTTTCCAAGGCAGCAATGTCCTTCTTAAGGTATGGTGACCAAACCTGTACACAATATTCAAAGTGGGGTCTTACCAAGGAGTTATATAATCATAGCATCACCTCCCTTGACTTAAACTCAACGTACCTAGAGATGTAACCCAACATCCTATTGGCCTTTTTTATTGCTTCCCCACACTGGCGTGAATGGGACATGGAAGCATCAACATACACACCGAGGTCTTTCTCATAATCAGCTACCTTTATTTCAGTGGAACTGATAAAATATCTGTACGTTATATTTCTGCTCCCTGCATGGATTACTTTACATCTATCTATGTTAAACTTCATCTGCCAGGTATCAGCGCAGCTGCTAATTAAATCAAGATCCCGTTGTAGCCTCTGTGCTGCTAGTTCAGTATCTGCTACACTACCCACCTTGGTGTCATCTGCAAATTTAACCAGCTTAGTGCATGTATTGGTGTCAATATCACTAATGTAAATTAGGAACACTAGTGGTCCTAAAATTGAACCCTGCGGTACCCCACTATGAACGCAGGCCCACTGTGACAATGTGCCTCTAATAACTACCCGCTGCTTCCTGTCTGTTAACCAGTTTTCGATCCAAGCTGCTACAGATCCTAAAATCCCTGCAGCTTTGAGCCTAAGCAAGAGCCATTTGTGGGGGACAACATCAAAGGCCTTCTGGATATCTAAGTAGACCACATCATAGGCCTTTTTGTAATCAATTTCTCTTGTAGCTTCCTCAAAAAATTCAATAAATTAGTTAAACAGGACCTACCTCTACTAAATCAAAGTATCTCTATTCTATTTGATTCCAGATTAGTGTATGCAGTGTGTGGCTCTGTGGGTTAGGGCTTTGTGCCTCTAATCCAAAGGTTGCTGTTTCAAATTCTGTGACTGGCAAAGTAGTTTCACTGTTTGGCCCTTGAGCAACACCCTTAACCACAATCTATTTGGATAGAAGTGTCTGATAAATAGAAAGGGATGTATAGATTGGCATATTTGCAGGTGTAATGTTTTCTTTCTAGGCCCTGGTTCTCGTCCATGCCACCTTCTTGCATGTGCAAGAATGCAACAGTGATACTGCTGCTTACAATAGACCACCTGTTTAGGCTACTTGTAGTGGCAGCCTATGACCGCAATGCTGAGGAGCGAGGCCACGCCCACCTGCGCTGGGATTTGTTAGCCAAGTCAGGCTCAGGTGTAGGCAGGTAACTAACAAGTAGCTATTCTGGATTTTAGCTAAGCACAGCCTGCATGGTTTTATTTTTTAGCTCTTTTTAATGACTTTTTGAGTTCAAATGGAGTTTTTATATTTAAAACCAGAAAACTAAATATTCAGTCCCTGTTGACCTGCCTCTGGTCACTCCCCCAAAAAGGAAATGAATATTTTTACAATTACAAATGCTATCATTTTAGGCCTAAAAGGCCACTGTTACCGATAATCGCATTTACAGTAGCTGGGACAGTCAATCAGCTCAAAGTTTTCACCCACTGCCACAAGAGAGTGGGTAGATGCATTCGTCATTCAACAATTGATCCCATATAACGATAAACCCACAGAACTGTAAAAACAAGATTTTGGATTCAAAGTGGTGGCCTTTTTCTCCGTGAAGAATTCAGGGAATGTCTGTAATTTCCCATTGGGGAGTTATGTGGTTCATGTTGTGATGAAATGGAAAACTAAGAGGTTTAAGTCAAGGGAACTGTGTGGTGCCAATTACAATTACAGCAAAAAACCTTAATGACAAGGTCACAGGTTACACAGCTTTGATCATTTTTTTTCAGTTTATGAAACTCATCCCAGTTTGATTAGTTATGAATTTTAAAAATAAGGGAAAAACTCATCTAATGTGAAAGATCAAGATCTCTGTTAACCCTTCCAACAATGACTGTACTTCCAACTGCAGATTGTATGTATACTACTCCTGGAAATTAATAGATTAATAAAGATTGCGAAGCTACTAACTGAAAGTGATGTACAGGCCAAACAATCAGGTCAGGTTGGGGAGCAGGCATTGGTACAGCACACTGCCACACCCAGCACACGACAAAACACCTCGGGATCCCAGTTAGTGTCCCGACAGAACGACACATGGTGTATCCCTCCCTCCGGAAATGGCCGCCTATCTGCCACAGCCCGGTGAGTGTCGCCTTGGCCTGGTCCAGCTGCTCAGGTCCTCGGCAATGAGGATCCTGCCAGCCGGATCACCCTCGGGGAATCATGTCACATGGCCGTGGTGCTGTGACTGACACTCCCTCACAATGCAAATAATGTGCCTGATTCGGGACTCCCTGAACAACCTCTTATTCGACACAAAGTCAATCCAGTGGTACCCAAGTATTCTCAGAAGAGACACAGTACCAAAGGAGTCCAGTCTTTGTCTCAGGTCATTGGATAGCATCCATGTCTCACAGCCATACAGCAAAACAGGAAGAACCAGGACAATGAATAAAATAATAACTGGTACCGCTTTATAATAAGGTTCCCTTTTGCGCTTGTAAATGGTAGTAACTCATTAATAAAAAGAAAACTGTCATAACTTGTTTATAATTCTCTATTAATGATTTACAAAGTGTTACAGCCTAATTACTAATCAGATTATAAACCATTCAGAAGCCTCTATAAGGATAGTTGTCATGACACGTCGGTGAGCACGATGGGAAGGGAAGCATGGGAGTCTGGGAATAAGGGTAATGAGGGATTTATTGGGAGAAACAACACTGTATACGAGGAGAAGACTGGCAACAACGTTAAACTGATGTTAATGACAGGAATAGGAAACATACTCTAACGCAGACTGAAATACACAGGAATCAGGAAACAATTCAAAATAGCTGATCGCACGGGGATTTCACACGAGGTTAATGAGGGGGGCGTGGCACAGGGGGATCGAACGAGCGGGTCATGAAAGTAGTCCTATTGTAAAGTGGTACCTTATAATTTAATAGTTAGGTATTCACTCTCCTGAGTCAGCACTGAGTTAATTTCTAAATGCACCTTACTGATGTGAGTGATGTCCACTCTTCTAACTGATATTTCTCAAGCATTTGGCTGGGAATAATTGATAGGAATGGATGAAAAATTTACTGATTTTCCATCCTTTGGCGATGTGGCCTTCAAGCCAGGACATGGACTTGAAGAAGGTTCCTAATTAAAATATGGTTCCTTTAGGAGTAATACACGAAAACTTTGATAAACACAGTAATCAGACTGAGCAGAATGAGCTCAATGATGAAGTAGTAAGTGTATTTCGCATGTATTTATTAAGAAAAACTTTATGATAAAATATTATGATGGAGTATTATATAATAACAAGAGAATCATCCACTCAAACGCAAAGGTATGAGAGGAACACAAAACACACAGTGAAAGTAATGAAGGCACCTGTGAAAGCGAGGCCTGTTGTTATTGCCTGTGCTCTGCTCTGGCCCAGTCCCAGAGGGCTGTCACTACCAAGCCGAGGACTGTAATTAAGAAGGGCGCTTTTCCACCGTGCTGGAAGGAGAGCTTTATGGTCCTTGTGGCTGGCCTGGTGGTGTCTCTACTGGCTTCCCATTACGGCCCGGAGGCCCTGGTGCCTTTTAAACACAGCAGGATAATAATGAACAATACCTCTAAATAACATGGGACATCCAGCACAGATGTCGTCTACATCAATGAGCAGAAGATGATCGCCCAGAGACTGCCCTTAAATCTACAGTGACCAGCGTGTGTTGCCTCAGGAAGGTCTGCTCCAGCGTCTTGTAGCCTTTCATCAATCAGGTAAACAACCTCAAGGTCAATTTTAAACTGAGAAATCATTCCTACAGCAACAGTGGATAATTGTAGAAATACACTGCCCTGCTCCCAAAACTGTGGCTTTAACCAAGGTAAGTTGTGTCAATCTATCTTATTGACAAGTATAACTTAAAAGAGACTTAAAATGGACAGTTATTTCTTAAAATAGATTTTTTCTATGTTATACAAATGTACAGCAAACTCAAGTCTTTATTTCAGTGATCTTTTCTTTTTATTTCTATAAATTCTATTAATCTACAAAATGTTTTTAAATGCCCTAAAATGCAAAGTAAGTGCCGTTACATTCAAATTGCTGATGCTTGTTTTATATATTCACTTATAATTTAACAATTTAGACAGATGGATATTTTACTAGAGCAGGGTCTCTACAAGGACCTGAACCACCAACCAGTAACTATGACCAGGGACAGACTAGCAACAAAAAAGTACCCCGGAAATTTACCCTTGGGTATAATTTACCACTGACCTGGGGCGAGGTTGTCCCAACTGGTTGGCCACCAATGATATAAAGCATTATTTTATATCTTTTACATATTTTAGCGATCAACCTGGAAACACACCAAGATGATTGATGAACGGGTTGGACACCCCTGGTATACAGGCTATGCGATACTGGAGTTGAGGAAGAAAGAGCGCTTCTCATCAGACTGGCCCACTTCGAAACCCGCTGTCACGCCGTCCGCCCCTGACCATGACACCACCTGTTGAAATACGCCGTCATTTAACACGGGAATTACAGACAGCGAAGCCATGGATGCTGGATGTTCAGTTTCTACTTGCGACGATATAAAATTTGCTGAGTACAGAGAATTTATGGCTCTTATACATCAAGTTGTTCATCCATCCATCATCCAATGTCATATGCACTACAGGGTTGAACACGCCTGGAACATTTCCCAGCAAGCACAGGGAACAAAGAAAATGTTTACCCAGAATAGGATGTTAATCCATTGCCCAGAACTCTCAGGTGATACTATATCTATTAAAACACCATTCCGCCCATGGGTTGTTGTTTTGGTCGTTTGTTTGTTATTGGGGCAGCATGGGGCTGTGCTTGTAATTGTAGTACCCCGTTCATTCCAGCAAAAAAAAGAAAGAAAAATCATAGTACTGAAATTGACTGATTTATTTTTTCCCAGAACAATTCAAACCAATGAACACTATTCGACAAGGTCTTCTGGTTGCAAAGGGAATGTCCACCGGGCAGCAAACCTTGGGCATGAGCTGACACCAGTCAGTGAGGTGCACACCCGGCTATCCGACCCGATATCGCCATCTGGCGGCAAGTGTGTCTAGTCCAGCCACAGCTTGTGAGTATTAGATATGAAATTTTCGGGAAACCTTCTAAACGTTTGTCTGTCTGTTCTTCGTCCATCACAAGCAACAGCCCAAACGACTTGGGCAATATAAAAACGGACAAAACCAAAGATAAATATATTTTATGCCCAATTGTGGGTAGGCGAAGTGAGTATTGCTTATGACTGTCTAAAGTAAGTAATAAATGCACACTAAGGAAATAATTAGCCTACAATAAATATAATTACAGAAATAATTATAGATATTGTAGTGGAAAAATAAAAAATAACGATAATAGTTTAACTACTAAGTTAAGTCGCGCGACAGGTTCTGTACCACATGATATCGGACAGGGGTCAAAATCCACCAGCCTAATGGAAACCGACCAGGCACAATTTGTTGGTAAGATTATGGGCGCATTTTGGAAAAAAAACTGTTCAGTACAATGAAACACGTTTTAATTAAAGTTCCGCTTCACCTTTGTACTTTATTATGAAGCTGTAAAACAGAAAGAAAAGTAATTTGATAGGCAAATTGCTAGTCGTTTTAATACATCCTCCCCAAATTGCATTTACAAAAGTATTTAATCCAAATGTAAACTAAAACCAAAAGTTTGGCCTAGGTGGTGAAAAATGTAATTGATATATTTGTTCTTCATCAGTGGAAAACTACCCTGTCGATCTTCCTCTGGATTACCACACCTTGAGGATAAGTGCAGAGAATTTTTTGTCATGTTTGGAATTAAACTCAATCGGGGAAAATTATTTCCTTCTGCCGAGTGGTGAAAAGGTAAGTGAATTAACGTCAGCAATTTATTTTGAGCGTCGTTACCTGACGCATAGCATGCCGGCCTGGTGTGACCTCATCCGTCCAGGGTCTGGCCAGGTCGGTCCTGCATCAGCTCTGTGTGTGTGTGTGTGCGTGCGTGTGGGGCTGTTAAGGTTAGGGCTGGGTAGGGGTTAAGGTCGTCATGTTGGAATTAGAGTTATCCCCATTGAAATGAATGGAGAGATCCCACAAAGATACAGTTACTGTGTGCGTGTGTGTGTGTGTGCGTGTGTGTGTGCTTTCTGGCATCCCATCCAGAGAGTACTCCTGTCATGTGATCTGTACTGCCTGGGATAGGCTCCAGGCCCCCAGTCACCATACCAGTCACTGGTTAGAACGTAGATCCATCATTGCCTGATTAGTTCCCTGTCACATTTATTTTGCCTTAGGATTAGTGGGGTCCTCGTTCATTATTAGAATTATGATGAAATTCAAGGTTCTGTATTCAACCCTCACAGATGACAGTAACACAGGACAGTGTGTGTCAGCTTCCACTCTTCAGTGATGATGACCCAACATGTGTGGTTTTGGCTCTGCACATGCCTGAGGACCAAACACACGGTGAGCAGCTCGCCAGACCCGCTGGCCAGTTGTGGTCAGGTCTTCTCCCATGTTCGGTTCCTTCAAGCAAGCAGTAAGTCAGCTGCTGCCCTTTGCTGTGAAGAAACGTTTTTCTCTCTTGCAGTGCTAGCACTCTTCCTGGATGGGAGATGGTGGGCCCTGAACGATATTTTAAAAACATCTAACTTGTCCAGGTCCGGGCTTGTGCTGGTAAATCCTTACTCAAGACGTCCTGAAGTCTTACTGATTTACGCTTAAATAACATTGGAGTTAATCTCTGTCAGCGAACGCTAATCCATGCGTATCTGACAAAATCAAGCACACTGTGACACTTTAAGTCATAGCAGTGAATAAAGAAAACAATCTTACTTAGTATTTCCATGACAAGGTCATTACTTTGTCTTTGGATTGATTTTGTCTGTGCAGTGAGTTTATGTATAATATGTGTAATGTGGGTTCAACAGGTTGAGTCTGCTGAGGAAAGAGTGGTACTCTTTGTGCTCAGTCAGATCATTTTTGGGACTTTAGAGCGACCCATAAGTGAGGCCATTTACTTTAGTCCTCACCCTGAAAAGGAAACCGGCAAAATTCTCTGGGTTAATGGGGAGGCTGTCGGCTTCTACACAATCAAGGAGAAAGGTGAGAGAATCTGGTTAAAAAAAAAAACAAAGATGTATTCATATAGATGTGTACTGCATACAGATTATACAAACATATGAGATAAGATCGACTATAAACCTCCTATTCACAAATGTGGGGTGTGACTGATTTTAATGCCAGGGGGCGATGCAGTGAATTATATGTCCATCCATGAAACCAGTCTATAACGATGCACCACAAATAGAAGAAAGTAATAAAATAGTGCCATTAAGCATCAGGTAAAAGAGTTGTTATGAGTTTGTCTGGAATATGGATCTTTGCAGTCAATGTTCAAGGAATATTGTAAGACACAATCAGTGTAAGGTTAATTGATTATTTATAATTTCCCTTCATTTGCTGTGGTGAGGACAGATGAATAATCACTAACTATTGCATCAGTGTTGTGCGATGTACACACAGTTTGCCGGCGTGTAACATGTGAGCTTTCACTGGGAACCGAACATGGTCTTTGGCAAAAACAAAAGCAGCCTGTACAAGCTGCCAGCCACAAATGACCATTGAAACAGACCCATATATCCTTATATGTATTGAATATTTGTGATAACATCAAATTAAGATCTTAAGCCAACTTCATTATAGGGCTTGGATGGGAGAGTTACTTCGTTCAATGTCTGACACACATCAGTTCAATTCCTGGTGGTGGCATGGTGGTTAATGACATACATCATAACCTGAAGGTTGCTTGCTGAAATATTAAAAGGCCCCTGCTATAGTATCCTTCATTATCTTACTTCAGTAAGATATCCAGCTATAAATTGGTAACATTTTGTATAAAATTTGTGTCTTACAAGATATTTGTACAGATTAGTGTTTAAATCTCTCTGCAATGGTTCCCACACAAGGCCGTGCTTATCTAAACAATACCAAGCTGTGACATTTATTATTTTATACTCATAGGATAGTTTACTGTTTCTCTCCATGGTTTATGACCTTGTATATGCCTCCACGTAGGCAGGCTGTGTGACCGATATACCACTCAGTGCTACCTGCTGCCTGTACTGGACACTATATTCGTCCGAAGCTCGTGGAGGAGGCGGGGCTTTGCGCTGAGGATGCTGGGAGATTTTTGTTCATCATTCTCCAAAGAAAGAGTGGTGGGCATCAGCTACCCTGTATCAGCTGACATGTACCAGGGTGAGTGCAGAAGATACCAGAGCCAGAACTTCACAATCATACATGTCTTGGGTCACATGTGGTAGGTTTTTCTAAGCTGCACGCAGTGAAACTGTTAATCAAAGCTGTGTGGTTCATATGGAACAACTGACCAAAAAGAGCAACTTATATATTTGCATGATTTCTAAGACAAATGGTTGCAGATATGACATCAAAGACATAGTTTCCTGTACAGGGCTTATGTCAGGAGTAGGCCTGAACCTGGAACAGTGTCGGCAAAGGGCTAGTCCAAGTTCAGGAGCCTCGAATACCTTCCCATTACTTTGTTTTAGGCTCTAGTCCTTGACTGAGGCGGATGATCATGTGGAAAGGAAGAAAGATTATTGTGTTAAGATTCTGGCCTGGTGATTCACACAGTTGTTCTTCCTGCTATGAATAAGGGTGGGGAAGTGTTTCTATTAAAAAATCTCATGTATTACTCTTATCTCTGTGAACAAAGACACAAAGAATTTTTACTACATCATCACTGTCAGGGATAAAAGAGAAAAGGCTGTTACCAGGATATTCCCTGCGGCTCCAAGCATGGATGGACATAGTTTATTAACAAAACCACAATTATTGCTACTTTACTTTTAAATCATTCTCCATCCACATACCCCAAGAGCAAAGTTAAATGGGCAATTACTCATGTGAGCCAATGAGTAATTTATTGAGTATGGTTATATATAAAGCTGAATTTGACACTGAATATCCACCCATTCTCTCTGATGTCTACCTGTGGGTGTTTAGATGGCAATTTTACCTTTTATTCAATTCAACAAAGAATTTTAAAGTAGATCAGTTATTTACATTTTTAGTATGTAGTACTTAAATGGGAACTTAAGTATGTTGTTCTGTATGTGAGGTAAAAAGCATTAAACTTGCTTCTTCCAGTGTGTAGGAAATACCTGAGCGGCAATGATGCTGAGCGAGAGCGTCTCTATGAGGTGGAGGCACCTGGAGACTGGAGCCAAAGGCGAAATGTATGGCTAACCGTACAGCTGGGCTGTGACCCGTAGGCCTGTGTTTATTGGCTTATATCATAGACGTGGACCCGGGCAGATCCAGGCAAAGGTTGACAGATAAAGTAAGTGCCTTCCATAATTCAGGGAGTAGACTGAAGCAGTAAGTCCAGGAAATAATTGTGGGTTAAAGTCCATTGATATTTCAGTGTATAAGGTCTGTTTGTTTTTGTCTAGAAAATGATAAAATATGAAAAAGGACTCGGTGAATCCATGAGATGCATTTTTATATATCCATCCACCCATCCATCACTGTAACCGCTTAATCCCAACCGGGGTCACAGAGGGGACCAGAGCCTATCCCAGGAACAATGGGTGCAGGCAGGAACCAACCCTGGGCAGTCGTCAACACACCGCAGGGCGCACGCACTCACACGCACACAATTATGGGGCCAACTTAGATTCGCAATTAACCTACCGCACACACTTTTGCACTGTGGGAAGAAACTGGAGCCCCCGGCAGAAACCCACACGAACGCGGGGAGAGCATGCGAACTCCACACAGAGAAGTCCTACGCCTGACCCTGCGACCGAACCCAGGACCTTCTTGCTGTGAGGCAGTAGCGCTAACCACTGCTCCACAATCCTAAGGCAAAATAAATGTGACAGGGAACTAATCAGGCAATGATGGATCTACCTTCTAACTGGTGACTGGTATGATGACTGGGGGCCTGGGGCCTATTCCAGGCAGTACAGATCACATGACGGAGTACTCTCTGGATGGGATGCCAGAAAGCACACACACACACACACACACACTACATGGACAAAAGTACTGGGACAACATACCTCTTAGTCATTGAAATCAGGTGTTGCATTCACACCCATTGCCACAGGTGTATAAGCCATGCAGTCAGGTTTACAAACATTTGTGGAAGAATGGTATGTTCTGAAGAGTTCAATGAATTCAGGCGTGGTATTATCATAGGATGCCACCTTTGCAATAAGTCAACTGTAAGTGGTATTACTGCAGAGCAAAAGCATTTAGGAACAACAGAAACTCAGCCACGAAGTGTCAGACCACGTAAAGTAACAAAATGTGGTCAGCAAGTACTGAGGCGCATAGTGCGTAAAAGATGCCCAAGCTCTGTCGACGTAATTACCGCAGAGTTCCAAGCTTCCTCCGGCATTAACCCCAGCACAAAAACTGTGGCGGGAGCTTAATGGAACAGGCTTCCATGGCTGAACAGCTGCAAGCAAACCTCACATCACCAATCGCAATGCCAAGTGTCAGATAGAATGTTGTTTGGCAGATGCCAGGAGAACATTACCTGCCTGACTGCATTGTGTCAACTGTAAAGTTTGGTGGATGAGGGACACTAGTATGGAGTTGTTTTTTAGGGGTTGGGCTAGGCCCCTTAGTTCCAGTGAAGGGATCTCTTAATGCTTGCAAGTATGCCAAGACATTTTGGACAATTCTAGGCTTCCAACTTTGTGGGAACTGTTTGATGACGGTCCTTGTCTATTCCAGCATGTCTGTGCTCCAGTGCACAAAGCAAGGTCCATAAAGACATGGTTGGGTGAGTTTGGTGTGGAAGAACTTGACTGGTCCGCACAGAGCCCAGACCTCAAGCAAATCAAACACCTTTGGGATGAACTAGAACGGAGATTGTGAGCCAGGCCTTCATGTTCAACATCAGTGCCTGACCTCACAAATGCTCTTCTGGATGAATGGGCAAAATTCCCACAGACACACCCAAAATCTCGTGGAATGCCTTCCCAGAAGAGTGGCAGCTGTTATAGCTGCAAAGGGGGATCAACTCTATGCCTATGGATTTAGAAAGGGATGTCATAAAAGTTCCTGTAGGTGTGATGACCAGGTGTCCCAATACATTTGTCCATATAGAGTGTGAATGTGTATATAGTCTGTTTAGTTTTGCTTTCATAAAAAAATAGTACACATCAAATGACAATGTATTTCAAATATATTAGCTGCATGCATTTATGCAGGAAAAACCATTTATTCTGGCTTCTTACTGACCGCGTAACCTGTTAGTGATGACAGTGGGAGATTCCAAATCTAACATATAAACCAGCAGGATTATTTTTATTAAAGTAAACAGACTCAATAAAGTATTCAGACAACGAAAGACTATCATCATACGGATGTTTTCTAAGTACGTTTTTCTTCTCCGGTTACTGGAATGGTCCTTAGTCCTCCAGTTATTTCTTAAGACCAAACATAGCGCCAGCAAAACAAACAAAAGAACTGATTAAACATTACAAAATAAATTAAACTTGTCTTAATGGTGAAAGAAGTCCTACTATTAATTAAACGTCATGTTGTCCTTTTCTCCTCGTGTGCATATATGTGTGCAAATTTACATAAACAGAATAATAGTAAGTAGTGTAATAAGAAATACATGGGATAAGCTACAATAAGAGTTTTGATAGCTGAAATTGTATTAAGGGTAGGTATTAAATTTGAAAAACGCCATATTCCCGTATGATTATTTGATTCACAATCAAAACTCAATTGAACTACAAGATTCCCAACATATTAGTGAAAAAAAAAGATAATTGATATCAACAAACTTCCGCTGACTATCCCGGAGCTCTGTGTCTTTACGGAGGGGGAGCACGTGGACCGTACCATATATGCAAGGGGGGATCCATTACTGATATTTTTTTCCACCGGTATAGATCAATAAAATATATGAGTTGTTATGAATAAATATTAGGTAATAAGTTACATCAAGGTTGATATATTCCAGAAAGTCAACGTTAAACACGAGAATTATGCTTTGGTGAAACCCGGACGCTGTAAGCAAGACCCAGGAAATATCTGGGAAGTAAGTCGCGGAAAACCTGAAGAGAATCACGGTGGCCTTCTGCGCTTCGCAATGAGTCGTATATATGAAAATAAAGCGCTACAAAATAAACCCGTGATAAACGAGAGACTAGATTACCCGTGGCGGCCCTCTGCACATCAGAGGTAATTTAAATTTTACTAAAAAACTTATCAAACGCGAGGCAAGCTTTTCAGAGAAGATGTGTAAAATCGATGTGCAAAAACCCTACAACAGAAGTTTACTGTCAGTGATTGTGGACATGTAAATATAGACGTAATTTCAAAGCAAAGATATTTATCACATGTTAAGATGTATGAAAATAGATATTTAGAAGCATATTCAAGTTGGGTTAGAATAACCGTAAAATAAGGAACTAATACGCATCCTTACTTTATTGCGGACATTCACATATCTCCAAAAATCTGATTTAAATAAATCTGGTCTTAAGCTTTTGATTTTGATATTTTCAGTGGTCCAGGTGTTATTTTGGAAGGAAAGCTGGTGGATGTGTCCCGGCATGTTATTACTGATGTCGATAACATGAAGGTAATCGCTCCATCATTAGGGGTGCCTCGTTCTCGATGTAATTATAAACCGGAAACGAAGCTAAGAATTTAATGAGTGATCTTTCATGTAACCATTTCTTGTGTATGCTGCCCTGGACAGGACCGCTACTACATTCTGTACATTACACCAAGTCGAATCCATCGGCGGAAGTTTGATTCCAAAGGGAATGAAATTGAGCCGAACTTCAGTGAAACACGGAAGATCAACACGGGGTTCCTTATGTCTTCCTTCAGTAAGTGCTGGGAATCTTCCATGGATCTGGTGGTGTATTTTTTTAGACCCATACTGATCATTGGAGCTCAGGGGCTCGGATTAAGGCAACATTAGTCAAATGAAGTTCATTAAAATAGAAAAAATAGAAATGCAAATTGGCATGTAGGTGTTGACAACAAGAAATGTCTGAAATTGGGCATTATGGTGCTCATGTAGCATTAAAGTGGATAACTCACCTCCAGAGCTGTGAGTCTGAATTAGGCCTTGTCTGTGCAGGGAGTTTGCCTGGTCTCCCTGGGTTTGTATTTTTTTAACTATTTCAGAATGAAGACAATTCCAAACACATCGTCCTGTTTAAGGTGTAGTTATAGCAATTTTCCAGAGGATAATATGATATGTAACAATTCTAGTAACACTAATTGCTATTAACTGTTTTTAACATTCTTCTTTCATGTAAAACAGTTTTAAATAGGCCATTCCATTTTCTCTGTGATTCAGAGGTGGAGGCTAAAGGGGAGAGTGACCGGCTCTCTGAGGACGAGCTGAAGGCGGTGGTCCACAAGGCGCAGCTCCTGAAGGTGACTGAGCGACATGCACCCCCTGGTACCGTGTCTTTCTGGTTGCCGGAGGGGGAAATGGAAAAGACGGAACTAGAACCCGGGCAGGACATCAGACTCAAAACCAAAGGGGACGGACCATTTGTCTGTGAGTGATTCCGGTGACGACGAGGTGGAACTGTAGTCAGGTCTGAGTCCGCAACCTTGGAATCAGGTCACTACTCTGACTTCATGTTTCAGAAGCTCGGAGGTGCCCTGTAAGTGTATTTAGGTGTGACATGTTTCCCGTCACTATTAATTAACAGTATCACCCAATGCCATCACCTTAAAGACAAGCATAACATCCATGTTTCATTATGTTTGTGTGATATTTATGATACCTTTATGATATACTGCCATAAAAAGTGCCCATAGCAACGGTTCTGTTTTCTTATGCTTTTCTGTAACCCTGTCTGCAGGCCACATTCATGCCGTGTCCATGGCCCAGATAAATTCAGGGCGTTCCTGAATTAAAAGTCATTACATTTTTTTTTTTAAAAAGGAAACAATTTACCCTTGGATCACCAGTCATAGAAATCATTATTTTCTTATTTCTGGGTTTTTAGTTATATGGTACCTATGTACAATATGAGCTTTCCTTATAGTTATGAAAACGCTGCTGTTGATTCCTGATTGGTTGGTGTCCGTTTTAACAGTGATGGAATTCTGTTGTTTAGATATATTATTTATTTTATACTTATTTTATTTTGAATGCGTGAAGGCTTCGATGCTGATACTAATTGATAACCGACAGAACATTTATTGGCTTTAGTGAGAATGGAATAGCAACATTTGTAATACCACAGACCATCTCTTCGTTTTAGTTTCCTTAGCCAAATTAGACGGGGGCACGGTAACAAAGTGTAACTTTGCTGGAGATGAACATACCGGAGCTTCCTGGACCGATAAGATCATGGCGAACAAAGCTGACGGTGCGACGAGATGTGAAGGGGGGGCCGAGGGAGTGGACGAAAGTGAGTGGGTAAGGATGGCTAATGTGGCCGAACCGGGCAGCGGCTGACGCGGACTGTTCACTGCTAGCTGGTATACACATGTCGAAAGAATGCCATGCCGTTCTGTCAGTTTCAATGTCCAACTGGATACTTCCTCGGGAGTAATTCAGGCAAGCAGCCTGTAACATTTACATCACAGATCTTGTTGTATAGCCACATATCTTATTGTATGACTGTTGGCTGTATGACATTGCTTATATAACATAAAAAATTAAATAAAAAAAAATCACACCAAAAAACAGTGTATGTAACATGTATGTTATTTCATTGTACTACTTATTCTGTTTATGCAAATATGCACTCATATATACACACACGAGGACAAACAGACATGACGTTTAATTATTAGTATGACTTCTTTCACTGTTAATAAGACCAGTTTAATTCACATTGTAATAGGTAATAAATTCTTTTGTTTGTTTTGTTAGTTCTTATTAGTAAATTCTAAATGTGCTATAGAAATAAACCTGAACTAAACCTAATATTCAGATGTCTGTCAGAAGACTAGGTGACACTTAAAGCCATCACACCTGCTACCATTTTTAATGTATACTTGTGCATTGACTTTTGTATCATATGTTCTAGGATGATTGAGGAGGTTTATGAACGTACCGTGCTGGAAATGGATGATCTATGAAGCAGAAGGAGTCTAAGCTGTGTACCTTACCCCTCCATCAAGATTTACTGTATTTAAATTTACATGTATTTGCCATCTTTCTGAATCTTTGGAAAACCTTTATAATAAAAATGTTTCAATAAGACCATAGTGTAGTGTACCTAAATTTAACAATGTCACCTTGCACCTAACCTGGTGAAAAAAAATGCCAACACAAGGCTGCCGATGGTATTGGTTATGAAATCTACTAGAATATGAAAATATTTATTCTCTATGGGCCAACAAGTGTAGAGCCATCACAAGGATTTGTTGTTATTTGTTGTTAGGGAATTGAAGATCGGGCCAGAAGATCATTTTAATTACAGAAATATTACAAAATGTTTGCTTGATGACGATAAGTGTTATGAAAAATGCGCTTAGAAATATACGCCGGAATATCACATTTAAAAGTCCAAGTCAGATTATTTTGAGCTTCTTTTCTTTTGGACTTGCTGTCCGAAGGCCTTGGTGCTCCTTGTCTGGATGGCTCTGGGTGTCAACATCAACCTCTCACCGCCTCACAGTAAGTGCCCTGGGTACTTGGCAAGCTGCTCCTTTATGGTTGTCTGTGATAAATGATTTGCTGACACAGGACACCCAGGGCGTTCTTTTGCATTCTCCACCCAGCTGAGATTTATAGCTGTGCAGAATGACATGGTCCTCAGCCGTGTGTGCGGGCCGGCCTAGTGCTTGTCCATCCTGAGTTGTAGTTTGCGGGTGGCTGTACCGCACAGCCTCTGTCTGTTATAACTCAGCATGCTAACTCCATCCTACCTCTCCTGTTTAAAACTGTATAAAATATCACCAAAGGACACAAGCATGGGTTCCTCCTCGCAGGATACAGTCGGTGGCTGCTGCTTGTGCCTCGAAGAGGCAGAGGACAGACTCCAGATGGCCACTGCGAATGTCTTATGCTGCCTCAGAAGGGACATCTTTGTTCTCCAGGACAGCTGCAGGGTCTCCTATTACATCATTACACAGGCTTTGCACATCGTGCAGGAAGTAAATAGCGCAATGAGACTGGTGGCCTGTACTTCGAAGCGGGGTTACTGGCTTATCGGGGTAACTTCCATTTCAACTGTGGTACCTTAAATCCGACAAGTTACCCTGATAAGCCAGTAACCCCGCTTCGTAGTACAGGCCACAGGTGTGCTGAGTGGAAGCATGTTAGCAGACAAGATCTAACACTAACACGTCATTTATACAGGCAATTACACAGACACCATGTGGTAACCTTGCTCTCTTTATGAAGCTGAACAGGCCCCCTGTGTACCAATGTGGCACTAAACAGGGATTTAGTGCCCTGTGGGGTGTACCACAAAGTGAGTTTTACATCCCCAAAGTTAACCTGATAGAGTTGGGTTAACTAACCCTGCATTAAGTTAAATGTTATTATGATGGTGGTTGTTCACTTGGCAAGTCATCTTGGGGTTTCCTAATCAATGTCTGTGAATGTTCTGGTTAAAGTAGGTAATAAGCGGGTAAGACCTACCCACTCCAGGCCAGCAAACTATATCACATGTGTGCCCTGCAATGAGGTGAGAGCCCAGCCAGCGTGTCCCCTGCCTTGTGCCTCAGGCCTCCCTGGGACTGTGTACTGGATAAGCATTTGGAATAATAAAAAGGACAGAAAGACTGATCTTCAATGACACATCACGTTTGTTTTATTTTGATAAAAGGATTTTTTGACAATCCAGAAAATTTCCTATGTATGCAGTTAAAATATGAATAGACAGACATAATAAACAGATAAATGATATTTGTGTGAAAATTCCTACGCTCCTGACTCAGTCTAAAGTGTTAAAAAATTGTCACTAATATGGTCGGATGGACCTAGCAATAGACTGAGTAACTGAGCAACAACCACCACTGAGGTGAAGGTAACAATATGGTATTTTCTTTCCTGGCGGGTCACCACTGCCATTTCTTGTATTTCCCAAATAAATACACTCCCATGCTTTTTCTTTTGGATATTCGCTGTGAAGTTCACTTGTCCGCTGACTCTCTCTTGAACCAATCCAGGACAGTGTGCTTGTTTTCCTTCACCCACTTGATGTTGGCCTCTGTCCTCTCAATGGCCTGCTGGAGGTCCTGCGTGGCAGAGCCGAAGGATTCTGGGCCGTGGTCCTTCTGGAACTGCTTCAGCTATGTGGAGACAGATGGAGGTAACATCAGAGAGGACCTCAGATGCACCAGTCTGCCGCTCTGTCACAGTGCTTCTGTGTCACATCTGTGTCAAATGTCAGAACTGTCTATCCCACTGGACAAAGTGAGGTCAGCGTAAAAGACAAACAATCTACTTTAGAACAGTTTTGTCTCTCCATGATAGGGCTTTGTTTACCTTCAACTTAATACAAAACAAAACAGCCAAATTAACAAACAAAAAAAGATGTTTGGGATCTTTGGCATCTGAACTGGTGCTGTACAGACATTTGTTAGAATGGTATGATGCACTTTCACCTGTTTAAGTTCCAATTCCGAGGAGAATCTCTCTGTCACTCCGTCAATGAGGTTTCCAAGTGGCATCATTCCCCCACCATATCTGAATGAGCAAATATACGAACATTGAACAGCAGCTAAATGAAGGTACTAGCTTGGCTTTCCCAGTCATACATGATTATGTGACTGGCAACTGAATCACTTGATTCACTAGGCATTATTGTCTGTCCAGTGCTAACCTAATATTATTTTACTGTTTGGTGAGACTAAGTGAGACTCATTGTGTACGTTAGTTAACGATAAACCGATGGCCATAAGTTCAAAAATATCAAAACAGGATTATTTCCAGGATTTTCAACACTGTATCAAAATCTGTCTTATTCAATGAGGCTTGTTTGGACCTCCTAGTGTTTTCTTGCATTATATGCCAGAAATAAGGACTCACTCTTGGCTTATGTAAGTCCAGTGAGACTGGACAAACTCCCAGGCTAATGACTGCCCAGCCACGTTTGCTGCAATGTAGTTGACAGTGGAAACAAAATCCATCTTCCTTATCTTACTTGGATCCAGAGTGTATGTGAGGTATCTAAAAGGCAGAAGAAAAGTTTAGAATTAGAGTATATAAAGGATATTACACTGAAAATGTGGTGGTTTCTTCTTGAACCCACTGATAAAAGCATGTATTGCCTTGGCAACCATGTAGTCCGGACAGTTCTGACCTATTTAAGATCCAGATGTTTCTGGAGCAGGACATTCCGTATCTGAGCTTGTCTTTTTCACTTGCAGTGGTGGCATTTATGTATGACTCCCACGCAAAGTTCCATTCCTTTTCACCTCCAACAGCTATGGCGCTGCAGTAGATGGCTGACTTCAGGTTTGATTGTATCCTGGAACAAATGATGAGACGTTAGAAAAGTTCTCAGTTGACAATATAAAAGAAAATGAGATCCAGATGGTTATTCCTTTGACAGTTTAATGAAACGCAGTTTGACAAGGTAACTTGAGAGTTTTAGTAGCTTATTTCCAGCATAACTTGTGTTGTCATGTGCTTCGATGGGCCACAGTAAAGATTAAAACATTGAAGTCAATCCCGGAGGTCGCTTAGAGGAGCATTTGCCCTGTTTTGTCTTTTAGAAAGTAACAAAAACTTTCTTATGTAAATGAATTGTTCCCTTTATTTCCATATGTTCATTGATAAATATCAAACATAATAGTGCAGAAGAGATGCCTTCTTACGTATTATTTGTTGGGTCTTCCATCCAGTGGTTGAAGAGAGAAGTGGCCATGACTTGGCACTCGGGAAGTTCATTGGCACATGCGACTGAAATGGCATTGATCTGGTTAAATCTGCGAGGAACAAAATCGTGCCAGTTTCCGTGAGACAGACGGTCAATGTGCAGATAGCAGCTCCTATAATAAGGCGTTATGACTCACTGTTCAGCATGGTCTTCTGGAACTCTGGAATTGTAGGTGTAATTTTCAAAGTACTCATAAAGGGGGGACACTAGCATTCTCATATAAGCCTAGAGAAGAAAAGACAAAACACAATGTCTCTCTATGTTTAATCTGTGATATACACTCATGTCACATGCCAGTGTTAATGTAATGTACTTGACATTGACATTGCAGGAATCACTGACCTTCATTGGACCATAAACTTCAGAGCGATCGAACATGAGAATGAAATATTTCAGGTTCCTCAGCGCAAACTCCCACGGTATCAGCTGTGTTTCATTGGAAAGGAACTTGGTTGTGTTTAAAGCCAGAGTGGTATTAACATGGTGGGCTCTGAATGAGAGACAGAAGACCATCGGCACTACGTTAGCGTTTGTTAAACTCCAGGGAGCCTCACACCCACATGATTAGACTGACAGCAAATACACCTCAATTTTGTTTAATTTTCGTCTTTTTTTTTTTCATCGACGCTACTATTCAAAAATAACTGGAGTAAAAAATTAATTGTGAAATTAAGAAATCACCATCAACTCAAAGAACATTATAACTGTTTTTGCTGTTAACATGTAAGTTAATTACTTTACAGTGTGTGCATGCAGTTTTGGGATTCTGAGCACTTGGCTGTGATTGGACAGAGATATCAGAGCAAGGAGTCAGTATGAACACCTGCATTGAATGACATGAGTCATGAACGTACCGTGCAAGATTAAATGCATCATCAATAAGCTGCCCTTTGTTGATGTCTGGAATTTCCTAAAAACAATAAATTCATTTTAATTAGAACATACAGACACCTACATTCTCTTAATCCTCCCACATATAAATCTCAAACTTACATAAAAATTAATTTAATGTTTAAAGGGTCTAACATTAGTGTAGTGATACATATTTAAATAGTTGTATTAGTACAAAGAGTACTTTTAAAATGTAAGCGTCTAAAAAGCTCAGAAATGAAATACAGAGGCAGTAACGTTACTGTCATAATAGCATCTTAGCATTAAAAAAGTTAATATTGGCAGACATGCCTATGGCTTACCTGAGGATCCATTTCGAGCTGTTTAAGGAGTTTCTCCCAGTTCTCCAGATTGTAGTTAACTCTGTAATATCCAGTGTAGTAGACATTGGCCAGAAGCCACTGCTTTTTTTCAGTTCGGCACTCTGACCATCTGACTTTTTACACAGTTACAACACAATAAATCAGCATTAGCACAATGCCTTCGTTAGACCTTAAGTTTAGTCATAATAAATACAGTTTTATCGTGATTATAAGTCCATATGCATTCTTAGCCTCGTATCTATGTAAAATCTAATTATTGTAAATATGTAAGTATTTATGTGTCTAGATGTGTTAATGGTTATAATAAGCCTTAAAAATGACAGTGGTTCCTTACCTGGACCTTTATCAGTCAACCAGCTAGGCACTGACGGTTTTCCTGATCCTGACTTCATCGTATAAATTGGAACATGCCATATAAAGCTGTGGAGATGGACACCATTTCAGAAAACAGATATGAGACACAAATTGAACTAAAATTGTACAACAGGGTGGTTAAAGTAAAATGTTCCTTCATCTGTCCTTCACCCCCAGCTTGCGTTTAATGCCCATTGAGATCTCCTGTACTATGGTGGAACAACCTTGGCTTGAAATCCACACAGTAAAAAGCAGAGAGGCTTTTCAGCAGCATGGGTATTCCCGGTTTATAGCTGTTTCTGTGTACTAGCACTGCCATGCAATTCGAGTGTCCTGTAATGTGAAAACCACTGTCACCGTGGCAACCGCTGCCAGCCTTGTGAGGTCATAGGATTTTCATTCGAGCGGCGAGACGTACTTCTGGGTGGATGTTTGATTAAGCAAAAAGTGCTGCTGGGAAACCTCCCCAGTGGTGGTGTTAATGGTTATGAGAGGGTAGCCCATTTGCTGGGTCCATGTCTGCATCACTTGAGCCACATTGATTTCATTATGTTCAATGGCCTTAGAAAAAAATCAGCAATAGAAAAAATTATTAGTGGCATAATGTAGAAAACTTAAAATATTAGTAAACTCATTTTACAGAGGAACTTTGTGAAAGTTTTATTAAAATTGAAAGCATATTGTTTATCCCAAATAAACAGCATTTCACTTACACAAAAGTATCATTATACTGTACTTTCTTAATGTTAATTTTGTAATGCGATCACTTTTAAGGTTCACTTTCCAAGCTTACCTCCTGTAAGTGTTTCCAGAGGTCCGCAGGCTCAGTGTTGCCATACTGATAAGCCTCGAGATAAGTCTATGAAACGGCAAAGTGCATAAAGACACACTTACACCCTTAATGCTCTAATAATGATGCCTAAGGGTCAATTTTCTGAAACGTTTCAAACATTCAGCAATTTGCAGGTTGTTAATCCAATTGGAGACAAATAATATTATGCAGCACAAACTCAGGAATACTGCGATACTATATTCTGAAAAGCCTACTAAGTACCAGAGATGGAAAGTTCAGGTTCTGAATGTAAAAATCCAGACAAGATTTTGTTTTAACCAACCAGTTGAGTATGAAGACTCACAGTCACAGACAGTACTCAGCTGGTTGGATAAAGCAATTTGCTTGCTGAGCATTCCAAAGAAATACAGCATCTCACCTTAACGCCCTTTTGGAAGACAGAGTCTGTCAGGAAATTAGACAGCATCCTCAATATCGATGCCCCCTAAGTGACAACCAAAACACAATACATCAGATATTCCACATATTAGACACTTGATGATAAATTGCAAATGAAATTTTTGAGTATCTGTTCTACTGAAAGGTTGGTTTGAGTGGCAAAAAGGACTCCCCTCCCTCAAAAAAAAAGTCCCATTTGATTTGATCATGAGAGCACCTTGCTGTAGGTGATTTGGTCAAACTGCTGGGTGATGTTGGTGGGGGTCTGCACATCCTCTGCTTTGGGGCTGAGGGGGTGGGATGTGGCCAGGGAATCCACCTGAAGCACCGGTTGGATCTCATAGAGGACAAAACGGTCGCTCTGGAAACACACCCACCCCGAAGAGTGACACACGGATAACTAGCGTGACATGGCACAAAAGACACTTTTGCATCACTTAATTAAAGCAGACCCACGATATTCCATTCGGGGTGAACGCTGTTGATCCCGATGTAGGAGATGTATGTTGCAAAGCCCTCATTCAGCCATAGATCGTTCCACCACTTCATGGTGACCAAGTTCCCAAACCACTGATCGGAAGACAGAGAAACAGAACCACAATATTGGTTAAAAATTATGTGGTTATTTCATCTGCAAGCAAACATAATTCATAGCTATGGGCAGCTCTTTATTTCTGTATTTAACATTTGGTTTCAGATAAAACTTAATAAATCTGTTTTCTCTTCTCATTTTACTTGAAAGGAAACCGTTCCATTTGTTTAATTATATTTATGTGCAGGGAGAAGGGTGTCTACAAGCCCCCATCTAATTATCTAACCCATTCAAGATTTATAGGGTTTATCTGCTGTTTGCACATGTCTTAACTCACAAATATGAGAACTGGCAACACATAGGTAAGACGCTATTGCCCAGAATCCCTTACTGCTTGTGTATATGTCATGCTGTTCATTGTAGTAAAGCTTTGACTTGTCTCAGCCATCACTGTTGTACCTGATGGGCCAGTTCATGGGAAATCACTCTGGCAATCCATTCCATGTTTGATGTGGAGGAGACGCCTTCTTCATAGAGCAGAGCGCTCTCACGGTAGCTTATCAAGCCCCAGTTCTCCATGGCACCTGCGCTGAAATCCGGCACGGCGATTTGCTCTGCAAAGCAGATTATGCAACAGAAAATCCAAATCACATTGCTGTCATTTTCCTAGTTCCGACTCCAAGTTCACAGAGAATACAAAATAATGTTCATAATTATGCTCTTAAATCATTCTGCCAGCACTTATTCTAGTAGTAGCTTTGCAGAAAGAAACTCTTCTATATATTTAATTTTTGAAAATAAAGGTACAGGCATAAGGTAGGGAATAATAATAATAATAATAATAATTATTATTATTATTATTTATTATTTTAACTACAGTAAGCCTCCCTAAAGGATATTTCATGAAAACACCCACCTAGTTTACTCAGTGGATATTTTATGCCGTAAAGCTCCTCGAAGGCAGGCAGGATGCCTTCCGCAATCTCCTGTGCGTAATCTGCTTGACCAGCGCTTATGGCTTCTGGCCGCGCCCACGTCTGCAGAAAAACATAGGCAATTCAGCAAGGAGAGGAGACGCCGATGACAGTCTTACACACAACACTGTTTGACAGTGTCTATTTATATGAGAAACACTGGCGCTAAATACAGGTGACTGAATGCCGGAAATCCCTGAAGTACTAGGCCGTTCCTCATGGAGACTCTCTCTTATGTGGAGCTAAGTCATTCTACACAATTATCAGTAGATGACACAGAAGGTACATACACATACATACATAATATACACTCTAAAATATGGTATAATTTTTTTGTACAGTGTGATTGATACCTCAGGGCTCTGGCAGCTCAGGTTAGGCCAACATCAGTCAATTCCAAATCACAATTCATAAATCTGTAACAGATCTAAAGCTTTATGACCTGAAGATATATCCCAACTTTATTTTTACTTTTTGCTGTACAGAGGGGAAGAATAGAACGTTCTGTACCTCTTTACCTGCCTCATCAACAAAACAATGACTTTTACTCAATTGCTAAGGAACACAAGGTACATACTTACATAAGATACCTTAAAGAAACTTGAAAATGAATAGCTGTCATACTACAGCAAAGTGTACCCTCTGCATTTAACCCATATGTGAAATTGCAGGGGTCAGCTAATTCAGCACCGAGGGAGTAGGATATTGCTCAGAGTACCTCAGTGGTATTTAGCTGGCTGGGGATTGAAACCAGCAATCTTTCAACTACAAGTGCACTTCCCTAACCATTAGGCCACCACTGCCCCGAAAACTCCCCACTGGTGTGACGGTGAAAAGCACCTCAAAAATATATGTGTACACATAGCAAGTCAAAAGAAGTCATTCTTGAGATCTCACAGAAAATATGAATGATTGATACTTCATGCCTCCCTTAACTTGTTCTTCGCAGAGCAAGACTCTCTGTGAAGGGCTGCCACCCACAGCAGCACCTGGGAAACCTTCTGTTAAGGGCCTTGCTCAAGGAGCTGCAGATGTGCTGAGGCTGGGTTCAAACCTGTGACCTTGTGATTACAGGTACACAGGCTTAGCCCACTGAGCCACGCACTGCCACTTGATATATAGTTGCATTGTAGTTGTGACTGTTTATCAAAACTCAGTAATTAATGTTTTTAATGGGTTGACAAAAACACTTTAAAAACGCAGTTCACCATCCCTCCAAGTTAAATGTAGATATGGTCTTTATTTGCTACTAGCTGAATATTTGACTTAGCGCGGTGAGCACCCTTTGATTTCCAGTTCTGAGTGTCTACTGGGAGGCCAGTGGGGAGCAGCGTGAAGGCTATGGCAGGGTGGAACAGCTGTGGATGAACCACAGCAAAGGTTTACAGCTCATAGTAATTTGGTTCAACGGTAAAACAGCAAAGTGCTAAAGTGGACTGCACCAGCTCTGCTGGATAATGTACATCCAGGTTTTGTGCATGATCAGACGGGAACCAATAGGATGCATGGCCACTTTAGAGGTCACTGCATTGGCTTCCAGACTTCTTCAGAATGAAGAGTGCTGACCTGTGAGGTATTGGTATGGATCAGTCTTATCAAGCTGAATTACAGGCAATTTGCTGCATTACAGCTATTTTTCCATATTTTAAAAAGTGGTCAAATGTGGTCTAATACAACAACAGTTCATAAAACTGTAAGCCTTAAAACTATAAGCTTAAACTTTACATTAAACTGTAAATATTGTAAATTTCCTAACAGGTTTTTATCATTATGTGGAGGCACCTTGCAATATATATGCTCCCCCCCCAGTAAAATTCAAAGAAATCAATTCAAGTTTCACAAAAACATATTAAGTTTTCAAAATGTTCACAGACAACCTTTGCCCAGAAAGAGCAGGATGACATACCCTGATTCTATTGTTATCCATCGCTGGTATCTTTTCAAATTCAGAAACTGTGAAGGCTAAAAGGTAGGTTGACATCTTGGGAGTTGGATAAAACTCAGTAACAAGCCATGTCTCTCCATCGATAATAATTTCCACGCGACCTGTTAGTAAATTGTTGAAAATATCGATCAATGTTCTTTTAAATCTAAGTATTCATGCTCAGAATAAAATAAGGAAAAAAAAACTTGAATTTGAGGACCTAAATAGAGAAACGACAGCTAAAAAAAACCATTTGACGACAAATGAAGAGTGTGGGTCTTTTTACTCTTTCGATTGGAGTTACTCAGCGCTGTAGTCCTCTCCCTGTGTATTATGGTGACATTAAAGATGGCTTTCATGGCTGGCTCATCGAAACAAGGAAACACTCTCCGTGCGTTTGTAGGCTGCATCTGGGTTGTTGCTAGTAATCTAAAAGAAGACGATTTGCATAAAACAATAGTAAACAAGCAAGAAACAAACAACAAACAAAACACTAATAAAGGTTCTTGGTAAATGTTGCAGTTGGCCTACCTGTCCTCCCATGGATTTTTAATAACATAGAAACGTAAACAATAAACAGGGCTGGGTTGTAATGTGTAATATTACTAGAACAGAAGAATTGACTATAATTTTGTTCGGTCTTGTGTTCCTAAGGAAACCTTAATGAAATAAGACTCGGAATGACTGTAATGTGTGTCTGGTCTGTGTTAGGAAGGCAGCGCTCACTCGCTATAAGACCATACGCATTCTCTTGGTCATACGAGGCTAAATAATTCTTTAATAACTGGCTACTGAATGTCCACTTAATACGTAGACGCACAGAAATCTTACATAAGCGGTGGATAAATAGTTTTGCAATAGATACATTTGCTGGTCTCCATTTATGTAAGTTATGATATGACATGAAATGATATATGATTTTATAAGATTATGGATTATTATATGTGCATAAACATAATAAAGTTATGTAAAAAACATACTCCCACTAAAGGTTATATGGGGGAAATTAGTCTATTTACCAACACTGGAAATGATAACTGTGTTATTGTATTAGTGTATTGTTTTTAACCTACAATGGCTGGTCTGAGTCCAACCTTACCTGTCTTCCCCGTTCTCTGTGTATTCACTCTTATAGAATCCAGCCATGTCATCCTGCAGCTCCCCTTCAAAGGCTGTGAAGAGTGCATAGGTCTCACCAGCTTTCAACACACCATCAAGTTCAACTTCCATGAAGTTGCTGCTGCCCTTTGTAAAACTGAGTTTTCCACGCAGCTCATTGTTCCTTCCATCAGATACACGGTACTCTGTCACATTCAGGTCTTTGCTGTGGACAAAGATCCTGTTTGTGTTTTTCACACACTTGAAGATCACGGTGGAATTGCCAGTGAAAGCGAAGGTCTGGTTCGTAATGTTGGTCACCCGGCCATGAAAGTGAGGCTGCAGATACAACTTGTAGATCTGAGGAATTAGAGTGTCTGGTAGCCTCAGGTTCGGAGGTGGCCCGGTTGGGAACGGCGTGGTGGCAGGGGGCGTAGGCGGCCGGCGCGGGGGGTCGTTCGACATCTCTATTTGGTAGATGACCACCATTGCCACCATGGAGCAGACGGCTGAGGTTGTCACCACGCCGATACCCACAGCCAGAGCCTTGGAGAAGAGCAGTCCTTTAAACATATCTGAGCCTCGTGTGGACCTCCTGAAGAAAGTCTCAGCTAGAACAGTACTGCAACTTTTAATAGCTTTACTGCCGTGCTCTGACCTGCCATAAACACACCAGGAACCACACCGACACGCACCCAGTCAAATCATAGTGATTAAAAATTAAACGTTTCCAGTCAGCGAGCACCCGGAGCAGGTCGATGTTCACTTTAGCCCAATCATTCCTTCGGTTTCCTGCATCTGGAAACCATCCCCACCCACCTTGGCCTCTTGCAGCCCTGGGAGCAGAGAACCCCAGCGCAGGGATACTTCCTTGTTCTGGGCTGGGTTCGGTGAAAGGGTGAGGTGCATATATGCACATCCCAGTGATCCTCAGGCTGACCCCGGAGGGAACGACGTGCTGGCTGTGGGTGTCCGCCTCGGCCCCCACGGCCCCTTTTGACTGGGAAAAACAGAGGCTGCTTTTCCGCAAAATGCTCACAGCACTGTTAGCCTCACTCAGACATTCATACACTCCCACCCAGTCCTTGGGGGCACTGACAGGTCTTTAAAGCCCCCCCACCTAGCTACTGGATTTCCAAAATTTTGGAAAACTATGATTTAAAAATATTTTTTTATATTTTTCCTTACTCAGCTTGTCATAAAAACTGAGGAAATTTAAGGAACAAGTAGCCGGAATCAGACCCCATTACTGCAGATGCTTAGCTTCCTGAGTGTCGTAGCCTGACTAACTAAAGAAAGGCAAACATACTTTTATTTTATTACAGTGTCATTAACATTTAAAAAATGTAATCCTGTTGACCTGAAGGGTAAAAATCCAAGGTGCAATATTTTTCTAGAATAAAATATTACGGATAAAACTGCTGATTCAAAAAGAATTGTATAAAAAGACTCCAGTCGTACATCTCCACACATTCAAAACACTTTCTCACTCTAAGCGCACTCTGCTGAAAGTCAATGACAACCTAGCATGATATCTGTAGTATAACGTTTAAATGCAATGCACATCGAACTCCGAGACTAACAATAAATAATACAATATCCTTATTCCTCTATGGGTCCTGCTTTTATTTCTTTAATACATAATTCATTACCAAGGAATCCTATATTATTTTAATAGATTACAGGCATTCTTCACAATTGTATGACCTCGAATGATTATTTATCCCTAGACGATTAGTATATCATTTTAACATTATAGCTGAAGAACATCCTTGTACTTTTTCAGGAAGTTTTGTTAAATTAAAACTGCATTATTCTGCACTTCATAAACTCTGCTTTTTGTATTGTTGTTTGCTTTTATTTTAAATGTGATTTTATTTTTATTTATTTTAATAGTGTCACATGTTCTTGGTAGTTATTTAATTTTTAATGGCACTGATAGGTTGTACATTGAATATAGACTGAACAAAGATTTTAGCATAGTGAAGTTTCGACTACTGGGAATTAAGATGTCATCTCCTGAAAGCAAGTTATAAAACGTCAGAAAAAGGAATAAGATGACACACAGGTCAGATCAGTAAGATCGGTTAATGACTGTACAAAGTACAAACTAAAACGTGTTTATGATTGTTGTGTTATGATTGTTGAGTTTATTACTGCCTTTACTGAGAGACTTCTTATGGTAAAAAAGAATACTGCATCCAAGTAAGAGTTAAATGTTTGAGACAGTTCACAACATAAAATATGGGGGGGGGGGGGGCACTAGTCAGCATTAACTGAAGAGCACTTCATAACATCCAATAAGCAGCATGTCAACGATGTAAGACATCTGATTAAAGACAACTTTTATCATGATAGTTTTAACCTAAACAAGGACCAACACAATCTGAAAAAAGAACAGTGGTGGAAGTTGAGGCTCACTGACTGGGATTCATGGACACGTAACAGGATACATGCTAAACACCGCAGAAGTATGACCTCAGAAAAGACCACAGAACTGAACCGGCGCCTCTGTGACTCAGTTGCAATAAGAACTGTAAGTTATGAGCCTGACACAGCTGGAATTTATGGCAGCGCCAGGGGCGGATCCTGGCCAAGGCACGAAGCATGGCGTCACTCCTGGGGCACCCCGGGGTGCCAGCACAACTGCATGACTGTAAATCTGTATCCAAGGCCAATGCCAGACGCCTAACCTGCTGTATGGAGTCCTGAGCAATGTAAAAAAATAGTATGGTCTGAAAAGTCATCTGTCACCCGTTGCACAGATGGGATAATGTTTGCCAAAGGATGTCTCCAAGCAAGGACCAGGTGCACCTTATGGTGAGAATTCTAATCCCTTATGATGTTCCCATATATAAAGGCATTTTTAAATGGTTTTATTAACACCGGGATGAAGCTGGATTCCCCAGCCCACAAGTATAAGCATCGTTGAAGCTTTATAGGAAGTTCATTAGAACAACGTAAATTTCCAAATCAATCAAACTGAAGGCTTTTCTCCTAGAGCAATGGTCCGATTTCCCCCTCCACACAGCTCAGGACATGTATGACAGTACTCCATGAAGGAGGGAAGATGCTCTGCAGGGACAGAGTGCCCAAACTCCTTATTTGCTCCTTGATACATTGTTAGATGTTCCCATTATTTCTCCATCATTTTAGCTACATAAAATGCAAAAAACTAATTTGCTGTAATTTTTTGTTAGAATATCTTGCCAATTTGGATAGGATAACTTCATGCTTGTATACTTACTTGAAATATTCATGTTAAGGAGAAAAATAAAATGTAAATTGATAATGTAATAAGTCAGCAAGTACTGAGTAGAATTTGCCCACAATCTGCTTCCCCCATCGAGTGACAGAGGGAAAGACTGAAAGGCTGAGAAATGCCAGCATGGCTTGGAGAATAATACAGCCACACGACTCCCTCGTCGTCTGGGGGTGCAGTGTGCAACGTACAGCCGTATACCAAGCAAACAAAAGTGAGGCTAATAAACATGGCAGGTTTCTGGTGAACAATGGTGCATGACCACCACACAAGGTCTAACTCACACTGATAAAAACAGCACAGCTAATGATTACACCCTCTGTTACCAACATGGCACCAGCTAATTTATGTATGGTTCCTTTTAATTCCCAGTGTGCATAGAGCAACTCTCCAGCAGTACCAGTAGAGCCCTGTGGGGCGCTCATGAGTGTGGTGGGAGTAGCTTTTTTTCTTCCGAGGTTCATTGTTGACAGTGGGGAGGTAGATTAGGGAAACTTATGGACATCATTTAGTTCTTATGGAATGGACATCATTTAGTTCTATGATGCACAGGTCTACAGTTTTCTTCAGGTTATTAACCCACGGAACTCATTCCAATGTGCCCGGAACTGCTGTGCCCATCCTATTAAAATGAAATGTAACTAAATGAAACACACACCAGTTTTTGATCCATTTTTTAAAAATGTTTAATCTGTATAATGAAAACGTTTAACAGAGTAGGAATGTTTCTGACAAATTTAAGTGCACAACTAACCTACCTAAAAAGCTTTCTTTAGGTTTAACTTGTTACCATTCAGGCTGTTTTCATACAATAATACAATTATTAAAATAATTAAAACAAAGCTAAAGATCTCTTTAAGACACCTGACATGAAACCATGTTAATTCTGCAGTTTTCATGATCATCTCACAGGGTTCCTTATGTAGCCAGCGACTCAAATGTTTACCTTACCAAAGCCAGCTGTCTAAATGTTGAAGGCAATAGCAGGACTGCTGAAGGATGGAGGTCAATTCACTGTAGCTCTGCTCCTTCCAGTTTGGGAGAAGGCGCTCATTGTTGAGAGCCTGTAGTTTGGGGGTTCCCTCTCGCAGAACCTGATAAAGGCACGGCCACCTGCTCTGTATCCGCAGCCTGGTCCGACGATCCAGAGTGAAGCCTCGTACGACCTTCTTGGCTCGCAGCTCACGAAGAGCAGGCAGGTTAAGACACGAAAAGACCAAACCGCGGCTCTGAGATACATCAAGGAACTCTAGGGACAGGGACTCCAGTGTGTAGGAGATCCCAAGATTCCTGAGGGGCACCAGGACATGAAGCGTCAGCGATTTGAGATTGGGCAGGGATTTAGTCAGGTTCTGCAAGGTGCCAGGGTTGACCCCTTTGAAAACCCAGAAGTACTTGAGCTCCAGAACTCTGAGGTACTGAAACTGAGTCAGCAGCGAAACTGAGGTTTCTGACCAGTCGAAATGCACCCTCATCTTGGTTATGCGCGGGCAGCTGCCGGTGAGCTTAGAAAGCAGAACCTGAAAATTGCTCACCTGGTCCATTTTGGTGATACTGTCCTGGTGGGAACTGGAGCTGGAGCTGGAGTGCAGCCGGAGGTCCAGGGGCTCTAACAGAGTGAAGGTCCAATTTAAGTCCAGGTGAGTCAGGTCTCTACAATGGACACTTTCTAAGAGATGGGACAGAAGATCCCCCCACTTGTTGTACTGGTCCCCTAAGTCAAAGCTGGCCCTGAGGGTTAGAAGACTCGCCCCTCTGGATATGAGGTGATGGGTGTAGTTGTGGACCCAAACCTTCCATCTCTCAAACTCTCGGTTGGACACCAAAAGGCCCTCTTGGCCCATGTGGAGAGCCCCGCGACGGGAGAAGTCTGCCACCCTCCAGAGCTTCCCCGAGCGTATGAGACAGCTCCAGCTGGAGCACACCAGTGCTGCACTGCACTTGTCCACCTCGCTCAGGAAGGACAGCACGTGAAGCTGGCAATCCACTGGCAGTGAGTTGAAGGGAAATAGGTCCTCCTCGAATTTCGCCTTCCTCTTCCCACTGATGAGGGTGACCGTTCTCTTCCGTTGAGGCATGATCTGTAAAGTTGGGACACTTGATCACATCTGGAAATGTCATGGTTTAGCAAAATACCTCAGGTTGGAGAACCTAGGAGAGCAGAGAAAAAAGATGGACAACAGGTAGCATGTGCACACAACAGACACGTAAAGTGGTTCATGTCCCAGGAGGACCGTTATTGAAATTTCTGAGAACAAGACGTCCAACAAAGATTCTGCTGATCTGAGGACACTGGTGACTGACAATTATTTCGTGGCACCACGTATTTTCACATAACTCATGACAGAAACGCTGTGTGACAGTAACGTGTACGTTTTAAACCCAGTGACACCTTCAAACTGCCCCAACTCTTTGTCGCCCAAAATGATCTTTTAGAAATAACAGCTGTTATTTAATAACGGAGTATTCCGCAAATGTAAGCATGTGGACATTTAATGCAAAAAAGCTTATAGTAACTACATCAGTCTTTTTAAAAAACTTACCTCCCGCATATTTAGGTGTAACGCACAGTGTTTGAGGCGTGAGATTATGTTCTTCCCGACTGTTCAAGAGTGCTTTCCATCTAACTGTAAATACCTTACCGGATTTTCGGAGAGTGGTTTTCCCTTGCAGGACGATCTAATACGCAACTTTAACTTTTTTATGTAAGATCATTTCTTCTGTCGAATGGTCCAAAATACTGTAATGTCAGTATTTACAACAAGGTTCCGTATTGTTTTGGACAGCATCGCTGTTTCGGTTGTTGTTCTTTGCCCGTTACGTCATTAAAGCGCGCCGCCTCCGTTTTCTTATTCGTTTAAAAGGTGGCTACGTTGAGACACGTGTGAGTCTGTTCCGCCACCTATTCTGTCGGAGGGCCGACGACGAACGACAATATAAAAAGTGCGTCTCCGAGCAGTAAAATGTTGTACTAGAGAGCCAACTGTGATTACGAAAACAAACACTTTGTTATGTGCGGAAGAAGCCCACCGGAACTTTCGAGACTTATTCATTATTATGTCGGGGGGGAAAAAAAAAAGAGTCGAAGTTTCGGAAAACAATGAGTACAGTGACACCTAACGGACTGAAAAATGTACATCAGCCGTGCCCTGGAGATTACGGAAGAAGCACGCGTGCACCTAGATCGTTTTACCATCTGTGCCAATCCACAATGGTATCATTCCATGTCAAATCATCACACTTTCGAACCTCGTCGTCCTGGATTTTAACGAGACTTGGCATGCTGATTTGGTCACATGATTAACTCATGAAACTGAAATTAGGCGTGTCTTGGATCAATATTGAGGGAGATTTAAGCGAAGAAATAGGGTGACCAGATAATCCATGTCATCCCGGACACTCTGATCTAGGACAGGAATTGTAAATTACCATTTCAATTAAAAGGACCCGGATTTCACTTTAGTACTGAGTTCTTGCTGTGTGCTTATTGGTCAGTCTCCTATAATCATGAATGTGTCACTAATGTTAATGTGTAACAGCTGGATGAGTCTTTCAATCAAGGAAATGAACCAGAGCAGAAGAGCTGAACTATTTAGCCGAGCACAGGAGCCTTTCAGTTTGAAGGTAGTTTGTAAAACCCGAAGTAGTTCAAAATGTCCGGGATGACATGGATTATCTGGTCACCCTAGAAGAAAGTATTAACTTTTTTGGGGCTATATTTACTTTAATATAAGCTCGACAGAAGTGTTTTTGTTATATTGTTTTAAAGCTATTGTCCAGCTCTATAGATTGAACAAATAATATGCCATTTCTTGTCAGAAATGTTGCTGAATTCTCAATTGAGGCCCATAATGTCTGCCCATGGGCTAATGCTGCTTGCCTGCAAACAGAACTTATTGTTCTTCAATTAAACCTTGCACTGCAGGAGGCTCACTGTGACCCTGTCACCTTCTGGACAAAGATGGTTACTGCAGCAGGTGCTCCTGTCCTGCAGAAGACGGCTCTTCAAATTCTCACCATCTTTCCCTCAACATAATGTTGTGAGTCTGCTTCTTCAACTATGGATATAGTGAAGAGCTCATACCGCAGCAGACTCACCGATGATCACTTACAACAGTGTCTGCCCCTGGCCCTCTCACCTTTTATGCCCAAGTTTAAACAACTGGTGGCAGAAAAAAGGTGTCATTCTCATGCTAACTGGCCTTCCACATGGCTTTTTGTATGTAGTTTGAGGGGTTTGTGGACTTCTCAGCTTTTTTTGTAGCTGTTCTGAAGTTTTTGTTCTGGAGTTCTGGAATTTTCCGTCACTTTTCCGGACCTTGCCCTGACTGGACATTTGGTAAGTGGACCTTTCAGGTTTTATATTTGAGTACCCCGGCCATAGTCTATGTCTGCAGCCTATATGCACCCCCCACCCCCCACCCCATCGATAACTGTGGTAGCTGGTGCACCTTCCAATTTCTGTGGACATTTTTTACGTAGTTTTACATGGTGATCTAGTGACGCCTATCCACCTAGCTGGCCAACATCTTAATTATTATTGCTGTACTTTATTAATCCTCTCATTGTTATACATCACAGAACTTAGTCTCCAGGAAGGGCACAACTTTGGTTTGAACATTGGAGGGGTTGAGGTATCCACCCATTTAGGGGGAAATATGATTACTGGGGGGTTGTAATAACTAGTTTTGATTATTGGGGGGGACTATTACTAGTCTTCAATTTATGGTTTTTGAATTCAGATTCAAAGTCTAAAATTGAACTTTTGTTTTTCTGGACTCGTGCTCAGTTACCCTACTCCAGTAATGGACATGGTCTCGTCTTGGACTAACCCTTCTTTTGGACTCGATCTTGACCCAACTTGATTCGTTAAAGATAGAATCTTTACTAGTGGTGGGTGGATCGATTCAGGTATCAATAATAATGTTGGTATTGATCAATACCAGCTTAATGAGATCGATACTTTAGTTTCAGTTTCTCTCCTGAATACACTGCAGCAGGACAGTTACTAAGTACCAGGCGAAGTGCAATAAAATAGAAAAATGTGAACATGATACTGTTCCAAAACAAAAACCTTTAATCTGTTCTGCACAGGGGGCGGGGAGATATTGCTTTGAGCGTGTTTAAACTTTATTGTATTTTCACTAATTTTTATTTAAAAAAAAAAAAAAATTTCAAAGCCAGTTCACTAATTCTGTGCACTTTAAGAAAAAGACATTTTGTGTTATTTGTGTTTTATAATAAAGTATTTATTTACTTATAAAGTTTGCCCAAATTCTGTCCTGTGTTTTAACTAATTAATAAAAACAAAATCCCAAAAACACTCAAGTAATGAAAATTTATTCAGCTTTAGCAATTTGATGCATCCATACGGAAGCAAATCTCTCACAGTTTGAATTTTATATGCTACTGAAATTCTAACATTGAATATTTATGCATTGGAAATATGCATCAGATTTTTTTGCCTCTGAATTGTAGTCTTCAGATTTTCTATAATGCAGTTTCACTGCTATTTTTTCATGTTCAAATTCACGATAGACCAAATTCAAGGTTTCAAGATACAAATAAAAAAAAAAAAAAAAAAGTGTAAAATACGAGTTATACACTAGAGATCAAAATTAGAGAACAATTTATGAACACTTGATTTTTTTCAGAAATAATGTCACTTTCATTGCTCAGCATTTGAAGAAATTGCTGTTGTGGCTGTAGCACGCCACTAGAACAGTGTTATACAAAATAACCAAGGAAATTGAAAAAATGAAATACTTTGCAGGAAACTCAGTGATCAAAATCAGAGAACAGCAATGACTGTAGCATGAAAAAAAAAGATCACAACTAAATTTTCTGAAGGTTACAAAAATTAATAGGAAGTGTACAGGCCGTTGCTTTGAATGACCTCGGCACATCTGCGGCCACAGGACATCACTAATCTCTCACACAGCTCTGGTGTGATCTTGCTCCACTCTTCTTGCAGTCTCCTCCACAGTTCAGTGACTGTACTGGGTTTCTTAGCCATAACTTTGTCACCAAGGATTTTCCAGAGGGTTTCTATTGGGTTTAGATCAGGACTCTGGGCTGGCCATTTCATAATTTCAATGTTTCCAGTTTCAAGGAACTACTTTACCCATTTTGCTGTGTGGCAGGGTACATTGTCCTGCATGAAAATTGCTGGCTTATTGGGTGATGAATGCCGGGAAGGAACCACATGTTGAAGAAGGTTCTGATACACATTTGCATTCACTCTGCCATGTAGCTGTATAAGAGGCCCAACTCCTGCTGCAGAAAACATTCCCCAAACCATGACACTTCCTCCTCCACTTAACACAGTTGGGGGTTCAGTCTTTCCCCAGTTTGACAAACATAATGTTTCCCATCAGACCCAACTAAATTAAACTTGCTTTCATCACTAAAGTGAACTTTGGACCAGTTCTCCTCTGTCCACACAACATGCTCCTCAGCAAAGTTTAGTCTAGCCTTCTGATTCTTCCTGCTTGAGAGGTTCAGTCATTGCAGAGTAGGCTGTCAGTCCAAATGCTCTTAAACCTGCTCTTATGACGAGACAGATCCTTACCCCGATCAGCGCTGAATTGGCGAGCAATTCCAGCTGCAGTGTTGAAACAATTCCCCATTGACATTCTCCACATCATCCTGTCCTCTCTTACATTTGTCTTTCGTGGACGGCCAGCCTTCTTGGGGGACTTGAATGAGTTTGTGACATTGTAAAGGTGCAATATTCTAGAAATCACAGATTTGGAACGACCAACTTCTCTTGCTATGGCTGATAGGGTAACCCCTTTGGCCTTCACCTGGACACCCTGCTGCCGGAGGGTTTTGGTCACTGCTCAACATCTCACAAAGTCATTAATAACTTGAAAGTTAGGCTGCCAGTTAAATAGGGTTTGTCAGATAATTAAGGAAATTAGCATCAGCTGCCAGATTAACACCAATAACTGGGAGGTATCTGAACGTGTTCTCTAATTTTGATCAGTGATCTTTTTCAAATATCTCATTTAAGTTTCTTATACTGTGCTTCTGAATTTATGTAACTCATGACATATGGTTAAAATACTACTCTTTTACTCCTGTTTGGATAACTTCCAAATTGGACTACATAGTGAACTTGACATTCGGGAAATAGTAGGTTGTTCTCTAATTTTGATCTCCAGTGTACATCTGGGATACCAAGGCTAAGCAATCGAATCTGTGGGTGCGTTCGACTTGGGCTTAGGTCTGTCTGCAGCTGACGTGACGTGGAGCGAGATCTGCTGGCGGCTGCAGGGGTGGAGTATAAACTGAGTCAGACAACTTCTACTCCTCATAGTGCGCGAGACCTGACTGCAGTAGCAGCTCTGCCAGAAGGGTGTAGATGAACCTAAACAAATATCACCTGTATGCACATTACTTCTTTTACAATAACCAACTCCTGATCCAAACTGTTAGCTGTGAAAAAAATAAACTATTGTGTATAATGGCCCTGTGTAAAAAGACAGCTGCCAGGAAAAAGATCAAATGCATGTATTTCAAGGAATCAAAGTTTTTATTGTCATGTACTGAGTACAATGCAATTCTTACTTGAATGCCTTCTTCACAGAATGGACGATAAATGGACAAATAAAGCGGCGCAACATTACAGTAACTAACAATAAATAAACCACTAACTTATGTGAACTATTAGAGCATTTATGTCATTTACTTAAACTTTATTTTACCAGGTAAATTAACTGAAAACCAGTTCTCACTGTTTTACGTGATATTCGGGAGAAATAGCAGATAACGCCTCGGAACTGCCTGGGATACAAACGGGACCTGAATGCATTGCTTTAAGGCAGCACTGTAAGCAGCTGCATCACGTCGAACGCATCCACAGATTCCATTGCTTAGCCTTGGTATCCCGGATGGATAACTCGTATTTTTGCATGTGAATTCGGACCATCGTTTTGGAGCAACTTTGAAATGTTGTCTTTGAATTTTTGAAACTTGAGTTTTTTTTGTAATTTGTATTTTTAAACCCTGAATTTGTTTTATTGTGAACATGGGAAAAATAGCAGTGAAACTGCATTATAGAAAATTTGAAGACTAATTCAGAGGCAAACAAATCTGATGTATATTTCCAATGCATAAATATTCAATGTTAGAATTTCAGTGGCATATAAAATTCAAATTGTAATGAGACAGATTTACTTCCATACCATCCACCTTGACTGCAAGCATTCTCCAGACACATTCTGATATGTATGTGGCCGATTTATCAAGACAAGGGTTAGTTATTAAAAAGTATCGATATCGGTACCGGCGATACTGGCCCCGTATTTATTTGGTATCAGATCAATACCAAATCTTGTAGTATCGCACACCACTATTGGAAACAATCTAATTCTAAGGCATTTTACTGCCCCACTGTTTATTCTTATTTTAATTAAAATGAGTATTGATTAAGTGTGTTTAATTTGCCCAAATTTTCCAATGCACATAAACCAACTATTCCGGACAAAATTTATTATGGTACGATGTTATATTTTAATAAAAGTCACACATCGCATAAACGTGTTTCAAACCGGACTGAAATTCATGAGACACAAGTGTATCTGGAAAGCGGACGGCCATTGAAGCGGCGTGATTTGTCGGCTGGCTAACGTTGATATACAAAAGAGAAAAATGATTAAGGCTATTTTGATTTTTAACAACCATGGAAAACCACGTCTTATCAGATTTTATCAGTATTTTGTAAGTCGACTTATTAATCTCGTCATCATACTCAATGTTGTCCTTAAAATGTAAAATACAACGGGGACCGCTTTAAAGCTACGACTAGACCCGTTTGTGATGTTTTTCGCTTTAGTCACTGTTTTATTCTCGCGTTTTATTCATTCGCATAACTATTAATGTTATTAGTGTTATATTGGTCGCTTTTCTTTCTTCCTCCAAGGCTGAGGACATGCAGCAGCAAATAATCAGGGAAACATTTCATCTTGTGTCGAAGAGGGACGACAATGTGTGCAATTTTTTGGAAGGTGGAAGGTATTTAAATATAATCCTGCTTGAAAACACAAGCGATAAAAGTGACAGATTAAAGCAATGACACCGTGAGCTGCTAAGAGAGCCGAACCCTGATCGGAATACACGCATTAATGAATAATGACAGTGATAACTCATCTTAATAGGCTACTTTCCCTTTCCTAATTAATTAGCATGTGATAGGAGAATCCTGCGTAACAGTAGTTTCGCTTATCTGTGTAATTTATTTTGCGGGGTATTAAATAAAATAAAGTCTCTTTTTTTGTTATTTATTAGTATTATTAGTGTGCTTTCAGATAATGTGGAAGTGGAAAACATAAAGAATCCTCATTGCATTAGTAACCACGCAGAACTCTGTTGACAGTTTAATTGGTGGCTCTGACTACAAGCTGATCTACAGACATTATGCAACTCTTTACTTCGTATTTTGTGTGGATTCCTCTGAAAGTGAGCTGGGAATTTTGGATTTAATACAGGTAAGTCATACGACATGTTGTGATGACTTTCGCCGCTTGGTGGCGCCTTCGCACCTTCAATAGATGCCGTCGTTGCCGTCCAGTTTTTCTTTTTAATACAGAACTTAATTTGACTTCGTTTTTACTGGGTACCAAGTCTTTTTAGGGCTTTATGTATAATAGATAGATAAAATAAACTTCAGTATGTTTTCCCGTAGACATATACTATTACGGGTATGTCGTAATGTGTATTGGGGGCTGTGTGTATATATGTATCTGTACTTATGCGAATGGCAAATAAAGCATAATTTTATTTAGTTTTGCATAAGTTATATTTTACAAAGGAAAACTATTTTTAATTGAGCCATTTCAGGTCAGAGTTTTTCATTTAAGCAAAGATTACTTGTTGTATTTCCAAAGTCATTTTAATAGATTTGCAATACACTTTTTATGTGAATGTCCTTACCTATGAGTCCTTTTAGATAGCTAGTTGCAGCATATAGTAAAAATGTACATTTAGACATGAAAATTTGAACTTTTTTTTACTTTACTATTAGATCACTAATAGATTAGTAAAGTGGCACTTAGTAATATTTGAAGATGGAGATGTTAGATATAAAGCACTATGTTTTAACCACCTCCAAGTACCTTTACTTGTATCTTTTTTTTGTTTCTACAGGTGTTTGTGGAAACACTTGATAAATGCTTTGAAAATGTTTGTGAACTGGACCTAATTTTTCACATGGACAAGGTAAGACTAGCTGGCAAAAAAAGTTATTCCTGTATGGAGTGTTACACTGTTTTGGTCAGTAGACACATGGTGAACTAATGTCTCCAATTCATAAATGAATAGTTGATGCCCTCTCTGATGGACTGGCATCCTGTCCAGTGGCCTGTACTACAAAGCGGGGTTACTGGCTTATCGGGGTAACTTGTCAGATTTAAGGTACCACAGTTTAAATGGACTTAATATTCGTTCACTTACATTTTGCCCAGACTACCTTAAATACAGGCCACCGGTTGTTCCCGACCTTGAATGCTAAGTTTCTTGGCACAGGCTTCATGATCACTGTGTCCCCAAGCTGACTCAGCCGCTTTATACCGTAAAGTCCACAAAACGTACTAGACAAAGTACAGAAAACCGCAAAAAGTTACTAAACTGACTCCATGGTGCTTATTAGCTTAAAAATTTTCCAGGTTTACATGGGTTGAAAAAACTTAAAGGTGCTCTTTGGAAATCTGTGAACGTGTGTGTGTGTGTGTGTGTTTTTTAATACCTCGTACACTGAGTCAAACATATTGGAAGATTTTGAAAATAGAAGGTCAACTTTTGGCGCAACTGGAATTTGTTAGAAATTTGGATGATTAATCAGCTACAATTTTGTCCTAAACCAGTAAACTATTACCACTGAGGCCTACATAAACACCAGTTACTGTAGGAACACATGGTTTACATTTTATTCTCAGTATTTATATTACTTAATACTAAATTTAACCCCTTATGCACCTTATATAAATATTTTTCTGCAGTATACAATTTAAAAAGGAAAAAAATGGAAGTTCTTTAAACAAAAATAGATAAATAACTGTTTTATAAAGGACGTAACAGAATTAGCACAGTAATTAGTATGTTCTAAAACATAGATTGAAAAACAAATTATGAAATAACCAGATACATTGCAGAAAAGGACTTGTATGTAATTGTTTTCTAAATGAAAGCATTGTCAATTTCTTTTCAAATATCTTGTAGGAATTACAGTGGAAACCAGCTCACTATCAGTTAGATTTGAAATGATCAGTATTATGCATTATATATATACACACACAAACAGACGCACACACACACAAACTTGTGCCTTACAGCTAACTTAAAAGCTCATTCAGCTGTCTGGAAACCCTTTAAAAATATATATTCGCCAAGCATTTCCTTAAAAGAATTTATTTATTCGTTATTTTATTGTCTGAGTGATTTCCCCGGTGACTTATTTCAGCTATTGCCAGCATTATAGTGATTTTAAGGCCCGTTTCCAGTTAAAATTCCTATCCTAAGAAACTTACTTTTGCTGTTTTTATTTTGTAATACATCTGTCCTACATCGCCTGCATAAAATAACATTGCAACCAAAGGACACAGGCATGTGTGCCTCCTCATAGGATATATTCAGTGGCTGCTGCTTGTGCCTCGAAGAGGCAGTGGACAGACTCCAGATGGCCACTGCGAATGTCTTATGCTGCCTCAGAAGGGACATCTTTGTTCTCCAGGACAGCTGCAGGGTCTCCCGTTACATCATTACACAGGCTTTGCACACTGTTAGTGCACAAGTAGTAAACAAGTGCAGCCTGATGGAGCTAGATGTGCTTAGTGGAAGCTCATTAGTGCACATGTGGAGCAGTGTGTGGCTCAGTGAGTTAGGAGGCTGTGCCTGTAATGAGAAGGTCACTGGTTCATCTCCCGGGGTTGGCAGTGTGATTTGTTGGGCCTCTAAGCAAGGCCCTTAACTCCAGGGACCTTAACTCCATTATCTTCTACTCTATCAAGATTGTAAGGGGAATTCATTCCAAAAATATTAAAACAGTTCATTTGTTAGAGAGAACACCAGGAATGAAGTCATTCTTTATTTATCGCTGTTGTTTAGTACTTGCATTTCAAGTAATAATCTCCCAAATATCTATATACATAGCTGTTTAAGAATGGGTGCCATGGTAGTACAGTGGGTGTCACTGTTACCTTACATCTCCAGGTCTGCGGATTGAAATCCCACCTTCGTTCTCTGTGTGAGAAGTTTGCATTTGGGTCTCAGGACATGCATCAAGGCTAATTGATGTCTCTAAATTGCCCATAGAGAGTGATTTGTATATGTACCCAGCAATGGATGGTCATCCTGTCCAGGGGGCACCCTAGCCTTGCTCCTTGTTCTGGCACAGATATGCCTCATGTGCTGTTGTGACCTTGTTCAGGACATGCATCAGGAATTTTGGGTTTTGGAGGTGGTTTTTTTTTCAGCTTCAAACACTGCCCCTCCCCGGTTAGAGGTGAATGCATACCTGTCCTGATTGATTGTGGCTGTAAAGGATCAAAGGCCTCAGTGTGATAAAGTCAGTTCTGTTTTTCTGTACATAAATAACTGTGCACTGATAATGCTACCTGTGAGTTTTCACACTTAGGCCTCAGTAAGCTGTGGCAATGATTCCTAATCACTACTGCGCCTGTTTCTGCCTTTGGCGTATTTACCAATTTGCTGACTCTGACAGAGGTTTTGTGGAAGTAAAAACCATATACTCACTTTCCTTTCTCTAAATTCTGCTTGGCACCTGGCATGAAAGTAAATTTACCTGACACGACTTGGGTAAGATAACATTTCTTTTATTAAGGCAGAGTGCCCTGGAGCTGATATTAAAGAAACAGAGTATCCCCGTCCCAAAGATGCAAACCCCCAGTCAAAGAAAATGCTCAGGTTTTATACTTTTCTGCAAATCCCCTTAAAGGACAATCCTCTGCCCCATTGGTCAAGTCAAGGGCTCTTGTCTGTGTGCAGACCCTTGCTAATCCCTTGCATGTCCCCATGTTAATACTATTCGATCAAATTAAACTACCCACATGTCATTGTATATTTGATCCATTAATCTGTTTCTGTTATAACACATTCATTATACCATATGATCCTCGAAATATCAATGTCTTGAAACAATGTCTTGTTTCAGCTCCTGGTTTCAGGGTCAGCGCATGACACACACATCCACATTCTTCTTGCCTAAGACATTGACAGCAATCCCACAATGCACTTCCCCTCAGCCCGACTAGAACAGTTCTTACAGTTTTTAGTAAAGTTAAGCCAAAAGCTTTTTTAGATCTTGAGCAACCTTATACTCTCGCCATGAATATACCCCTAGTTGTTGGCATGGCATTAGGTCAACATAACTAACTAACTAACTAACTAACTAATGTGTGCTTAGTTCCTTGTGTGAATATGCTTAAGGTGTATGCATGACAACATGTTATACATTTTGCTGAATCACAGAACAAGGAGGTTCAGAATCTGAATGATGGTGTTGCTTCTTCTCTCTTCTGATCCTCTGTGCCATCGTTGGCAGCGGGTGACTGAGTATGAGATTTAGGCCTGCTTTGTGTCTTTGTAGGTCCATTATATCCTGCAGGAGGTGGTGATGGGGGGGATGGTGCTGGAGACCAACATGAATGAGATAGTGGCCCAGGTGGACGTTCAGAACCGCATGGAGAAATCAGAGGTGAGAGGTGCTTCTGGGTGGGGGACTCTGGGCGGAGCCTTATTGGATGACCCTGTCCTGTTCTCCAGACTGTGGCAGCCCTAAACAACCTTAAATAATCAGGGCAGTGATAAGCATTCTTCTTTTCATTGCCTCTTAACATTAGAGTCAAAATTGAAAAATTTGAGGTCTCATTTTCGTGAATCTTTTCATCTCCTTTTGTTATTTCTTAGCCTAGAATCCCTCTTTCCCTGCATGTATTCCATCAAGTTTTATATGCATTTCCATCGCCGAACCTATGTTTCAAATCAGTGGTTCAGTCATTTTGATGAGTCATAGTTACCATTAAGTACTCAGTTAATCTAAGTTTTTACAGCTACTTTTTATGAACATACAGGTTAAGCTGATAAGTTTTACCTGTTTTATAGAGCTATATTCTTTGTATTCCTTGAGTAAATAACGTCGATGACCTGGCCCAAGGGTTTGGCCGCCACCGCCGTCCTGGACTGTAAATCAGCAGCGTCCCAGGACATGGGGGAGCGTCTGGGACTGAGGGTGTCCCTTTTGCCCGAGTGTCTGAAAGCACCTATTTTTAGTAACCGATAATCAAAATTCACGGTTGGCATAATTTACCCTATGCCGCCCCCCCCCCCCCCCCACCTCTCAAAAAGTCTTAAGTTCCATGATCATTGTCACTTTTCTCTGTTTGATAATCTGCAGTGATGCAGTATGTCAGCGACTTGGCCAGACTGTTGTCCCTGCAGAAGATATGGTGCTTGACGTTTTTATGTTCTACCCTGTGGCAGAACATACTCCGTCAGATGTTTTTGTTGACGCCGTTGTTTGATTTTTGTCTTCATGGAAGTCAGTTTGGGGAAAATACTTCCTGTGAAGTTGACTTGATGGACTCTCTGCTACATTTATCACATGCTTGTTGAAGAGAAAAGCGCGTAAGTTTGGGCAATCTCACCTATTAAGGCTGCTTAGGGACTGATCACGGCCTCAGTCGAATCAGGAATGAAATCTTTGAACTTTCCTTTCCCTTCAAGCTGATTGCCTAACCTTGATATTGACTGACATTGACACAGGGGTGGGTGATCTTCCCAAAAAAATCATATTGCAATCTTTATAACACACAATCGAGACCCCTGACCTGAATTGCCATCTCTCTTCTCAATTTTGGAATGTACTGTCAAGAATACAGACTCAAACAAGCTTAAGGACTTACAGATTAGCACCATTTAATAGACAGTATTACATTAAGGACACTTTTTGAAAATGGTTATTAAATCCTGAGTTAACGTTTATCTTAAATATTAAACAAAGTTGTGTCAGATATGTCACATTTGTCATATTTCCTCCAGAAGTGCCGACTGTTGCCTGTCAGAGTTTACAGGTAACTTTGCTTTGTGAGATATCTGACTGCACATCTGATTTGTACCTCACACATCTACACTTGCTCAGCATTACACTTTATACCTGTTTTTACAATGGTGCCTGATTGGTAGAACTTTTTCGCAAAAGTTGGAAGATTGGTAGAACATTTTCGCAACTGACCCTGATCCTGTTAAATATTTCTTTTTGCTATATCAGGTGAATTTGACAGACTGCATGTGCGTCATCTCCGCCAGCCCAGATTGGGATACTCAGCCAAATATTCAGATTCTAGACTCTCAGCGTTCTGTCTGTTTAATAAAAGTTCACCATAGCATCTGCACTTGCGTCTGACTGCGTGTTTAAGGGTCACGTTAGGTAGCCCAGTCATGGTGGGGAGACCGTATAAGCCCCTAATAACTGCCACTATGTATGCTGCAGCAAAGTCAGTAGACTATGACTGACATCTAGAGGAATGTTTTTTTTTTTTTTTTTGATCCCACTGATTTGGAGTGATGTATATATGACTGAAAAATACACCAAACTTCATATTTCAGTTCACCATGACCCAAAGCTATAAGTATACCAAAATACCATGTCGCTGGATAGCAGCAATTTAAAATGATGGAAGTATAAACTAATATTTCCGATATGGGATACTTGGGTAATAGTGTTGATCCAGAAATTGGAAATAGATGACCGGAGTGAACACTTAAAATGACAGGCAAAGAAGACAGAGTTTTTCAGTCAGCAATCAGTCGTTGCTAAGCAGTAAAGCCACCCCTGTGGTTTGCTGTATGGTACGGTTTGCTGTAAAATTGTGGGATGAACGGATTGGGCAGTGTCAGAAAATATAATGTGGTGCAGACATGCAAGGTACAAATCGGGTAGGTGGTGTGGATCGGGTAGTGACACGTTATTATTGGCCATCAAAGTTTTACGTGAAGTTTGGAAGTATTAGCAAGAAGACATAAAAGATCATGATCTCCATGATTTACATGAAAAGTAGATTGTGGACGTTTTTAAGATCGATTTATGATATAAAATCATTAGATCGCCCACCCCTACTATGATACTGACTGACATTGCTTGAACTGAAACCGGTGGAGACTCAGCTTTTGTGATTTCGATGGTCAGCCTGCTATAACTCTGTCTGTAGTGTCCAAAGACTAAATTAAATTAAATCTGTTTGGTTTCAAGCAATCGATCTGCGACTGATTCACTTCTGGGTCATTTCTTAACAGTTAGCATGTTCTGTTGTTGATTAAAATGTGTCTTAACTTCCCGGGCAAATCTCTGTTGCACCTGTTCAAAGGGCAGTGACAGGTTCCTTTCCTCTGACTTTATTGCTCGGTTTCCATGTGACTGTACATCTTATCAGAGGTGCTTCAGGTCAGGCTCTGAGGCCACAGCTGGCACAGAGCAGGTGATCTGCGGAACTTGAAACTTTCTGGCATATCTTCGGTTTCACTATGAGTCTCAGACCTGGAACGTTTTAAGAGCAGGTTTTGAAATTGCTCCACGGTTTCCCTTACACCTTTTTCTCTTTCTTTGTGCTTTTTTTCAGGGTGGCTTGTCTGCTGCCCCAGCACGGGCCGTGTCTGCAGTGAAGAACATGAACCTTCCGGAAATCCCTCGTAACATCAACATCGGCGATATCAACATCAAAGTTCCCAGCCTGTCCCCATTCTGAGGTCATTGCTGGAAACATTTAGTCCTCATCTTATCTAATGTAACACAGAATAGCGATAGTTCATTGGATATGTTCACTGTCCTTGTTTTTCAGTAGATTTCCTGTGGAGGTCACCTATACAAGATCCTCTTCCTGTATTGTCTTACTCCTGTGTCTGTTTCCAGTTTGTGAAGGAAAGACGATTGGGGGAATGTTTCATGTTGTAGCTATGAGATGTAATAGCAACCATTTCTGTCCATAAGCAAACCATAGAGACGGCTTGTTTTGTTTTACCCATCAGACACATCATCTCTGTTCACAAGAAGAATGCAGTGACTGTATTATTTCATCTGGAGGGGAAGACCACATTTGTTTATGCCATCTTTTCCTATTACAGGGTCTGTAGATTGAAAGTAATTTGTGCTTTACATACATTAACCCTGGTTGTTCTAGAGCAGGGGTCACCAACATGGTGCCCGCGGGCACCAGGATGCCTCCAAGGACCACATGAGTCACCCGTAGACCTGTTCTAAAAATAGCACAACTCACCAGTGAGCAGCGTCTAAAATTTAATCTTATCCTGTCACTATTCTTCTTTAATCACATTTGCACTTATATAGATTTGAAAATGACAATACCTAAAAAAATGCATTTAAAACATGTTTATTATACATGAAGTTTAGATAAGTTTAGGAGGGCGTTTCAAACTGGTAGCCCTTCGTGTGGCTCAGGACCCGTGAAGTAGCTCTCAGTTTCAAAAAGGTTGGTGACCCCTGATCTAGAGACTGCCTGTTCCTGCTTTCTCAAAGTACGTTGCTTTGGATAGAAGTGTCTGCTAAATTATATGTAAATGTAACCTGCTTCTGAATATGTTAAACAGTAATATAAGGTCTGTTTGGTTTCAAGCAATGGAGCTGCGACTGATTGACTTCTGGGTCATTTTTTTAACAGCGGCTTCATGGACGTTTCATTTTTTTTTTAGAGATGGGGTGCAGCTTCTCCATGAGAGCATGGATAAAAAGCATTGATTGCATCAGTGAAGCCTGGCATTTGGTCTTGATAGGAACACTTTGTCTGAACATTGGTGCTGCTGGTTGAAGCCTGAGGTAGACGACTCTCAATGCTTTGTCACTTTGCTCTCGAGTGCTGGAGGAATGAGTCACTTGTATGTCTCGTTGGACAAAAGTGTTTGCTGAGTAATGGTAATGTAATCTTGCGGCAGTGCTGGTTATATGGGCCAGCCGTCCACAGCGTTGACTCTAATACGGCTGTTTATTCCCTGTACACACAGCAGAATTCCAAATCGGCCATCCTCTCTCCATGTTGTTCTTGTTTTTACCGAAATATACAAGCACACCTGCAGCTTGGGAACTTCTTCTGTGTCTGTGTGTGAGTGATAAACAGCCATGGAAAAAATTGGGAGACCACAGCACAATTTTTTTGTTTCACTCATTTCTCAATCTATGGGTGTGTGTCTGTGAATAATATATATATATTTTTTGCAAACTGCAGCCTGGTTCTTGCCTGTTTCTCATTAATGAAGGGCTTCTTCCTTGCTTTATGGGACTTCAGTCCTGCTTCTAGGACCTTGATACGAACTGTCCTAGCTGTGCACTTCACACCTGCACTTGATGTTTCCCATTAAGATTTGTTTAAAAATATAGAGTGGTCTTTTAATTTTTTCCATGGCTGCATATGAGATATATAGGCCTGGATGGACTGTGTGACTCTGTAACAGAAAATGGCAGTTGAGGCCCATGGTTAGACAACCTCTAATCTGGATATAAATTGCCACACTTTTGCAGGGCATTGACTGCTGTTGTATTATAACTGATTCCGCAGTTTTAATTATGTTTTTCATTATAGTGTTTTGTCATACGGAAATTTCCCCTTGTTTTGTTGCACTATGGTGAAGCCTTTGTTAGCATTTCCTTAGACGCGTTTATTTGCGCCTCACTTTGCTGGATGGCTGGTGGATATGGTGCTTTTCCTGCCCTGTTTGGTGGTTGCTTTGGTTCCTTGGTTTCGACTTCGTACTCCTGAGTTTCAGATTTTTTTTTTTATTTTTTTTTTTGTCTTCATTTGCTGTCGTCCACTTATCTTTTGTTCCATTTCCGTTTGAGTCCTAGGGTCCCCGTTTTGTGGTCTCCCTCTGCACATGGACATTTCTTAGTACATTTTGAGCTGGGCAACCCTGCCTGTCAGCATTCTGAGCACCCTGATGTTCCCAGTGCGTTATGACGTGCCTTGGGCTGTTTGTTGATTAACTGGTGTTGTTCTTGAGCGTTTCACTACTCACGCTTTGCTTTGTCTACTGTTTTAGTAATGCTCGGTCACCTCTAGTGGGGTAATGCTTGGTCACTTCTGGTGGGGCCATTTGTCTGAACTGATCATAAATTTTCTTCTAAATACTTTGTGTAATTTATTTGATACTTAAATACATATGTATACTATTTGTTTGTTTTCTTATTTATATGAATAGTTATTGATGTTCATCTCTCTTGCCTCTTAAAGAATAAATTCTTTAAATTCAGTTTTTCCAAATGTGTGGTTTTTCTGCTGTTTCTCCAACACTTTTTGCTTTTTATTGGTTTAATTCGGGACCATCAGAATTACTCAGGCAAGTAGTGGTTACAGAGTACATCGGGCCCCTCCGGGTTATTGTGACAACTACTGCATAATTGCTTGATAGTGATTTTTTTTGAGCTGCAATTATTTTGCATAATCGGTAGAATCGTCTCCAATCATCTATATGAAAATAGCTGGATGAAACTGAAATGTCATATTTCTATCACTATTTCCATGTTGTTTTCCATGTCATGTTTGACTGGCACCCGTTTGACGTCATCTTGTGCTTCTGAACCGATCTGTACCACCTACTGCATTTTGACCATATGCAGCATCACATCTCATGGCTCGATGGTTCCCAATTTGTACCACTTTGTTTCACAAAAAACTAACATTTTAGATGTAGGATATTTACGCAATAATATTGATCCAAAAACTGAAAACAGTTCAATGTTCAATGCTAATTAATAGCTCTTCTTTTTCAATAGTTTATGGATATTAAACTATGATTAGGGTAGCTATAATGATCTTATACAATGAACAAAAAAAAAACTATTAATCCTCACCTAAACTTTCATGATTGTGACGGCCCTAGTTGCTTCAAAATTGGCCCGAACTTGATGTTGTGCATAGCGTACACTAAAATGCCAAAAGTTTTTTTTGGGACTCCCCTCCAGATCATCAAATTCAGGTGTTCCAATCACTTCCATAGCCGCAAGGGTATAAAATCAAGCACCTAGGCATGCAGACTGCTTCTACAAACATTTGGGAAAGAATGGGTCGCTCTCAGGAGCTCAGTGAATTTAAGCGTGGTACCGTGATAGGATGCCTCCTGTGCAATAAGTCCATTCATGAAATTTCCTCACTAGTAAATATTCCACGGTTAAGTGTTAGTGGTATTAAAACAAAGTGGAGGAAATTGGGAACAACAGCAACTCAGCCACGAAGTGGTAGGCCACGTAAAATCGCAGAGCGGGGATAACGCATGCTGAGGCGCAGTGTACAGAAGTCTGCAGAGTCAATAGCTATAGACCTCCAAACTTCAGATTAGCTGAAGAACAGTACATTGCACCAGTATCAAAAATCAAGGTCCATAAGGACATGGAGTCTGGTGTGGAGGAAGTTGACCTCAACCCGATAGAAGACCTTTGATGAATTAGAGCAGAGACTGTGAGCCAACATCAGTGCCTGACCTCACAAATGCTCTCCTGGAAGAATGGTCAAAAATTCCCATAAACACACTCCTAAACCTTGTGGACAGCCTTCCCAGAAGAATTGAAGCTGTTATAGCTGCAAAGGTTAATAGGACAACTCCACACTAAAGCCTATGTATTAAGAATGGGATGTCATTAAAGTTCGTGTGTAAAGGCAGGTGTCCTAATAATACTTCTGACAATATAGTGTATGTGTCCAGTTGAAGCTTGCTTGATACCAGTCTTGAAAGCCAAGAAGGATTAGTGAAGGTTCTCTATTGTTTTCTATTAAGCTGTCCATCACTGCTAAAATGTAAGTTATGCAGGGAATAAAAGGGCATTAAAATGAATTCGACGTTTTATATCACAGATCCACACAAAAATGCCCATGATGTCAAACTGGAAAAAAATCGAGTTGGTTTTCAAAATAAGTTACATATAAATCATCAAAACAAATCTGGGATAAAGTTTTGGAGCGGTATCAATCAGGGTTGGGTCATTAAAAAAACTTTAACTTTGATCATCCCAAGAGCACCATCAAAATTCATTATTTAAAAAAATGTAAAGAATATGCCCAAACTGCTTAGAAAAGGCTGGAAGAGCATTAAGGCCTTTGCACACCAAGTCAGAATTTTTCTCATGTCTTTTTTTTAATCTATCATCTTATAAAATAATGTTGCACAGAAACTTTGCAGACTGAGTCCGATATGTTTAATCATTCTGTAATGCGAAAATTCGCAATACAAGACAAAAGAGTGTCATCAAGCAGTGAGAATGATTTTGTGGTTCTTCTTCTGAACAGGAAAAAAGAAAATACAGGGTGATCCTGAGAAGCCATCAAAAGCAGGGAATATTTCACCTGCTGATACGGGAACTGCGGAATTAACCTCTTCATTTCAAGGTGTATTTCAGAATGTCACTGGTGCAGTTTGATTCGCTGCTAACAATATTTCAACCACATTAAAAAAGAACAACAATTTCTGTGATTCAGTTAGTCCTGAAAAGAAGGCTGGGAGTATATCTGTAGTAGGGACACACAAAAAATGAGTATAACTGTAGGTGATAAGCAGATATTCAGGATACAGCCGCAAAACACTGTGACAAACATACAAGATCACGGTTAACAGCTTTTGACTGATGCGAAAAAACGCAGAAAAGTTTCCAAAAACTTTTATGACAGACGAAAGTTTCCGAGTTTGTGTGTAAACGTGATTGACTCAGTGTGAGGATGTATTCATTTTTAAAAGTGTGACAATTTGGGAGGAAAAATATGGTGTACAATGGCCTTTGGTCAACGAGGCAACCAAGAAGCCGACGGTAACTGAAGGAACTGGGGAGGGTCATGGCGTCCGATGGGAGGGACCATTAATGAGACAAATATAACCTGGATATTCCACAAAGCTGGCCTTACTAGAAGAGTAATCAGAGGAACTGGTGAGGAAACCCACATGTAGTCCCATTGGAAGCTTGCTAATAAGTATGAGCAGCGTGTGGAAAATGCTTCTCTGGTCGTATGAGACCTTGGCACAAAATGCTACGTGTGCTGGAACGGCAACAGTGCTTATGACTCTGAGGACACCGTCCCCATGGAGCAGCGTGATAGTAGCCTCATGTCTTGCCTTTCATTGACAGGGATAGGGGGACTGGTCAGGACTGAAGGCAAGCTGGATGGAGTCAAATGCAAAGTCATTTTAGAGGAAAACCTGTTTTAGTCTGCAGGACACTAACAAATATCTGTCTTGCTTAATTTTTGTTTCATGAATTACGCACTGTTAAATATGGTAAAAAAAAATCCAGTTAAAGCTGAATCACTATCTGGTTCTAACTCTATAGTACAAAATCTAGAAAAAGTCAAGGGGGTGAATACTTATGCAAAGTACTTTAAAGTGCAGGTTCAGGAAAGAACACAAAGTCCTTCACTGTGTGAAGTACAGTATGATTGCAGAAGACAGAGACTTGGAGTCCTGTGACCAAGCTATCTTTACATTTTGTGTTGTAGCCCGTCCTTCTTCACTCAGCTTTACCAGGGAGCTGGCCAGACGCAGTCTCACATTCAGCCTGTGTCGCCATGCTGTCCTCCACATGGCTTAGCTCTGCAATTTGATAAATGTTGACTAGATACTCCTCCCACTCTCTCTACTTTGAGTAAGTTGTGGGTTTTTTTATTGTTTATAAAAGCCTTATGTTGGGGGAGCCTGTGTTCCCCTACCAGTTCCCTTCTGTCCTGGACATACACCATTAAAGAATATATTATGGAATCACTTGGTATGTCATCATCATTATTTTTCATTTTGGGAGCTGGAATAAAGAGGGAAACACAAATCCTCTGTAACTGTGATGCTTAGCTTTTAATAGTCTTGAATAGTATCAATACTTTGCTTTCATAAATATAGGGAAAGCGGTTTACAATTGCAGTACATTACATGGCTGACAGATGTTTTAAGACTGAAGTGGACTTTTAGCCTGGATGATCTCTATGAAGGGCCTGAAATAAAAAGCTGATGGTGTAAATCTGTCAATTATCTGCTAGAGTAAAATATTTTGGTTGTATGGCTGAATTCCTGCCCCCGACACTCTATGTGTGTGTGTGTGTGTGTGTGTGTGGCCATGTATATATTTCATTGTAGAGACCACATGTCTGTGAATACATTCTGGTGGATTTTTGTACACCGCAACAGACACCTAGCAAGACTGTATGTGTGGGCAGTGAAGAGGATCGAGGTCATTATAAAAGCTTGTCAGGTTTTTAAGGTGTCAGCAATGAAAGACGGTGCCCTTGGCGGAGGACATGCACTGATGAACCCTGGCAATGATTGAACATCACCCAGAAGGAGTGACAGCTTCATTCCAATTTCTGTTTTTATGCTCTTAATTATAATTTTTTTTTTTGGCAGAAATTTACTGGTGGGTTACTTTCTGAAACATCGTGCCGTGTTAAGATGTTGCTCATTCTCTGTTTCTTTGTAGTGTCTGTTTTCCTTCTGGCTGGTACAGTTAGACATTTGTGATGATTAACCATTCTTAGCACCAAAGGCTGCAGTAACTTATGCAGGATGTTGAGACATCGGAACACTGGTATACAAAGGAAGTTAATGTGCGTCTTTGATTCCGATCCAAGCCACAGCATTCTGCAGTGAAATTGGAACGTCTCTGAAATCTTAACTGCTCCGTAGTTATGAGCATATCAAAGGTTGGAAGATAAGCCTTGTGAAGTTTTTACTGACCATAAATTCATGGTCTGGTATCATGTGATTCTGCATCATTATTAACACTAATAATAACCCTTTATCATTTTTTCTTGTTCCACGGTAATACTATTAAAACTGCCTTTTCATCAAGTTTACTACACGTGCCTTTTGAGGTTTTACTAATATTAAGGATTGAACATTAATTACATATTACAGCACCAATAAATTTGAAGGCTGTGGTTTTGTTCAACCAATATTTCTCGAGATAAACAATTTCTTAAATACCCTAACCCTTTTCATGAAGTTGGTGACTCTATATTGCCTGTGAAGTGTGTGAATGTACCATGTATTTCATTAGACAGGCTCAAGACTATGACCTCCAATCACATAAGAATTTATCTACATTCTACAAATATGCTATTTATGTAATTTGAACTGTGTGTGTGTGTGAGAGAGAGAGAGAGAAACTCCTGTGGTGAATTAGTGTCCATGATGTGTCCCACATCCTGCTTTATACAGCATATAATTAATACCTTTGTTGTACTATATTGAATTCTCTTTTACACCTCCCTCAACAGAGTAAGTTGTCTGTGAAGTTCTCAGGAAGTTGGGGGTTAAGGGCTATGCTTAAGGACCTGCAGATGTACTGAGGCTGGGTTTGAACCAGTGACCATCTGTTTACAGGCACACCGGCTTAGCCCACCGGGCCATACGCTGCCCCCTTATGGAATTATTATAACCCTGTTTTGAGTATATCCACGTGAATGCTAAGTGCAAACTACTGTAAATAAGCAGAAAATAATGGTGGGATAAACTTATAATTAACAATGACGGTAATCTATTTATCTGGTTTTAGCAGTTGCTCATGCAGATTAGAGCTTCTGTTATCTGTGATAGTCTGACGCTGGTGTTCGGGAAACGGCAATAATTCCACACTGATGGTGATAAATTGAAGCGCACTTTGAGATTACATGATATGAAGTTGTAAAGCTTAACTTTATTGTTGCAATTGTACATGAACATCCCCTTGTCACATTTTAAATGCCTCGAACTTTGATCTCTGTGCCATAGTTTCCAGTCAATGGATTATCCATCTATAACTGAGACAACTACCTTGTAGATAGATTTTTCCAGTTAAAGAATACATATTGGCTTGTGTCTTGTCCAGCCGTCGGCTGGGTTTCTAAGGGGGTCTCAGTGACATCGAGTGTACAGTTCCTCCATGTTTGTTTTGACAACTCACAAATTCAGCCTGTCAAGTGAAAGGTGCCCTATTTCATATGGAACAAATAGCAGCATATTTGACCCCACAGCACACACCCTACATGTCCCGAATCTCATTGTACTGGAAAAAACTGATTAGTCAAAGTCAAAGAGTCTTTATTTTCAGCTTTAGATATTTGATGCCTGGAGTCATACGCTAAGCTGAAGTACATTCTTGTCGTAGTGCAGATGAGAAGTAATAAATAAATAGAATACAAGAATAGTAAGAGATATAAACATAATATTGACATGACATTTTAAGACATGGACATTAAGACAGAGACAAAGAGATACAATTTGCCACCTGATTGGTTGGGAAAGACTTCAAGTTTCAAGTTTTATTTGTCATGGTACACAATCATACATAATATTACTTTGTAGTGAAATAGTCTTCTTCCTCCTTTGTGGTTTGTTGTGAAGGAAGTATGCAATACAAAGGAAAACAAAGTAACAAAAAAGTTAAATATAAATAACAGTAAAAAACAGAATGAACAGGAAAAATGACTGCAAAATAGAGAGCAGTGCGCCGGCAGCAGTACAATGACGTGTAATGTCAGTAAGGAATGGTGAAAGTGTGAGAAGCGACGTTAAGTGACTTGTCGTTCGGGACGCGGATGGCCTGAGGGTGGAAGCTGTTCCTCATTCTCTCCCTTCTGGCCTTCAGGCTGCAGAAGTGACTGTCTGACCACAGCACCGCGAGGAGGCCGTTGTGGGTGGGTGGGGTCTTTTGTTATTTTCAGTGCTCTGTCCCGGCACAGTCTCCTGTGAATGGCTGGCAGGTGACCCCCCTGCACAGGGCTCCCAAATCAGGTGGTGATGCTCCCAGTCAGGATGCTCGTAATGGTGTAGGTGTAGTATGCCTTCAGGAACTTGGGAGGCAGTCTGAACTTCTTAAGAATCCTGTGGTAGTGGAGGTGCTGACAAAGTCTCTTTAACAAGGGCAATGGTGTCCATGTCCGGTCCACCATGATGTGAACACTTAGATTCTTCCAGGGCCCCCTTTCCACACACACCCTGTTGATTGTGAGTGACTTGTGAGTGTCGGTTGTAGCGGTAACTTTGGTTTTAATGACAGTTGTCGATTTTAGGTCTAGCTTATAGATCGAAGAACAGTCATAGACTACAAAGCACTGTTGTAAGTCACTCTGGAAAAGAGCGTCTGCCAAATGCTGTAAATGTACATGTAAATGTTGTAGTGCCTCACCTGTCTCCTTCCAAACTTCATAATCAGCTCATTGTTGCTGATGTTATCCTGACTCTACCTTTCCAGGTTTCCCACCTCCTTCTGCTAGGCCTTTTCAGCATTACTGAAGATCCAACCCACCGTGACTATGTTGTCAAAGAATTTGACAATGGTCTTGAAGCTGAATGGGACTGCTTGTTGACTTGGTCAACCATCATAAAGTCCAGAAGCCAGTTACAAAGGGTGGTGTTCAGAAGTACAGAAGTTTGACTGACTGGGAACGATACTGGTACAGAAGGTGTTTTTATACCTCTAGCACCATTTTTCAAAATATATAAATTACTCCATTGGTTTTGAACCTAGTCGTCAGCCCTTCTGAGGTTTTGTTCCGTTTCACTAATTATTAAATACAGTGGTACCTTGACTTACGAGTTTTACGAGTTTAATTTGTTCCGTGACGGAGCTCGTAACTCAAATGACTCGTATGTCAAATAAATTTTCCCCATTGAAATGAATTGAAATGACATTAATCAGTTCCGGACCCCCAAAAAACACCGCGTTTTTTTGTTACATGTTTTTAAATAAGAAAAATGTGCTTATAAATGTCCGCTGTTTAGAAAATATTTTAACGCCCTTGGCTGGCGTTATAGCCTTTATCGACTCCTTCTGCTTCAGTAAGGTGCAGATTGTAGAAGCGCTACGCTCGTATTGCTTCGCCAAGTCGATTACACGCACACTTTGGTCATGTTTTTCGATAATTTCGTTTGATACTTCCACTGCGCGCTAACCGCTTAAAGTGAACGAGTGAGACCCGAGATGCTGGGCGGATGTTTCGGCTTTCACTGCGTCAACTAGTGGTGGGCTATCTGAAGCTGGGGTATCTGAAGCTGGCTCGTTACCCGAATTTTAGCTCTCAACCCAAAGCAAAAAATTGGCTGAGAGACAGTTCGTATCTCGAAAAACTCGTTAGTTTGGACACTCATAAGTCAAGGTACCACTGTACTTGATTGGAGACTGTCATCATTGAATCTCCTTTCCTCAAGAATGGCATATAATGGCACTTTGACACTACAAGGTGAAAGAAAGCTCTAATATTTTTCTGCAAAAAAAGTTTTGTGCTATGAAATAGAACCTCCAAGGGGCTACATTGTATTTATAAAGATGTTATGTTACATTAGGTCCTCATTGAGTAAGATGTTGGTCTTATAACGATTTCCAGTGTAGTGATTTGCTGTTCTGCATCTGGACTTGGAATGCAGTATGTGTGTGTATGTGTCTTTTTTTCAGCAACGCCAATCCTTATTATCACACTGAAGAGTGATAAACATCGTTTGGTCTTCGACCATCACTAATCCATATTAAGAAATTAACTATTAACCCAGGCGGGAGGAGAGTCCAGAGACAGTGTAAATAAAAAGGCTTTACACAAACCATACTGTCCCTCTTGCTTTGTACTCTGAACAACATCAAACATGGGGAAAGGGTTCTACATCAGCAAGGCTGTGGGGGTGGTAGCTATTCTTCTGGGATCAGCAGCTGTGGCCACCATCATTGCCTTATCGGTCGTCTACGCTGAGGAGAAATCAAAGAATGAGGTGAAGCCCACTGAAGGCAAGCCGGAGCCAAGACCCACCACTACCATGGCCACCACAACTGTGTCCAACATGAGCACCACAGCTGCACCACCAAATGAAGCATGGGACAAATACAGGCTACCAGATACCCTAATGCCTGAGTACTACAACATAACTCTTTGGCCTCGACTTCAGCCAAACAAAGATGGCATTTTCATCTTCACAGGCAACTCTCTTGTTGTCTTTAAATGCTTGAAGGGCACTAACCTAATCCTGATACACTCCAATAAGCTGAACTATACAAAATTTAATGAACACCATGCGACTCTTACTGGAATCGATGACCCAAGACCGCCGACAATTAACACCACCTGGTTAAAATTGGAGACACAGTTCCTTGTGATCCAGCTCAATGGCAATCTTCTTCCTGGAAAGTCTTACCGACTGGACACAGAATTTGTAGGAGAGCTGGCTGATGACCTTGGGGGTTTCTACAGGAGTGAATACTATGAAGATGGCGTAAAGAAGTAAGTCAGTTTTTCTGAAGCTATTTTTAAATGATCCCTACAGAGCAATCTGTGGTTCATTACTTACAAAGGCCCTGAAGACCCCGAACAAATTTTCCAGATACACTCATTAAATTGAATTTTCTTTTAAAATAAAAGTGGTGCTCTGGGATACATAGTTATGGTGTGGTCTCACCTCTCTATACCCGTAGTTTTGCTTGGTTCCGGGAGTCTGGAATGTACATGCCCTACTAGCTTTAGTGTGAGGTTCTTCTCATGGTCCAAAACATTTGTAAAAATTGCCCTTAGTGTGTGAGTGCTAGTAATAGGTTCCCTGCTTCCTGCCTCACGATTCCTGGATATATTATCAAGGCTCACTAACCCCTTGCATTGGCTAATGCACGGACAAATTAATGAATGGATCAATGAATTCATTCACAACCACTCTGTAATTCTGTACATTTATCAATCTTTAGAACACGAGTGATCAGGGGAAACCTTCTTATATACAACATTGCTGAAAAATGTTATAGTTAAAAAGCTGTCCGTAGGAGTAAATGGGTGTGTGTGTGTGTGTGTGTGTGTCTGGGCAGGTATGTATTAAAAACCTGTTATTTTGGCCTTGTGGGGACATTGTTTCAGTTCATAGGGTTATACCCATAGAAATGAATAGAGAGTGTAATCTGTGTGTCTATGTGTGTGCGGATTTGCATTTGGGGACCAAAAGGTCCCCAAACTGTGGTAAAACCTGAAACTTACTTTTGGGGACATTTTTCAGGTTGCCATTTCAATAACCTCAATTTAATAAAAATCTGTGAATGCAATCAAAAAAGTGAAAATGCCAACCTTATGGATAAGTAGCTGAGGGGGGTTAAGGGTGTCATGACTGGGATTAGGGTTTTTCCCATAGAAGTGAATTGAAGGTCCCCATTTATATATGTACACCAGTACACCAACATAAGGGTATGTGTGTGTGAGCGTGCCCTGTGATCCTGGGTTATTCCCTGCCTTAAGCATTTGGAATAGGTTCTGAACCTCCGTGACCCAGAATAAGAAAAGTGGGCACAGAAAATGGATGGATGGATGGATGGATAGATGGATGGATGGATGGATGATGGATGGATGGAAGAAAAATGTTATATGTACATATTACATCAACAATATCTGTATTCTAACCATCTTGTGTCTCTCCCTAAAATCTGTTGAATATGTTAGATCCTTCAAGCCTTTCGATTTTTTGCTATTCTCTAGGGTTGTTGCTACAACACAGATGCAGCCCACAGATGCCAGGAAGGCTTTCCCCTGCTTTGATGAGCCAGCGATGAAAGCCGTCTTCCACATCACTCTGATCCATGACATTGGGACAGTGGCCCTGTCAAACGGCATGGAAACTGGTCAGTGCACATCTTAGCTTTCCAGACCACTACTCCGCAAAGGCCAGATCTAATATTGATCTTAAAAAACGTGTCTGTAAGTTAAAAAAAGACAACAACGACACAGAATGCTTACAGTATTGCAATACACGTGTATCAGAGATATCCAATCCGCATGAGGTCGCTGGTGTTTTCTGAACTTTTCCAGACACAAAGAACATTGAGATGAATGAAGCCCCTCTTCTTTTGACCACGTTTGAGCCCACAAAGAGGATGTCAACGTACCTGCTGGCATTTATTGTCAGCGATTACGCCAACATTACTCAGGAGGGCAATGTTCTGGTAATGGTTTTGCTACAAATCTTAAAAGAATACATGCCACTAGGATAAAGCTCATCATTAATCTGATAATGACTTAGACTCATAAACACATGCAATCTGACTGTCCTGTTTGGCATGTTCTTTAGATCCGAATCTGGGCCCGCAGGAAAGCCATTGCTGATGGACATGGAGAATATGCCCTTAGTATCACTGGCGCCATCCTGGAGTTCTTTGAGACTTATTACAATGCCCCTTACCCTCTGTCCAAGTCCGGTAAAGCATTATTTTTATACATTATTTAAACTGGTATGTCACTGGTGGATGACTACTGTTGTAAATTATACAACTTTAGAAAATAATATAATATCATTCTATCTCCAGACCAGATTGCACTGCCTGACTTCAATGCTGGAGCAATGGAGAACTGGGGGCTCATTACCTACAGAGAGACAGCCCTTCTTTATGACCCCCAGGTTTCGTCTAACGGTAACAAGGAGAAGATCGCTACCATCATTTCTCATGAGCTGGCTCACATGGTGCGCAGTGCGGCGAGCACTTTTCTGTTGTGTGTCTCACTCTGAAGTTTTCTCTATGTAGTTTTTGACCATCTCCGTTGAATTTTCCATGCAGTGGTTCGGAAATCTTGTGACAATGAAATGGTGGAATGACTTGTGGCTGAATGAAGGCTTTGCATCCTACGTTGAGTATCTTGGGGCAGACCATGCTGAGCCTTCTTGGAATATTGTAAGTATGACTTTCATTAATCTGAAAGAGTTCCTGTGTGGTGATTACAGTAGACAGTACTTTCAAAGTGATATACATATATATATGAATATTCAAGTGGATTTTGTTCTAACTGTTTTGAGACAAACCAGCTCTTAACTTTTGCATGCCACAGAAAGGGTTGGGAGAGGAAGACATTGGGAGGGATACTGACGTGCTGTATTGCATGAAGAAATTTTTGCTCCCCTAGGTTTTGCATATAATATATGGAATCCATGCTAGGTTGGGGGGTGGGGGGATTTGCATGCATCCCCTCCTCAGCCAGCTTCCTCTTTTCACTTTGTGGATTGCTGAAGCTCACTGATCCTCCCATAGCCCTGCTGGCTTGGTGCCAAATAATAGATGCCACTGTAGGACAATGAGACCAATGGGGACTCTTATATATAATCCTTCCTGACAGAACGTAAGCCAAATCTGGATCCCCATTGTGGGACACACATTGCATTTTGCAGCATGGCAATGGGGAAAGCAATTTTTTTGCATCTTTTTGCTAGTCCAGTTCAATGACCCGCCCTCTACTTGTCTTGCTCAGAAAGATCTGATTGTTCTGGGAGACATGTACCGAGTATTTGCCATAGATGCCCTCGCCTCCTCCCACCCTCTATCATCCAGGGAGGATGAGATCAACAAGCCAGAGCAGATCAGTGAGCTGTTTGATGCCATCTCCTACAGCAAGGTCTCCTCATGATTTTTATTCGATATTTTTTAAAGTTTATTGTGGTATTGAGATTTAATACTGTTATTTAGGCTCTGACAAAGCCACAAACATATATATGTGAATGTTTTTTTCCATAGGGTGCATCAGTACTCAGGATGCTCTCTGAGTTCCTCACAGAGGACGTCTTTGCCAGAGGGCTCAGTGTAAGTCATTGTAACTCCTAAAAGTTATTGCACATCCCACAGGTGCAGGTTGGAGCCATTATGATCAAACTCTTGCTACACTGTGCAAATGTCAGTTTGCTTGGAAGTGTGTTTGTGTTTTTGATGCAACAGCTTTGGTCACAGAGATTATCCCCAGAGGAGTATTCTGTATGTTCCAGTTTTGGTTGATGTGTTTTATAAAAGCAAGTAAACTATTCAAAAACTCCAGCATAGTAACTTGTATATATGGTACCACTAAAAAGTCTGGACATGCCACGCCATCTATAAAGAAGAGTGATAGTGTGTTGCATCACATGGCCCAGTCACCTGACCTAAACCCAGCAGAAATGGTTTAAGTGGAGTTTGAACGGAGAGTGAAGGAAAGGTGGCCAATATCAGCTCAGCATAAATGTGGGGCCTCCTTCAGGACAGCTGGAAAAGCATCCCAGGAGGCCACCTCATGGAACTGGTATAGAGGAGACAGTAGGGTCAGCCAGTCCCTGGAGCAAATGGGATTAAGGGCCTTGCTCAAGGGCCCAATGGTGGCATCACTCTGCTGACGATGGGATTTGAACCGGCAACCATCTGAGTCCCCCTCCCCCCACCAAACAAATCATTATTTTTTGCTTAATACTTTTTTGGTCAGAGCATAATTCCGTATTTGATGTTTTATATATGTTATAGTTTTGATGTGTTTGTAATTATTCTAAAATGTAGAGAATAGCACAAGTAAACCTTTATATGGGTAGGTGTGTCCAAACGTTTGACTGGTACTGTGTAAGTAATGATTAGGAGTGATGTATAAACTTGATGTACAATCAATGCAATCATAACAGTTAACATAAGGTAACATATGATCCGTAAAACAAAGCGTCTTTTCCACAGACATACCTGAATCATTTTGCCTACAGTAACACTGTATATACTGACCTCTGGGACCATCTTCAAACAGTAAGTTTCCTTCAGTATGTTTGAACCTTGACAGACAAGTGAACAAAACATGGATATTTTGACGTAAGACCTAAAATCAAAGTCTTGGACATAACTGCTACTTGTTAGTAGGTTGTTGCTAGCTGTTACCTGAAACACTGATGGATTGCCCTTTCACAGCAGGTCAAGTATAAGAAATGTCTTATAAGTTTAACAGTTTATTCAAAAAGAACAACAGTAATGTTTGCCGCTTAAAGAGTTAGACTTATGTGATGAGTGATGTCTGCAGTGGGGATAAGTTGTTCATTTTGTCATATTTAGGCAGTGGAGACCTCAGGAGTCAAATTACCCCGTACAGTCCGTGAAATCATGGACCGCTGGGTTCTCCAGATGGGATTCCCAGTGGTGACCATAAACACGACCACAGGAATAGTCTCTCAGAAACATTTCCTCTTGGATCCTGATTCTGTTGTCACCAGGCCATCTGAATTCAAGTATGTCTGATTTAGGTTAAACTGAAATGAGGGGAAGAGGCTTACAGTAATTGTAGATGCTGTGTAATCATTCTACCGATAGCTGTACTGGGTATTATATAATATCTGTAACTGCTTTTGCTTTGACTAAAGTTACCAGTGGTATGTCCCCATAAAATGGATGAAGACAAGTGAAATAGTGCCGAAAGAAGACTGGTTACTGCAGAAAGAAGGTACAAACTGACCTAGTGTAATTCAGTTTTCAGATATATTCTTTCCAAGTTTGAAAATCATGTGTGGGCCATTACATCAGAGGAAGATTGTACTGTACTATCCAGAGATGGATAGGTCAGGTCAAGAAAGTAAAAATCCAGACCAAGATTTTGTTTCAACCAACTAGCTAAGTACTCCGTGACTGTGACTCTTTATACTCAAGTGGTTGGTTGAAACAAAATCTTGGTCTGGATTTTTACTTTCTGAATCTGAACTATCTACCTCTGTACTGAAGTGTACTAAGTTAATTTTTCCTCACACAGAAAGTATACCTGGAATGTCAGTAAATGGGAATGAGTGGTTGCTTGCGAACTTGGATGTCACTGGGTACTACAGGGTGAACTACGACAACAGTAATTGGGAACGGCTCCTCGCCCAGCTCACCGAAAACCACATGGTAAAAGGCGTAATTCTGACTCATTAATAGATCAGCCAGGCTAAATAGAGCGATCCTGTACCTTTTGGACAGAAATTACTTGGACAGCAACAACTAAAAAGGGTCTTAGAATATTACAGGGTATGAACTTGTGTGCGTCTTCATTGTGTGCAGGTGATACCAGTTATCAACAGGGGCCAAATACTGGACGATTCTTTCAACCTTGCCAGGTGGGAATTTTAGCAGTAATGCCCAAAATTATCCAGGTGATTTGTAATGTGCATAGAGCCCTTTTTTTATTCATTTCAAAGGGCAAAAATTGTGAGCACAACACTGGCTCTGAGAACAACTAAGTACCTCTACAGTGAAACAGAGTACATACCATGGCAGGTGGCCATTAACAACCTAGATTATTTCATCTTGATGTTTGATCGCACCGAAGTCTACGGACCACTGCAGGTTAGTTCATATCGAAACCCAACCATTTTCAGGCTGGATAGTTGTGAAATGAATGAGATAAATTATTATTTGTATAATTAGCATTTCTTCCCTTCCCTTTGATGTTTTTTTCATATTTTATTGTTTCTATTTCTGTATTTCGATAGGCTTACCTCAGGAAGCAGGTCAGACCTCTGTGGGATCATTTCAGTCAAATCACTGGTAATTGGACAAATGAACCAAATAACCATACGGACAAGTAAGTATCTCTGCCAACCCAGAACACTCGGTACATAACAAGAGCATTTGAATCCTATGAAGAGATTGTGCTGTTGGATATATTATCACTAGCATTGTCATGTGACCAGGTATAATGAGGTGAACGCCATAAAAATCGCCTGCAGCACTGGTTTCAAGGACTGTCAGGACTTGGTTAAAGACTGGTACACACAGTGGATGCAGAATCCAAATGACAACCCGTGAGTTCCCTGACTTGCATAATGCCAATGGCATAATGTATAGTAAAGCTGTTTATGTACTGTATGTTTAGATGTTAAGGTGTACTTACATGCTGCTTATGAATAGTTCTATGATTGCTTTATGAATGCATTATGAAGGTGCACTGAATATTCAATGAGTGCATTATAAATGCCTTATGAATATGCACTGAATGTTCTACGAATGCATTATGAAAATGTACTGAATGTTATATCACTGCATTATAAATTCATTATGAAAATGCACTGAATGTTCTATGAATGCATTATGAATGCATTATGAAGATGCACTGAATGTTCTATGAATGCATTATGAATGCATTATGAATATGCACTGATATTCTATGAGTATGAATTAATTATGAAGGTGCAGTTAATATAAAGCATTAAATGCATTCCTCTGTGATTCTGGTGAACAGAATTAATGCCAACTTGAGGAGCACAGTGTACTGCAGTGCTATTGCTGAAGGAGGGGTTGAGGAATGGGACTTTGGCTGGGAAATGTTCCAAAATGCCTCCATTGCGTCAGAAGCAGAGAAGCTGAGAGCCGCCCTAGCTTGCACCAAGTATCCCTGGCTGCTCAACAGGTAGTTTCAGCTCATCTTCTCACGTAACTTCATGAAGTGATGAACTACCAGCTAATGACCAATACTTCTAGTTTCCAGCAGTCAATAATGTGTATATGACATACAGTATATACTTCACTAGTATGTATGTCAGCTGGGATTTCTGATTGGGTTAGCTAGTCCCTTTCATTTGTGTCACTATCAGTGTCAATGACAATGATGACTACACATAACAGGCAAAGCATTATGGTAAATTATTAAATAGGAATAATTGTTATTAACTTGTTATTAACTTTGGTTGTTTGTTTTCTTTTTTTTCTGTTGCATACCAGGTATCTGGAGTACACGCTGGATCCCAGTAAAATTCGTAAACAGGATGCTACCTCCACCATCATATACATCGCCAACAATGTAGTGGGACAGCCTTTAGCATGGGACTTTGTTCGAGCAAGATGGGATTATATATTTTCCCAGTGAGTTGAATTTGAATAAACCCATACTCGTTAACTATTTTTGTGCTGCCCATGCTCGTTTTCTGGATAAATGTTAATAAGATTTCTCCTTTCCCAAATCTAGGTATGGTGGAGGATCTTTCTCCTTTTCAAATCTCATCAATGGCGTGACCAAGAGGTTTTCAACAGAGTTTGAACTCCGACAGGTAAAACAAGCTCGACCATCAGACAACCATGTGTTGATAATAACATTAAATTATGCTCAAAGCATGTTTAAAAATGCCTTATGCATATCTTGAGCTAACTGACATAATTTTACTTTACACTGTGACAGACTTCTGTATTCTTTGAATTTTCTTATTTAACCCATTCATCATCTGTACCAGTTAGCTATACAGGTTTGCAGGGTACAAATAGGACAGGCAGAGTTATGCTAACATTGAGTTGAGTAGCTCCATTTTATTTGTAACACACAATAAGTAATTTCAATAGATAGTAATGATATTAAGAAATATTTTGTGTGGCTTCTCAGCTGGAACAATTCAAGAAGGACAACGCGGGGACGGGACTTGGGTCAGGCACCCTGGCGGTGGATCAGTCCATTGAAAGGACAAAAGCCAATATGAAATGGGTGGCAGAGAACAAAGACAGTGTTCTGGAGTGGTTCACCAAAGAATCTGTGTGAAGACAGTGGCTTGATGTGGTACCAACAGTCTCCAGAAATATCAGCCGTTCTGGGCAGGACTATGACCTTCATCACCCATCCTATTATTTAATTTATTGACCAGCACTTGCCTATTTTTTAGGTTTGGCTGAATTTTTTATTATATCTTTTGTCTAATCCACAAATCCAACATAGGAGGAACTTTTCAAACCCCAAAATAAAAGCGTGACGATGTACTTCGTTGACGTTTAGCGATCTGAAATAGTGATGTCATCACTGCGGTATTTTTGGCATTTATCAATAGAGTTTATACTTTCCTGTTGAATCTTATAAATACACAAATTAAATCTTTGATCAAAAAATGATGGATTTCGATTAATTATTCTTCCCCTTAGATTCATTTAATGTACAGATAAAGGCCTCTGGGTTTCTGTATGGTATGTCGGGCTCCACTTTGGGTTTAAAGCATCAGTATTCTCCATTCAGCCAATGTTAGCTTTCTGTTCCTATGTCTTATTTTAGATGGGTCGGTGCCGACCCGTGTCTTAAACCAGCCATAAAATATCCTCAAAACAATTATTTATCATCCAATTTGTTACTTACCACTTGGTTACCTTGTTAGGCTTCCTTATCCATGAAAAGATTGGTTTTAATATTTTTTGTGTGGCTTTCTGGACCTTTATTTTGACAGCATACCTCTCATTTTCAGTAAAAAAAATAATGGTAAGATAAACCTCAAGAGAATTATATAAATAAACTGAATTGGTCTTATCTTGCCTTACATTTATGGGCATACCTTGCCTTGATTTTGTTTTAATTTATTTTGTTTAAATAGAGATTACTGACAAAGTGAAAAAGCCTCCATAACTACTTATCTAGTACACTTATGTTAGGCCTGGATACTCTCTCAGAAAGAAAATGGCAGTAGACACCCTACGCAGTATTCAGGAAATGGATGGAAATGAAGGAAAATGAATGAATTATCATAATTTTAAATAACCTTTGGACTGTTCCAACCTTGTTAGGGAGCAGTTTGATGGTTTCAGAACAAAAGCACTGAGCTTTGATTTCTTCCCTGGCTCTAAGTATGGATAAGAGGCCCTAGAAGGTGGATTGATTAATGAAAGTTTTAATTGTGTAAGATAACTCTTTTGGGTTAGCATAATATTAAGTAATTTTTTTAACCTAAGCAAGTATTTAATTCAGAGTTCATTTGGGTCAAAAATATGGGTTTGATACCCTCCCTGCCTATGTGCCGGTGGTGTTTTCCTAGTATGTTTCCTGCTAACATTCAAAATTATCCATTAGAAAAAGTGTCTTTAATCTCTTTAGTGTGATTCTGAATTACTTTTCCCCATTCTCAGAGTTTAGTTGTACATTCTCACTCTAAGCAAAAAGGCTGGTGCATCAATGGATGTAAACAAATGTTTATGTGATTTCCATTGGCAAACACACGGCCTGTTCCATGTTTCCTGTTCCAACCTTGGCAATGTTAAAGGATTAGCGATTAATTCAGGAGACAGCAGGACCTACAGACAGCATGAAACAGCAATCACAGAAATGCACACTGCCTTTCAAAACTCTGCTTAGGAAGTAAAAGTTGGAAACAGGAAGCAAAAGCCATGTGGAAGAGGTTCTATAAGGGTTCTACAAGACCATGGGCATGGTAGGTGTCATGATCTGTGCCCGAGTGGGCAGCGGGGAAGCAGATCAGGTGCATGAGAATTCAATTAAACAGGGTTTTATTGACAGATCGGGGCAGAAGGGGAGCAGCACAGAAAAAACGTCAATGACAGACCTGGGGAAACAGACTTGAACGCGGACTAAATACACCGGACTGACTAGAACAGACAGGAAACAGCTGGTAACAAGCGGGATTCACACGAGGGTAACGAGGTGGGCATGGCACACGCAAGGGCTGGACGATCGGTTATGACAGTACCCCCCCCAAAAGCGCGCACTCCAGGTGTGCCTCAAGGGAAGAGGCGGACGAGACGGGACCGGGAGAACAAGACCGGAGAAACAAAGGGACCCAGAGGGAACGGAGGAGACGGGAAAACAAAGGGCCGAGGAACACGGGGAGCCCGAGGGAACCCCAGCGTGGAAAAGGCGCCAGCCGCAGGGCCAGCAGGCGACCGAGCAGGCGGAGGCGCCATCCACCGACGAGCAGGAGTGGGGGGACCCGCAGGCGAGCGATGAGTCGGAGTGGGAGAACCCGCAGGCGACCAATGAGGCCACGGCGGGGGACCCGCAGGCGACAGCCGAGCAGGAGCCCGGGGCACCACAGGCGAGCCGGGGGGCAGGGCGGGCGGGACCTGATCCCTGCGCCTATGTCCTCTCCCCTTTCGGGACACTGAAAGGCGGGGAACTGGCTTTCCAGTGGGGACCCGGCAGCTTCCGGCACATGGCAGACCTGTACCTTGGTGGGTCTTGAGTTGCATCTGACCATCCGGACCAGCTTCCTTTCAGCTGAGGGTGACAGTCTGGGTCCTTCTTCCAGACCTTGGCACAGTGACTATAGCTCCATATGACTTGTGCTTACGCACAATTGTCTGAACTAGTGATCTTGGTATCTGGAGTTGTTTAGAAATCGAAGAGACATTCCTGATTTGTGTAGGTCTACAATCCTCTTTTTCAGTTGTGCACTGAGTTCCTTGGACTTCCCCATTGTAACATGTGTTGGTCAATCCAATGAGATTTGTCAGATGAGCCTTTCTTATGTTGGCACAGAGAAGCTACCAACTGTAATGAATCATGATCACTAACAGGCCGTCATGTCACCTTGGCACCAACTTAAAAGACTGTCAGCACCACTAAATCAATTATATAAATAGGTGTATGCATAATTTTGATCTTGTATGTATAATTTTTATCATGTGTTGGTTTCAGGAAACTAACAATAAATTAAAAATTGTACATGAAACGTGATTTTTTTAATGAAGTTTTTTTTTATGAAGTTGTGTGTCGTGCTAATGCTAAGGTCATGGTTATGATGTCCTTCTGTCCAGCTCGCTCTTCTGCCTGTGTCCATGTATGCCCGGGTGCCTTACTACTAGTTGCCCGGCGATCTGAAGGAGCACCAACACCGGCTTGTCATCACCTCCCTGCTCCCCGGTTGTGACTATTTTATGGCTTAGACTGTGTGCCATCTCCCCGATTTGACTTTCCCTGCCAGCCCCAGGAGAATGGGCTCCCCCTCTGAGTCTGGTCCCTCTCAAGGTTTCTTCCTTCTAGGGAGTTTTTCCTTGCCACTGTTGCCTCTAGCTTACTCAAAACTCCAAAACTGCCATGACAAACATTTTGTGATAAGTGTAAACTTTTGAACACACAACTGTATAAAGACTTATATTTTCTAGCTAAATGAGCCTGAACAAACATGGAAAGTAAATATCAAACAGTCATTATATGTCATTTCCGGGTCACACCCAAATTTGATAATATACAGTGTTTATTGGAAACATTTTATTATGTTATTATTAATTGCATTATTTAAGTGAATGTACCACTGTGTACATACTATCTTTGTATATCTTACATAATTGTGTGCAAGATGTGCTTGGTGCAATCAAATCCCTCATAAAAAAATGAATTGACCAAGGTACTGTAACTTGGAACATGGATTCTGCAAAAGAGAATGAATTAGCCCTCTCAGAGATAAGGTTAGGATTGAGAGTAATAACATAATTTTTATTTATATAGGACTTTTTGTACATGAAGTACAGTTCATAGGTCAAAGGAAGTGTAGAAAAAATGGATTGTGAATATAAAAATAAATAAGGAAATACATTTCATGTAATAGATGTGAATCTTTTAAAGGATTTAAGCGACTCCACTTCGCCGATGTCTTGTGGCAGTGTGCTCCATAGTTTTGGAGTATAATAGCTAAAAGCTGCTTTACCATGTTAGGATCTGGCTCTCTCACGTCTGTTGTGTCCCCGTTTCACCAGCAGATGTCGCCTTTTATGCCCCCTTTATTCCCCCCTTTTATAGTACATTGTTACGTGAAGTAGGTGATTGTATTCTACACTTATTAGGTCAGTAACAAAAAGAATGTCTTGGTGATCAAGCCTGTATCTTTTCGACAACTTATTATCATCATATAATTGCAGGATGCCCGTTCTTCACCGGAAAGTGCGTGGTCTCTGTCTCAGTGTGCATTGTGCTGTCATCTTGCAAATCTTAACTCGTTTAGGACACCTTTCCAGCACGCTTAGATTATTTAGGAGCTGAGACTTAGTATTAACACTTAAGAACTTTTATGTATGCCACTTATTCTTAATTATGAGAGTAAGAGCAAAATCACACCATTGTCAGAATTTTGATACACTTAAGAGTGAAACTTTACTCCGTTAATCAGCGAGTTCTTCTCACCTGTCACTCATCAGTGTCATGGATAGCACTGGGGAATCCCCATCGCCATCTCAGCCACGCCCCTCCGGGGATTCCGATCGATAGGCCTTCCCCGAGGTTCCGCGCCCTGTCGTACAGTTTTTCTAGCTTTACCGGTTGCTCCCGTCTCGGACACTCCTCTCCCAGCTGTTCCTTGTTTCCACCGGTTTCGGTACTCTATATCAGGCAACTCGGTTTTCTGATCTATGCGAGATCTTCATGGTGTGCCCAGAGTTCAAACGTTTTCTCCTGTGTTTGATTATCGGTGTCCTGACCTCTGCTACATCTCCTAGATTCCGAGATTTCTGCCTGCCCCCTTCTGTACCGACGCCGACCGCCCGACCCCCCGCCTGGAGGACCCACTACGGTTCTTGGTCCAGCCCCTGATTACCTCCGACATCAATTTAGTGACACTTAATAAACGGCAATACCTGCAACAGATCCGCGTCAGTGTCCGTCTTCTTATCCATACAACAATCAGATGTTCATTATTTGTATATATAGGTACCTACCCTAGCCCTGTTTCCCTGTTGGTCATTGTTACTGCTGTGTCTTTGTTCCTTCTGGAACCTGGTTGGCGGCGGTCCCTGCAGTCTCCAGTTAGTGCTCTTTGTTACTATTTCCCCCTACATTTCCTTTGTGTAGTTTAGTCCTTGTTCTTTCCTGTTCATCCTCCCTGCCTCATGCTTTGACCCCTAATGTTCCTTTTGTTTCTGGTTTGATGTTTGCTCAGTTCAGTGCAAAAGGGGTGCAGGATGAATAAGCAGAGATGTTTAAAACAGCATTATGGTTAGGATGGATGGATTGGTTGATTAGCTCACTCTACCCTCAAGAAGAAACAGTAGGTCAGATATATGGAAAAACATATTCTTATTTGTCGTAAAACATGCATTCAAATAGATCTGAGACCAATCTTTTTTTCTTGCAATAGCCATGGCAGTAGCTCTGACTGATATGAACCAAAAGCCATACTTATTAAAACAAAAATGTAGTAAAAATTAAATGTGGCTTCTGAAGTTCAACAAGTAACAATGCTAAGGGTATGGATTTAAATATTCAGATGTCTATGTTCCTAAAGGGAGGTTCATGATGGAATCTTATGCATCAGTTCTAAGTGGTACGGTGGCCCTGAAGGTCAAAACACAACAACATTTCAGAAAACACAACAACATTTCAGAAAACACAACAACATTTAAAAAAACACAACATTTCAGAAAACACAACATTTAAAAAAACGCAACAACATTTCAGAAAACACAACAACATTTCAAAAACACAACAACATTACAGAAAACAGAACAACATTTCAAAAAACACAACGACATTACAGAAAACACAACATTTCAAAAAACACAATGACATTACAGAAAACACAACATTTCAAAAAACACAAAACACAACAACATTTCAAAAAACAACGACATGAAATGAACAGTCGTGAGTGACATGGGTACTGTCCAATCGCAATCAGGAAAAGAGCAGGGCTACACATCTTGTTCGTGATTGGACATTACCCATGTCACTCCAAGGGTACTGTCCAATTACCAACAAGAAGTGTGGTCCTACCCTTTCCGTTTTCTGAAATGTCGTTGTGTTTTCTGTAATGTCGTTGTGTTTTTTGAAATGTTGTTGTGTTTTCTGTAATGTCGTTGTTTTGTGTTTTTTGAAATGTCGTCGTGTTTTTTGAAATGTTGTGTTTTTGATATGCTGTGTTTTCTGTAATGTCGTTGTGTTTTTTGAAATATTGCGTTTTTTTAAATGTTGTGTTTTCTGAAATGTTGTGTTTTTTTAAATGTTGTTGTGTTTTCTGAAATGTTGTTGTGTTTTGACCTTCGGGGCCACCGTAAAGAGGGGGGCAGAGCTAAATGCTTTTGCATTTGTTATAATGCATAAAAAGTTTATTAACTCATAAATGCATGAAATATATGTATGGTGGTAGTTTGCACTCCAGGTGACACCCACACAAGTTCTGAAGGCCCTGAAGCAGGTAAACCCCCGCAAGGTAGCGGGACCTGGTGGCGTATCACCACGAGTTCTGAAAGCTCTGAAGCAGGTAAACCCCCGCAAGGCACCTCTGTTAAATATGTATTTTAAAGGTGATTAATTTTTAATTGTGGACACACAGTATACAACTATGAAATGTGTTCTCTGCATTTAACCTATGTATGACATGGCAGTGGCCAGCTATTATTTAGCAGCTGTAGAGCGGTGTTTGGGGGTAGTACCTTGCTGGCCATGGTTTCAAACCAGCAATTTTTCAACCACAAACACGCTTCCCTAAGCGTTAGGCCACCACTGCCCCATTGCATTTTATTCTAAATACATTTAATTGAAATACTACCCATCTCTGGTTCACAGTAACACACAAGTTAGGCAAATAGCACATTGCAAACATACATGCTGTCAAGGAGTCAACTAGGCTGAGCTTTCAATGAATTCCCAGGGGCCAGTATCACAAAGCCAGATTACCTGCTTAGCCAGATAAATGGTTGGATTTATGGTAGTCCGGGCTAAATGTAAATGAACAAAGATAAAGTCCATTTAAATCTGACAAGTTATCTAGCTCAGCAGCAAATCTTGCTGTGTGATTCAGGCCCCAGGTATGAGTGTTATCAGTACTGGAGTGTGACTTTGTGCTTTGTAGTTGGTGATGCTGGTTAGTACCTTCCACTTATTCCAGCTATTACTGCTGCTGTAATATGACTTCACTTTGGATCAGTCATATAGTAATTCCTAAGATCATATCTGGATTTTTTGTAAGATTAACACCCAACAGCAGGCTGCTATGTGAATGACTTTAGGTAAATATGGATAAGTTTCTCACAGTACACAACCCTGGGCCAGATATAGAGATAAAGTCAGAATAGTGCTGATTTCACACTATGTCTCATAATTAAATTGATATTTAGATAATGATAATATAATTTTGAGTGTTTCATATTTTTAACATTTCTTTCATAATCTGTCCACCAAATGCTTATTAGAAACAGAATCAATTCTAGTGATGAGGAGTTTGAAACCAGGGCTCTAAGGTTTTTGTAAAAGAGGATTATTTCTTGATGAAGGATTTGTTTTCTTTCAATAAATTTATGTTAATGAAAGGTTGGATTTTTCTCAATTTTTCAGTGTGACATGAAGCTGCTTAACCAAAAGCTGGATTTTTTTCTAACCATCTTTACAAATCTTTACAAGGGCTGCCAATAATTTTGGAGGGTGCTGTATGAATAGAACAGAATAGAACAGAATGCATGTGATTGTCATTAAACGAATGTGCAACGAAATTAGGTATGTCCCCTGAAATCGATTCAACACAACACTAGCTTAGCGCCGCATACACATACAAAATAAGAACACAAGCAATACAGGCCAATAAACTTTCTGTGTGTTTCTGTGTGCATGCGTATATACAAGGTGGGAATATGTAAATAGTACTGGAATGGTTCTATTTACAATAATTGCAATGAGTACCTGGAACATTGCACTTTTGGCCCATTGATGCCCTGGGTGACAGTGAAAGACATCAGAATAGTGGGGGGGGGGGGGCTGGCCACAGTTAATACTTTGATGCAATGAACAATTATTTAACTGAGTTCACTTTTTTGATAGTGTTCAGGTAGAAGCTTTTCAGTAGCCTTCCAGAGGGCAGCAGAGTGCAGAGGTGAGGGCCTGGGTGAGATGGGTCCCTGATGATTCTCGCGGCCCGTCAAAGACACCAGGTTTTGTATATGTCCTCTAGTGAAGGTAGCTGGGTGTTGGGTTTTGTGCTGATCTGATGACTCCCTTGAGGGTCTTCTTGTACGTCTTGGAGCAGCTAGCATACCATAGCAGGATGCCACAGGTGAGTACGCGTTACACAGAGCAGCGATAGCAGGACACCAGCAGTCAACCTTCCTCACTGTCCTTAAGAGATAGAACCACTTCTGTGCCTTCTGCACCAGAGAGGTTGTGTTGAGAGACCATGTGAGGTCCTAGGGGATGTATGTGCTGAGGAATATAAAGCTGAACACTCTCTCCACTACGTCTCCTCTGATGTATAGTGGAGCAGGTTCCTCTTCCTGCTTCCTGAAGCTGATTATCAGCTCCTTTTTTTCTGGATGTGTTGAGTGCCAGGTTGTTGATGGAGCACCATTGTGACAACCAACTAAAACGTAATGGGAGAGCAAAGCCGCTGCATCCGTGCGCACCACCATGCTACTATATATTACTATATATGAAAGCCTTCATTGGCTACTTTTGTTCCAACGGGCAAAATTAATTTTTATCAGGTAAGCGTAGGTGTTTTTATAGCCACTGAGCCTGAGTAAAATGGAGAGCCGACTGGTGAACTTAACATTGCATATCATATGTGTCACAGCCGCTGGTACTATTTTTTTTGATCACATATCTAAAAAAGCTTCTTCTTTGAGCTTGTTCACATTCGCCACCCTACTGTAAAACAAAGTGGAAAATTAACTACTAATTAATTTAAGAAAGCCTTGGTGTGCCTCTTTGCCTACACACAGACACACGGCACCTCTGTCATCCACCGCCACTAATTCTGTGGGAAACGTTGGGTATAAATTAAGGGTGTAAGGGTTCAGAAACGGAGACCACAATACAAACATTACAGAACTGTAATATCTTCCAAACCCTAACCGGGTGCTGCTGGTGCAGTCTGTTGAGCTCTTATTACAAAAGTCACAAAAGTCATTTCACAATATGCACAATAACATGTAAATAACAAAGTTATTATTCTATTTAAAGTTGGGGCAAGCTGTATATTTGTAAATATTACACATCATTAGGACTGTAATGGTACACGTAGGCCTATTCATCGTGCATCGTTACCATTTTACATGCATTTTTGTATTTTCAAATTGCAAATTACTTATATATTAATTGTATACATTTTGCTCACACCATTATTTTGTGTTTTATTTTGTTACAATTGTTGAGCAAGTATTTGTAATTTGTAGCAAGATTACGTATTTGTGCCCATCTGAGTCTGTGTGTGTGTGTTTTATAATCTCCTGTTAACATGCTGGGTGGATTATTGCTTCCCTGTCATGTGAACGGAGGAACAAAGTGAAGTCAGTGATGAAAAGCCAGATGAAGCAAGACTTCACTGTACTCCCTGGGCAGGATGCCTGAACACCGGCTAAACACCTCAACACCGTTTTCATGCACTTCGCTGCTTAATATCACCACACCTATTGGGCAGACAAAACTCTGAGGCAGCATCTTGGGAATAGATCAGGATTTTATTTGGGAGGCGGACCAGACCTTACATATGGCAATAATGATCGAGCTGGAGCTTACAGGGCAGCCAGACACATGTTTACAGAGAACAGGATTGGCAGACAAAAGAGAGGTGTGACCGGGCAAGACATGAGGGCTGGGAACAAGGTGATTACAGGATAACCAGTGACCTCTGCTGGCCAAAAGGGGACAAGATGGAGAAAGAACATGATACTGAACACCTTTTTACTGTGACCATCACATATAATTTTGCAAAACCTGTAGGAGTGCAGGCCATTTTGTTTGACTTGCCCTTTTCTCCTGTTTTGGTTAGATAGGGAGTGAGTTTAAGTCCAGTTAAATTGCCTCTTGTCTTAGATTAGAGACAAGGTATGGAGCCACTGAATGGATTAGGATTTAGGTTTGCTGACCACTGGTCTGAATATTGGGGCTTTAATGCTTTAATCCTTTTTAATGCTGTTCTTTATTTTTACTGTTGACAAACGTTGCGGGTGTGAGTGAAAATTTGGTGGAATGAAACTGCATTAATCCTGGATAGAAGTAGATCTGGAGACTGGGAGCTGAGTGTGTGCGTGTGTGTGTGTGTGTGTGCATGCATGTCGATGAGGGGGGTATGTGTTGATGTGTGTGCGTGTGTATATGTGGGCACCCGTGAAGCTGTGCAGGGTACGCATCGATGTGTGTTTGTGTGTGTGTATGTGTTCACGCGTGTCGCAGAAGGCGGTTACGTGTCGATGTGTGTGTGTGTACATGAGTGTCGCTGAGGGCCGGGGCTGCATGTCGATGTGTGTGTGTTTGTGTGTAGTTCAACTTCATTTCCTGTTGATACACACTTAAATTATGCCCCATGCCGTAATCTAACTTCAGCATGCCATGACAGAGCCGTTTGACATGGTTCAGAACTAACATTTGCATCCTGCCATCTTAGGAACCTACAAAGTGTCCCTTTTGTCCACAGTATGTATGAACATTACCGAGTATTAATTCATTAAATTGCATCCTGGTAGCTGGCTAGTCACTTTTCATTGTTTTATAATGATTATATTTGTTCACCTGTGACTGTAATACGTGGATTATTTCATCAGAATAATCCTAGTTCATTCTAATTTGTTCTTTGCTTGGGTAAGTGTTGTATACAACACATTTGTGTTGTATATAAAGCTACATTATAGAAAAAATCAATAAACCAATAAAATGAAATTGTTCAAAGTTTTTATTTTATTAACAAAAAATAAATTATTTACATATTGAAATATAAAACTTAGAATAAATAATAAATTATTTTCACATTTCCTTGCTGGAGCTGTCGCTATTGTCCATTTATAAGCAAACATGCCATAATAGCACATATAGTCCACAGGCTGTATCTTCAGGACAGAAAAGCTTCACCCAACACTGGCCATGACACATAGTCCACACACTGTTGCCTGACACCCTGGCAAATCTGGGGAAGCATCTACAGAAGATGAGAAAAAAACAGTTATTCTCTAAATGTTCAGGAGAGATGCAATGGACACAGAGACTGTTGTAGACTGAAATGCATTGACAGTGTTAAATACATGAAATACATGCTAGGATGCATATCGTTGTTTCGTTACGTTATGCACATTTGAGAACATTATAGTATGATCTACTTATTTTTAAATAATGAGGTTTTCATACCTCATCAAAGCAAGCTTCTCCCATCAGCATGTGGCTGTCCGTCTGCTGAGGGATGTTCTGGCTTGAGGGTCCTGCCTGGTAGCGTGAGTCACTGAACTGAGAGATTCCCAGTATCTGCTCTGGCTCCCATTGTCTTGGTATGGAGCTGTACTGGTAGCAGTCCTGGAACTCGGGTGAGCCCAGTGAGGTATTATTTTCCACTGGATGGAACTGGGTGTTTTCCGTGTGACCCAGCTGGGCTGACAGGTGGTTGATGTAGCGGATGGCGAGACGCAGGGTCTCGATTTTGGTCAGAGTCTGTCCAACTGGAGCCACAGAGGCGGGCAGGTAGGTCCTGAGGTGGTGGAGTGCCTTGGTCAGGCCCCTCATCCTCAGCTTCTCCCTTTCACTGGCACTCTGGCGTTTTCTCCCTGGATACTTCGACCTGGACTTCCTCTTCTCCTGAGCCGGAGGTACTGGCTTCCTTTCTGCAGCTCCCTGGTCGTCTGTGGCCTCCTGTGCTGCTCCCCAGAGGAGAGGTGGGGGAGAAAAGCAGCCAGAGTCTATGGATGAGGCGGGGGACAAGCTGCTGCAGGCACTGTAGTAGCCAGAGTCGGATGCTGCACTGGGAGGCTCCAGGAAGCCACTGCAACTGGATGCTGACTGGTCACTGCATAAAAACTGGCAAAAAACTGCGTCCATGGTCACGATGCTGCTTTAGCTTGGAGCTGCTCTGCGTCTGGCTATGCTGTGTTGACTGGCGAGTCGTGGGCTGCTTCTGAATTTATCCTGGGTGAGGTGTGACGTTACACCTTCTTGGACTGCTGGGGGACTTCAAAGGCCCACAGGAGAGCTCACACTGAAGGGGGGGGGAGTCCCCTTTCCCGGACCAAGGTGTCAGAGCACAGCTGCAGAAGATAAAACTGCAGCAGAATGCGACCAACTTAAGACCAGCTACGGAATTCAAAAGTCAGAGCGTTTTCTGCCAGTTGATATTTCACAGAGACATGCACAGCCATTAAAAAGATCTTTAAAGAACATATAACTCTAATTAGTTTGCTTGCCATTGATAGGTATGTCCATGCCCTGATTGCTTGTGTCCCCCCCTCCCAGAGCAGTAGAAGTGTGCCTGCTGAAAGGTGTGAGAGCTTCACACCCTGACGTCATTAAACGCTTAAGGTCTAAGTGCTGCTCTGGGAAATGGAGAAACAGCTTTAAGGACGCATTACATCTGTAATTACAATTCTTGGTTAATAAAATAAGCCATTGGGTCAGTCAGCTTGCATGCAGCATATTCATCCTGCATTAAAGTTTATGGTTGTATTTATTTTTCAGAATCAGAACTTTCTACAGCATAAAATCATCAGAAAACCGAGATGTAGCATATACAGTAATACATAAATGCCTCCTAAATTTTTAACTAAATCCTGATTGGTATTAAATTCCTTCCCAACCCCGAAGATAATGGTGTATGTAGATCCTGGCGAATATCATGGGATACCAGCCTCCCTACACTGCCAATTCATTTTGTGAGAAACGGTGCAACCACTCATAACACAAAAAGGTTTTCTGCAAGATCAAGGTCTCCTGAATACACACAGTTAAATGTTATTTGACACTGTCTTTGAACAGGCAGAACTGGAGTAAACTAGTTAGCACATGGATCTGAACCATTAGGACTAGTTCACATGTTGGGTAGATGTTTAATGAGTAACTAGGTTACCTTGTCTGTTTGAATAACGTTAACTTTTAGAAATAGGCAGCTCTCAGAACTTGGATGTTAAATCTTTGATTTTTTTTCTTCCTCTGATGGTCATACACGGAAAGCAAAAGCAATAGAAAAGTGATGTGAGGCTGAGAGCCACGTTCTCATGGTGCCCCCCCACTGGAGGTGCTATGTGACACCTCGGTAATCCCCAACACTGGGCTTGTGGATTGCACCAGTGGTGGAATTGGTCTGGAGCGGATCTTCCCACAGACTGGTGTGTTACATTTTACTCCTGGCTTTAAGCAGAGCAGTGCTACTGGGTTGGATGTGTGGATGCAAGAACACACACACACACACACACACACACACACACACGCACACAAACATACAGTCGTGTAATCGTATCTTTTTGGGGACCGCTCGTTCATTTCTATGGGGAAAATGCTAACGCTAACTATGACAACCTTAATCCCTACCCAGCCCTAACCATAGCCATAAGTAACCAAGATTAGATTACATAAGATTAGATAAGACTTTATTGATCCCACACTGGGGAAATTTACTTGTAGCAACAGCCAGTAAATAAAAGGCAATCGAAAAGAAACAGACCAAAAAAATACTGTAGCAAATAATGAATAATAAAATCAGTGCACACAATTACACATTACACAATTACACCAACACGAGTTTTTGCATTTTTAGTTTTTTCATTGCAGTCACAGATTTTTATAAAATAGATTTTTCCCATATGGGGACCAGGAAACATTTGGTCCTCACAAGGTAAGGTATACCTGGACCACATATACATATGCACACATATACAGCTGCCTATGTACTTCTATCATCGGTACATAACCTTGTGAAATCTTTTATTTTCATCAGGAGTTTGTTTTGTAATGTGAGAGAATTTCCCCACAGGGATTAATAAAGTAATTCTGATTCTGATATATTTTACTGTGTTATATACAAAGCTCCTAGGAAAATGTAGTTGTCTATATTTCGAGGTGAGTGCATGTGTGGATTGAGTGACAATGACAGATTTATTTCTGTCCGTGACTGTTTGGTTTGTGACACTTTATTATCTGGAACATTGGAACTAACAAGAAGGTAATTAGGTTCCCAAACACAATGGTTTGACTGCGGAATTGAATTACAGTCGTTATTATGCTGATATGTAAAGCCACAAGAATTTATTGATGTTTTTGAAGTTACATTCTGTTTCATCTTAACTGATTTCTGGTATTTTTATAAATCAGTCTACTAATGACTAATACCAGTCAGGGTAATGTGTGGCTTATTACAGGCAGAAGAGGGACTGCAATTTGCCTAAATGCATGTCTTTGGGCCATGGGAGGAAACCTCACGAGGAGAACATGCAAAATCTGCACTAAAGCTGGATCGACACCAGAATTTTGACTTTGATACCAATTTTGGTACCTAAGTATCAATACGAAATTGATACTGCAAAACATTCCATTTATGCATTATGGATTAAACCAACAGCAATAGCCTATAACATAGTTTTAACATTATCAGTGAAATATGCATAGATTAATTAAACTCCATTCAATGCATAGATTCTGATATTAATTTGAGCTCAGCTATTCCAAAACCTCATCAATAACACACTGATGTTAAGTTTATATTTATGTCATAAAGCCTAACCTACTGTTTGTCACTGAGGAAAGAGATGAATGTACTTACACGTAGGCTAAACGTAACTTTAAAGAGACACCAAATGACATCACTGCCGTGTGTTACGGCTCTTATCATACACACCTGTTGATCTTTAAACCTAAATAAGTTGGAGTGAGCGAGAGACCGATGCTTTGCCAGGTAAGACATGTTGCCCACTCTGTACCAATGTTTGTTTACTCTGGCTGTTGGGCCTGCAGGGTCACCCTCTGCATCAGTTTGAAAACCAAAAGAACGCCATATCTCACTTCTGCCATGCTTATCAGCGAGAGGCGGCCAGTGGGAAACAGCGGCTTCCATCTCCCATCTGAGTAGCTTCTCTGCACAGCTGTAGCTGCGTCCCGTGTCGGGGGCTGCATGCCTACCAAGGCTGTCCCATTTCAAAGCATTCCTTAAAATTCGGCCTAGAAATGTATTCCATTCCCGGGCAATTGCGTGGATCATTCACCGCCCAACCTATCCGAAGATTCATTGCAAGATTTTTAGAAGGACCCAGCCTGCAAAAGATACATAATCCAGGTCATGCAGAGGATACAGCCCCCCTGAATTAGGACACAGCTTGTTTCTCTCCGCAAAGCACAGACTCCCAAACTATGTGACATACCTTCTGAAAGTGTTTTTTGAGGTGTGCAATGGAGATGTACAGCACATTTTCATCAGATATCGAAATTTGCAAAATGATAGTTGTACTGTTTAAAATATCTGGTTTTGCAATATGACATACAGAATAGCGTTCTTCCACCCACACTCAGAAGATACAGGACTTGAATCCCAAATCCAGGAAGTACAGGGCAATCCGGCTGCTTCTGAGCCACTGAGCCACCACACAACCTGCTAAAATAAGCATTATAGCTTCTACACATGAGTACTTATATAAACAAACTAATGTCTTCAAATGAGTACTTTTTAAAATAATAACATTTCCACTCTCCTAAGTTAGAAAGGCACAGCAGTGTTTCACTATAAAGGCAGAGGACTGCTGCCTGTAATCCATATAATCGGCGCCTTGATACCTGCTAGTCAGCCCCCAACTTCAGAAGGCTGAGGAAACTTACTGGGTTCTAAACAATCAAAAGTTAATTAGGAAGAAAACGTGAACTACTTTGGGTTGCTTTTCCCTCGCTGATAAGTGGCAAAGCGTCTAAAACCTTTCCCCAGTTAGTTCTTTATCTGTGTATTGAGCTTATGTCTATTTACATATCAAATAAACTTCACACACCTGTGGTGTAACTGCTCATCTCTAATTCTCCACATGCCTGCCTGGGACTCCAGTCCCTGACATGCGTGTCCCACCTGGCCGCTGATGCATTTCAGGATTAAGCAGATAGGGTAGGATGTCAGCTAGGTGCTTTGATGGGATCCTTCTCCCCAGACAGAGAGGTGCGAGAGAGCCATTTTTGCGCCTGTGGGATGCGTTAATTAATCCATTCTTTCTGCTGTTACGGAAGAATCGTCCTGGATGGGCATGGAACTAAGAGCAGACCCTGACCTGAATGACAAGGCAGACATTTCAACCCGAAAACTGTTTCTTCAGATGGTGCTCTGGTTTCTCCATAATAACCTTTCTTTTGTGTTTTACCTATCTAATCATCTCAAGAAATGTTTATCCACAATATTTTTATTTTACCTACAGTTTTGATCTCATTTCAGATTATCAATTTAATATTTTTAAACTGTAGACTTCAAAGTCTTCCAAGAAAGACTAAACACATATTGGTATCCTTGCTTCCTTTTTTTATTAACAACTTTAAACAAATAAATACCTAAGATAAATAAGACAAGATAAAAGCTGGCTAATTTCCCATTTAGCACCTTGACTCAAGCTTGTCACCTCCCTTTGTATTAGCATGTGGATGCTAAGCTCTTTATCATGCTGGTGATAAGAGGTTCAATTACAATGCAAATTACAGTGAGGGTTATAGGCCTTTACCCAATCAGTAACATTTTAGGGGTCCAAACCTGTCTAACTTCAGCGCACTGTGTCCAGTGCTCTCTGGGTGGAGTTAAGCTAATGTTCTCTGGAATTAGTTTTAATGGAAGGTTTTATCACCTATACTTGGGATAGTTTGTTAAAATAATAATACATATTCAGTACATTGTACTCACATGACAATAAAGCTTCAATTTTAAAATCTTAATTAAAAACATAAACAGCGAAAGCTCAAGGAAAATGGGGAAGAATGTGCTGGTTTTAAATCGGTACCCCCACCCATAATATGCGAGAATTCCACAATAATGTGTTTTTATGCACAAATGGTTACTTTCATATTGAAACTTTTCATGATATGCTTAGTAACACAATACTTACAATAACATACAATATTAATAACAAAAAATATTTCATAGCATTAATAACATTTATAAAAGTGCCGTGATTAATGAAATGAAAAGCATTGGAATGAAATGAAATGAATTCACTCCGGCTCTCCATCACATAGCACTGGAACATCTGAGGAAGAGGGAGCTGATCAGACTGCATTGGCAAATACTCATAAACCACTTTCAAACAAACCTTTTGATTTGTGTTGGGGTTAATGACCCATGCACTGCTAATGCTGTGCTCATGCTAACAACTACAGTAAAGGTATCTGAAGGGAATTAATCTTCAGTGACAGCATTAGGTAACATATGACTGGCCTCGTTCTCAGGGACACACCTCATGAACAGAAACACATTGCTTTGACTGTCACACATGCACAGCAGTAACACTGTCATATTTGAAACTAATGAAAACCTGCAATGTTTTAATAGAATAATAGAATAGCCACTTTTATTATCATACAGAAATACACCGATTAGTGCATGTCAGAACGAAATTTCGTTGCATTTTTGCTCACCATCGGCAGAGTGTGTAAAAACAAAAAAAAGATATATATAAAATAGAAAATAAGTGGAACTAACATACAATATATTAACTGCAGTATAGCATCAAAAAACCGGTGTATATCACCGTAGCATATGCTGCCGGTGAAATGTTTTTGAGCACCTTATATTTGACCCTTTTTTGGGTGAACTTCAAGCAATGTATTGGCTCATTGTAAATGTTGTGTTTGAGGAAGATGGAAGATGAAGGGAAGCAAAAAGTGATGACATGAGTGCAAAATCACATGACCGTAACGCCAGTGAGGTCATTTGGGATGAAATGGATAGAAAAGCAAGTGGTATGGCTGCTGCACGCCTTCAAGGCTGGGGGGTTTGAAGCTCTGTGTGTGTGGGGGGGTTTGCGTGGCTATGTCATGCAGATTCCAATCCAAAGACATGCAGTTAAGATAGTTTGGTGTCTCTAAATTGGTGTGTGAGTGTGTGTGTCCAAATGTCCCCCACAGTGTGTTAAAAAAAAACATTTTTCAGGTCCCCACAATGATCTGTGAATTCCAAAAGTTTCATATTTTGTTTGGTTACCTATAGTTAAGCTTAGGGCTGGGTAGAATGCCTAAAATATGTGTCTATTAATTGACACTCTGTCCTTCTTTCCTTTTAATGCAGCAGTGATACAGCTTAAACTGTAATAGAACATGAGGAACTCTGAGTGATCAACAATATCAACTGGCAGAGTCTCCTTAGAGTCACTCCATTCCACTTTCATTGGTAAAACTCCAGTTATTTTTCATGTCAGTGCATCCTAGCGGAAATACTGACCTCTTTCCATTACTGTAGGTATTCATTTTGTCAGGAGAAATTAGCATTAGCGGACGGAAAATAACAAGAACGTAAGTCCACCTGTGGGGCTTCATGGCAGACCATTCAGTGCAGACATTTTAGCATTTTAGTAGCAATAATAGCAACAATTGCTTTATTAATCCATGTAGGGAAACTGACTGGTTTTTGCATATTCTGTCTCTATGAGACACACAGGCACATACATATACACTATAAACATTTTTCCAGTATATTAAAATATAGGGATATGCTTTTATGTGTTTGGCAGAGGACACTTCTTTAATTTGTCTGTGCTTTTAAACAAGGCTGTTTTTCATAAATAACTAAATTTATGCTTCATGAAAATGTGTATGGATTGTGTGACAATGCCAGACATAGCAGGGCTATCTTGGCTGCCCGTTACGTTAGTTCCCCCTAGTGGCGATTTAGGGGCCTGCAGGGAGCTAGTTAACAGTCTCAAGATAGAACGGGAAAGTCATTCGAGATACTTATATGAACGTCCCCTGTCCACAGTCTGCAGCTAGGCAACAATGCATTTCACTGCACACTGTACATAGCATTCACTGTGCATGTGACAAATACAGCTTTGAACTCCAACAATGTCAAGAATCAATTTATTTTGTATTTAAATAAAACAAATAAAATAAAATGGCAAAAGTGTTGAGACAATTACTTACATTGCTTGAATACAAATTAAATAATTAAAATATTTACATGTGAAGAATCAGTATAAAATATATTATTTTAATAAATTATTTTATGATGCACGGCATAAATACTGTACAACTGTAAGTGTTTTAAGAAGTATGAGATTCTTGAAGGACTGTATGAAGTTCTTGCTTCATATCCAGAGCTCTTGATGAAATCTTTGGCAGCCAAAGTCTCTGTCGTAAATCTGCAATAGTAGAAAAAAAGAAATGGTTAAGCCTCCTGGTTAAATATAAATGGCAAACTACATGTTTTAAGGAGAAAAAAAAAGATGTATTTGAAAGTGTAAGTGCTAAATGCAGGGTGTGAATTAAAGTGCCGTGATTCATTTTTAAATAGTGTTAGAAAAGATGAAGCCACATTTACCTGATAGTCCTGTGCGGAGTGTCTGTAGTCTGGCGACTCCAACAGGGACTCCAGGCTGGAGTTAAAGATGTCTTCCTGTACAGTAAGTCCCAGGGTCCCACTAAGCTGACCAGGCTCCCTTTCTGTGGCTGGGGTGCCCAGGACTGGGCTGTGATACTGCGCCACATGATCCTCCTCACTGTGCCCCCAGTGGCCCCCCAACGAGCTGGACTGGCACAACACCATGAGGTCTGGTGCGTGTTGGCACTCCACGACAGCGTGATCCTTCTGACATGAGTGGAGGTTCTCTTCCGTGTGACCCAGCTGGGCTGACAGGTGGTTGATGTAGCGGATGGCGAGACGCAGGGTCTCAATTTTGGTCAGGGTCTGCCCGACAGGAGCAAAAGAGGCGGGCAGGTAGGTCCTGAGGTGGTGGAGCGCCTTGGTCAGGCCCCTCATCCTCAGCTTCTCCTTCTCACTGGCGCTCTGCCGCTGTTTGCTGGGGTTCCTATATCGGGTTCTGCCCAGCTTCCTCCCGGCGGGGCCGCTCAGCCTGTTCAGGGCCGGGGGCTCTGGTGAGCAGCCAAGCTGAGAACCAGTGGGAGAGCCAGTGAAACTGACCTCCAAGCAGCAGTCTGGGGATACAGCTTCTGGGGAGGTGGTGCTGTAGAACTCGGAGTCTGAGCTGGGCCAGAACCACTGGTCCTGGGTGCTGTAGTCGATCAGAGAAGGGGAGTCCATGCTGACTCTCTGTGTCCGTCTGAGAAATGCAACAAGCTGTGAGAGCCACTCAAACAGACCTGTTTTTATCCAGGACTTGGAGGTGTGAAGTGACACCTCAGCGGTGCCCCCTCCCCAGCTGTGGAGACCCTGAAGATTCTTTCTCCATGCCTGGGAAAATGGAAAAACCTCTGACCACAGGAACAAGTGTGAATTTTTACTCCTAGGCAAAACAGCAAGCATTTTCCCAGTCGAGTCTTTGCGTGATGCATCTGCTGTTTTCACCAGGCAGCAGACATGTCTGCTATCATTTCACTTATTCCAGAGCTGCATTAATAAACACTCAGTAGAAATGGCTCCAAACCTATAGCTAATAGAAATGATTGCATACCATTTTTGTTGCTCAAAAAAATGTAAATGTCCCAATTACCAAAACTTCATAACAACACTATACTTTATACAACATTATACTTTTTAAAGGTTTAGAAGTTCATTTTCTGTTTATTTATAGCTATCCTAATACCAAAGGTGTATGTTTGGTGCAATAGCTTTATGAGTAGCTTTCTAAGCAAACGCCTGCTGGTTGCAGGTTCGTACCCCCATCTCTCTCCTCTCATGTTCAACCAGTGCTGGTCTGGGGCTTCCTCAGCTGATCCGCTTAGGTGAAATGGCCTCTTTAAACTGTCCTCTGTGTGAATGATTGAGGGTGTTCCCTGTGACTGTGACTGGCATCCTGCCCAGAGTGTCCTCTCCCTTATGCCCTGTCCATGCTGGGATAGACTACAGGCTCACCACTACCCTGTAACAGATAAGCAGCATGGTATCTATCTGTCTGTCTGTCTATCCTTCCATGCATCCATCCAGGGCCACCCTGCCCTATAGGCGATACAGGCAATCGCCTGGGGTGCCATGTGATTAAGGGGCACAAAAGAGTGCGTGAAAACAAATCGGAGGAAATACCTCCGGTTACATTCTGTGACATTACAGTTATTTACACTACTTCTAATATTTCTACTTTTTTTGTGACACAGATGTGAGCCGCCACATCCTGGATGGACAGATGTCAGCTAGCTCGGCAGCAGGCAGATACCCTGTGCTACAGAAATGTTTTTAATATAAATGAACTGACAAAATGTCTTTTCTGCTCGCTCTGCTCAACAGAAACTCATCTATCTATCTATCTATCTATCTATCTATCTATTCTGTATTGCCCTTTGTCTTTTGCACTAAATATGTCTTCATCTGTGCTTCACATGCTGTATGCACAAGAATGTTCGCTGGGATTGATAAAGTTCATCTAATTCTAACTCTAACTCTAATTCTAATTCTAATTGTAATTCTTAAGTCTTTTCCAAAGAAGCGAAAAAGAAACAAGGTGCCTGGACCTGGTTAATAAGTTGTGTAAGATGGGGTTACCTTGCCGTGAGGTCAAAGTGCGGGCAGTGGTGCTGATGTCCTGAGGGTGTCGGTGCAGGTGCCGGGGAGGGACAGGCCTGCCAGGCTCTGTTCTCAGAGCAGAGGTGTGAATCGTCACCTCTAATGAGCCAAATTAAGAACAGAAACATGATGCCACTGTGCAGGCCTCAGTGTGAGCCTATAATGGAATTTCACACTGCAAGTGTCACTCAGATAATAGATATTATTAGAGACAGTAGCCTCCAAAACTATGCCTACATTTTCAATATCAAGATTAACATTTAGTCAATAATTTTATTGCCACAAATCATTTTCAGTGTGATTTTTATTTTAAAAAACATGCAATTAAATGTAAGCATTGTATCTTCCTCATCTTCTTCATAATGACTATACCCTGCATTTTATCACATCTTGTAGAGTTAATAAATACATCCTTAATAAAAGCATCAAAATGTGATCAAATGCATTTTTGTTTTTGTTGTATGAATAAATACGTAGTGCTGATACCCTGCATGATGATGGGAAATATCATCGCATACCTCTCCCTGTCTGTACAAGGATCCATTCGTGTTACATTGTGAAATCTTCCTTAAGAGGCCTCCCAAGGACACAGGATTGTAAACAAAGGATACCGTGACCCAACCAGACAGGTCAATGATCTTCATTCAAGTGCTACAATAACATAAATTTCTACCTAGGATAACAATCACTAACTTTGCATATCAGGCCTGTAGCCATATAGCAAAATTGCAGGTTTGAACCCCACCAACCCCCCTATGATATTTGCTCCCGTCCCCTGGTTGTCAAACTATACCACAGGGAACCTATTGGTAGAGCTGCTGGAACCCCCAGCAGAGTGATTTTGCCAGTGGGGTCCTGAACTATAGGCCATTGACCCCCAATTGCTCCTGGGACTGTTTGTCTCTGCTCTCTCTCACGAACTCTGCATTGCTTTTTTAAAAAAGGGTTCTGCTAAATAAATAAATGTAGATGTTTCTCCAGCATGATTCCTGGTTTTTGTTCAACTTCAGGTTGATAGCTTTACAATATTCTTGATGAGGCTGTTCCTGGCACATTCGGACACACTATGCCCCTGCCTAACCTTGTGTTAACGCTACAAAAGGTGAGACACTACTATGTCCCAGCAAAAATGGATACTAGTCAGAAAAGCTGATCTGGGTCCTGTTTCTCACTGTCACACACACACATCGAAAAGAATCTCAGTCTGACCACACTGTCACTGACATGTCCACATTCTGGACAATGCTGACTGTTATTTTTGGTAAAACAACAACATCACTTTTCCATGAGACATCCTGACCGCTGGAACGCCAAGGGGACATGGGCCTGGCTTTAAGGGTGAGAATTCTGTCACCCATGGTGGGCGCTAAGAATCAGCAAGGCACTGACACAGACCAGAGTGACACTGCTGCTACCCTGAGTACTGCGGGGAAAATGCTTCTGTGACAATGCCCTGCAAATACAAAACAGAGATGAATGTCAGAGGTGTGCACTGCACAATGCGGAGGGAAAATGATATTCGATCCAGCAGGTATATAATTATGCATGTTCAGCATGCTGTCTGTATGTACACTATATGGAGAGAAATACTGGGACACACCTCTTAGTCATTGAATTCAGGGGTTTCATTTCATTCATTCTAGACAACTATGCTTCCAACCTTGTGGGAGCAGTTTGGGGAAGGCCTTTTCTGCATATAAAATCAAACACCAAGCCTGGGAATTAGGTTTACAAACATTTGTGAAAGAATTGGCTGTTTTGAAGAGCTCAATTTCTTTCCTGCTAGATATTCCACAGTTAACTGTAACTGGTATTATTGCAAAGTGGAAGCATTTAGGAATAACAGGAGCTCAGCTACTAAATGGCAGAAGCCGTAAGGTGACAGAGTGGGGTTGCCGATATACGTAAAAGTTGCCAACACTCTGTTGATTCAGTAACGGCAGAGTTCTGAACTTCCTCTGGCATGAATTCCAGAACAGACCGGGAGCTTCATGGAATGGGCTTCCATGGCCAAGCCTCTGCAGGCAGGTCTCACATCACCAAACCAATGCCCAGAGCTGTGCCAGCAGTAAGGTTTGGTGGAGGGGGGATAATGGCATGGGGTTAGGTTAGACCTACTAGTTCCAGTGAAGGGAACTGCTAATGCTTCAGCATATCGAGACATTTTCGCCTTTTTCTGTTCATGCACCAAAACTGCCCCCACGTGCACTGAAACCCTCCCCACCCTGCCCCTACATGCACCGTTTTCCCCAAACATATTAATTTTGCATTATTCAGCCCAAATTATCCAATCATTTTTATCCTGCTAAAACAGTTCAGAACTTGTCTGAAGTAATTACGTCATTTCTGTGTTTGAGAGCGGTGTGCATAATAGCATGTTTCCTGTGTATTTAGACAAACTGTTCTTCAGCAGCACTGTACAGCCCTGGCTACCCAGCCACCAGGTGCCGTTGGGGTGAGAATAAATTATTTAACAGAACAAAAGGACTTATAATTAATATAGCAGATAAGCCTATAAGAACATAAATGCATGTATGAGCAAGTTCATTATCATTACTGTGGTGTTACCATTCATTTTATTACCATCCCTGCCAGAACACCATAAAGATCACCTTCATTCCCATTGTCATTCATTGACCCATTGATTACCTCTTACCCTATTCCCATGCAGCCCTCTAGTCTGAGGATATTACAATAATTTGAAATAATTCCAGTCACAAACTGTTTTTTGCATTTCTTCATACTTTGGAACAGCAGCTGCTGTGGAACACATTAGTAACTCATAACCATCCAGGTAAAGTAAAGAGTCTCATCTATCTGTCACTGCTTCACATTAATGCCTCTGGTGTCTCAGGAGCCACAGCATTCAGGGTCATATGGGTTCTGGGGCAGCAGAGGACACCCTCCTCCACTACTGGGCACAAGGGTGGGGTAGAGACACACACACAGACACACACACACACACAGGCTTGTAATTATATCTTAATGGGGACTCTCCTTTCTTTTCTATGGGTAAAACTGTAATCCCAACATGACGACCTTAATCTATCCACACAGCTGTGTGACCTTGTTCACATTGACTTATGGTTCACGATGTTTTGTCTCCAGATCAACAGCAGCTTCCTCAATCTACCTGTTACTGACTGGGAAACCAACAAATGCCTACCTCAATGAAAGCAGTGAATCTCGTGAATGTAGTGAATGTAGCGATAAATTGCCAACTGATATTGTTGACATGGCACGATCAGAGGAACACACCCAGAACATCTTGCAAGTTGTGGAGAACAACTGAAGGAGAATTCCGACCTTAAGAGTCAAACGCAAACAAGCAAACATTTGGCATTTAATTAAGCCGTAACATATGAGAAGGAGTGTGGCTGTATTCCGGTATATCACAGCTTTCATTATCTTTGGCTGAATCACAGCCCTGATATATTGGAGCACAACTACACGCCTTTGAGTATGTTACTGCTTTTATACATGTCATCAAGTAGCATCAGGTAACAACGTAAGATACAGCACACACACACACATACACACACACACACACACACACACACACACACGTAACCAAACAAAATACAAGACTTTTGTCATTTTTAGTGTTTTGATTGCAGCCACGGATTTTTATAAAATTGAATGTCCCCTTGTGTGGACCAAAAAAATGGTCCCCACAACGTTAAAATAACAGGGTTTTATCACTTTTTTGGGACATTTGGTCCTCACAATGTAATAGGTATCTGGCCCACTAAAATGCTCGTGCATGCACTCACACACACACACACACACACACACACACACACACAAAGGCACACACACTACAGGCCACTAACCATTTTCATTATTCATTCAGCAACGCATGACTGAAGTGTCGCTGTTTGTCTGCAAGACCTGGAACAGCACAACCATACAGAGAAACACTTGAGCATTCACTCAAACACTATTGTAAGCAAAATGTCTCAAGTAAGTGGAAAAGTTCTTTTTCTGCCAGTACAGAATGAATCATTCCAGCGTTTCCAAATCTGATCTGCTAAATTCAGTCTAAATTTTGCTTCTCTGGTATGAAACAATTTAAAAAAAATCATTTAAGAACTGAAGAACATAAGAAATTTACAAACAAGAGGAGGCCATTCGGCCCATCAAGCTCGTTTGGGGAGAACTTAACTAATACCTCAGAGTTGTTAAAATCTTATCTA
>JAODKC010000021.1:9910603-9927326 GCA_026777985.1 Mormyrops attenuatus
CATTTATGTAAATTAGGAATAATAATGGTCCTAAAATTGAACCCTGCGGTACCCCACTATGAACGCAGGCCCACTGTCACATTGTGCCTCTAATAACTACTCGCTGCTTCCTGTCTGTTAACCAGTTTTCAAGAAATCCTTTGGGTATTCATGCAGTAAGACCTACCTGTAGACACGTACATACTAACGGGAGACCCAAGGCCCGTACTCAACAGCCCATTCCTCGGTACCACAGATCAGCCCTGACAGATGCCTTGGAGGGGTGGAGGCCATAAATTAGCTGCAGCTGTCCCAGACAGATCCCCACTTGTAATTTCACTCTTTCCTGCTAGGGATGTGGTTGGCATTTTACAGATATACAAATGAAATAGTATTTCAAACCTTTACATGACACACTTCAGGACAGCAAAGAAATTGTAAATAAACATTGAATGGAAAGTGGACTGTAAATAAATAATGAATAAAAAGTATGTTGTTTTGAAATTCACAGAGTTTTGCTATTTGCCAGTTATACCGGCTGTAATATAATTAATGTCTGCTTGAGGGCGCTAAGACTCTTGTACAGTAGTAGGAAGTAAGAACTGTAGAACTGGAATATATGCACTGTTAACCATAATACAGTTTGCGTGTGTATTTTTTCTTAGTTGCTGAGTAAACTGCGCTTTTGTTCCATACTTCTGCTGTTTTCATTTCGCGGTTTCACTTTTCAGGTGTATAGGGTCGCACGTCTATGGTCAGATTAGCAGGTCTCACCGGGACAACGGATGTCAGTGATAGTCAACTAGCGAACACAATTGATACTGAGGTTGGTGTATGATAAACCCAGAATTCAGTTTACACACCTTATTCAAAGCGAGACAAACAAATATCATTCAGAATATATTTATTTAATTACTGACGTTGAAAATGACAGGAACAGTGTCTGGAAATAACACACATGCATCGCAATCAGCAGCCACCACTGTACTGAACTCCATTTAAATGTTTGCAGCTATCAATTCGGGCGCTGTGGGAATTGAAGCCAGTTACAGTTATTTTCCAAGCGTGTTACATTACCCATTTCTTGTTTTTCTTACAGGACTTGCAGGTGTCGATTTCAATTCAATTTGTCGATTTATGCAATTTTGCAACAGAATTTACAAGTAACACGCTTGTACAACAGAAAAATCCCATGAACCATGCCAGGCATCCAAAATAAATTAATCTGTGCGACACACGAAGGAGCCTGAGCTAAGCTCACAGAAGAGGTCCTCGGGTCAACAGACAAAGCCATTCTCCGCAGAGTGTTTCCTTCAGGAGATGAGTTTAATGAAAACGAGCATGATTTTTGGAAATGATTATAGTGCCGTTAGTCTGTGGAAGGATCTGTATTGGCTTGTTTTGCAATTTTTTTGTTGTAGTCTGTTAACCACCGTGAGCAATGCAAACACACATGCACACACGTGTGCACACATTCACTAACAGCCAGTCCAAATTCATACAATCCTAGTAAACTTTAAAAACAGACAATTACTTTTAGAAGTTAAATATCTATGTCAGTGCCTAGGGATCTTCTCTTTTGCCCCATTAGAAAACTGCTGGTTGTTTCCACAAATATTAATTTTTCATGGTGCTGGATGTAAGCGGGGCTAAGAGCTGGAGTTCCAGCTGAAGGGAGGGTCCAAAAGCCGGGGGCCTGTTTTTACTGTGCAATGTCTCCAGCCACCCAGTCACCCTCTTCACTACTGCAGGATCCAGGGTACGATGAGCTTCATGTACAAACTGCTGGGAACGTGGTAGGAGAGGAACTGACCAAACACAGACAAACATGAATAAATACAAACCTTCTCCCTCCAGATGTGAGAGGTTTGTGCTCCAAGCTTTACCAAAGGTATTACAGCTAACATTCTACATGAAGAACAAAATCACAAATAGCAAGGTCCACGTAGAGCAGCCTGTGCACAGTGGGTCACTTTATCGCCATATATCATTATATTAACAACACAAATGTAGAACAAAAAAGCAAAGGTGATATTTGTTCTTGTGCATAACAGCAAAGCAGGGTCGAGTTTTTAATGAAAAAGACAAAACTGCTTGATATTGGAACAGATGGCAGTCATATAAATTCTATCTATATGGCTATGGAAAGATTCAGCCAGTGCTGATGGATGTTGTTGGTTCCTGATTGGTCAGTCTTTCGCGCTTTCCGGAATGGTCCCACCCCATGCTCCTCACCATGTCACAGCAGGACCTTCTCCCTGGTTTCGGGCAGCTTGAGGGCCAGAAGTCCCCCACAGACCAGGGAGGAGAAGGCCATGAGGATGGGGATGATTTTGGTGATGCCGACGAAGGCAGCGAAGATGGAGCTGCTCAAGATGGCCGCCAGCTTGCAGATGGCGTTAAGGACTCCGAAGGCGGTGGCCCTGTCCGAAGTAGGGCGATGTGTCAGACGCTACGAGCCAGGCCAGATTACTGCCTCGCTTTGAAACCAACTATCTTTAAAATCCAGCTATCTGTTTACTTCACAGAAACTAGGTAAAACTTTACAATTTGGTGCTACTCAGGCATGTGTTAAATGTGTTCCTTTTATGTAACATCCTGCAGGAAAATGCCACATATACAACTAGAAGGATTACTCACTCAAAAGTGCAACATCATCTCTATGGGCTTGACCTTTGCAGAACCACTATAAAGGTTTATGATTCATCCCCATCATCTTGCAGGGGACAGCAGGACCTCTTTGAAATACATATCTACTTGGTTCAAAGGGCTAACTCCACTGAGGAGCACAGCTATTTGGTTTAATGTGAGTGTACCTTTTGGATGCTGGGTACAGTTCCACGGTAATGACCTCGATGCCATTCCAGGCTGCTACACTGACACCACAGAACAGGCACTGCCAGGCGATGATGGCCGCCTGACTGAAGCTCATGAAGAGGAAGAAGGTGCAGCCGGCAGAAATGAGCATAGAGCCACCTAGTGGTAGGGAGGTGGTAGAGATGGGTACATGCAACGCCTCTCAAACCACAGCCACCATTTATCTTTTCATCTTAGTAAACTAGAAGAAGCTTTAATCCCACTAACATAGCACTTCCTCAAAGGTAAAAGAAGAAGGCCATTGCGTGTGATATAAATCTGCATCCTTTGGGGTGCTGGCAGCTTGAGTCTCCGTAAGTGGAGACGAGAATAGGAAAATTCTCCTTACCAATGATATTGATTCTCCCGATCTTGTCCATGAAGAGGGCTGATATGATGTTGCCAGGCAACACGGCCAGGCTGCCCAAAAAGCTGACCAGGTAGATCAGGATGTCATTCTCCTCTTGGAAGTTCAGGTGACAGCCCGTTTTGGAGTGCAGGAAAGAGGTGTTCTCCAGTCTACAATTGATAAATTTCTCCTCCCACAGGTCTGTAAGACATATTAAACAGAGGTTTTTTTCTCTTGAACTAGTGAAATAGATGATTGAAAAAAATTATTTAGGCAGCTCTGTATCCCCCTGTTTTTTGAGTATTCTTATGATTGTTTTGTAAATATTTGATGTAAGGAAATAAACTCTAATGCACTGTTGAATGCTATAATAATTAAAGAGTTTTATTTTACCCAAAAGTGGGGTCCCAAATCAGATTAGAAACAAATGGACACCTTAGCACTGTGTAATGCTTTCTAATTCCTACCTGTGTTGTAGAAGATTGTGGACTTGATGGTGCAGTTCTCGAAGATAGTCTCAGTGGACTTGATGTCCTCAAAATAACAGTCTTCGAAAAGGGAGTCTTCGAACTTGACAGATTTTAGTTCCATGTTGGTGAACCTGAGGTTTGCACAAACATGCTTCAGTAAAGAAATAATCTGATCCCATCTGCTATTGCACAGGGCCTTTTCCTACCTGCACATTAGTGGGACACAGTAGCACAAAACATACTTCATATATAAGTTGAAGACTATTTATCTGGGTAGTGAGTGTATGTTTGTTCAGAAAAACCCCAATTTAACATTAGAAGGTATTCAATGAACTGTAACACAATAAAAAAAACTGATTTTGTTCTGTTCTCCACTGAGGAGTCCTGGAATGATTTGTTCTGTACTTGCTGAATGGCCAGATGAGCGCCGCTTTGGTTCCAAACCCTCTCTTCAGGGGCACCTCAACCATCCTGTGTATTTGTTAAATTTCACCACCAGCTCACTTAATTTATTATCTTCATTAGTAAATTAATTTGATGGGGTATTGATTAGGCCTACATGATGTGTCAATGGTCATGACAACAATTATTCGGGTGCACTGGATGGATGCTGGACATACTGGGGTGACTTTAGCAGAGGTTGTACACCAGGGACACTGTTAGGCCTATTTTAAAAAGCTTTTAGCCCCCCCCAAATAAATGTGTATTTACTGGCCATGAATAGAATGCCCCAACCATTTCCACCCACGTCCCTGGTTTACACCAACATGAAGTTAATTTAAACATAATTTTCTTTGACTGACTATGACTTTCCAGTAGTGCTACACACTTTGCACTACAATGTCGTACATCATGCGACTCTTAAAAACAAAACTAAACACTTTTAACTGAGCATTTGAACGTTATGCCATTGACAGCCATTGACTCCAGTAGCTGCAGGTCGTCGAGAGCCTGCCAGTGTCATGAGGGTCTCGCTCAGAGCAGCCGCATACTTGTCATCGATGTATTCCCCTTCCTTGTGGATCTGATTGGCCAGGGTAAAGTTGAAGGTGAAGTGCTCCACTCGCTCACGATGGAACACTTTCACCTTGGATACATACTCCTCATACTGCAGGTACTTTATCATGTCAGGGAACCAGACAGACAGTCCATAATAACTGGAATACAAACAGTGAACAGACATATTGCGCAAGTTACATTCTCATACACTGTCTAGTGAAACAGTAGAAATTTTAAACAGGATTTCTTACAGGATTCTACTTTATTCACTACATGAGTTTCAGAATTGTGGATTTCCTCAACCACAAAGCATAACTTTACACCTAAATAATATATTGTACTGTATATGATATTTAACGTTATCAAAAATTACACAACAGCAGTTCTCCTTAGACAGTGTTGTTTTATAACCTCTAGCATTTTTAAATTTGCTTCTGGCAACTTCCATCTGTTGCTAGTCATCTATTGGAAGTTCAGCCTTCTATCTGCCTTGTTTGGAGGTCACCTTGGACAAAGCTAAATAAATAACTGAAAAGGATGCCCCACCAAAAATGCATTTAAATTCAACTCCAGTTAAAGAGTAAAAACAATGAAACTTCAGTTTCAAAATACGTTCCTTCTAAAACTGTGGAGGTAGTATTCAAAGAAGAACTAATAATTGGTTGCTGAGGGGATCAGGTGCCCTTCAGCCCAGGTGCCCTGATTACCTGAAAGCCATCGTAAACCATACAATGGCCATGAACAAGCTGGTAAGCCTCAGGTCAGGAGACACAAGCGTTAACATGTTCTTCATCACCTGTGTGGGAGACGAGGGGGTCATGTGGATATTACAGACGGGGTCACGTGACTGGCAGCCAGCGTTATAGAGATGTCTGGTGCACCTGCTTGACTAGAGTCAGGTTCCTGACCATCCAGCGCTGAAAGGCAGTCCCAGTGGAGCTCTGGATCTCAATGAACTCGTCCTCCGGAACTGGGGTCTTAATCTGGGACACCTGCGCGTCAGTGACGGAGAACATTAGCAGGAAAGACACTCGCACATATTTATTCTGCCAAACCAGACGGACAAAGCCGTGTGCCGCTTACAGTGAACACTCTCTCCGGTTCACCCTTCGCCCTCCAGTTCGTGTCGTGGACCTGCTTAAGGATCATCCAGGCTTCGTCGTGTTTAGCGTTCTAACGGAAGGTACAGAACCAGTCGTCAAACCATCAAATCAAAGCACAGCCAGTAACCATAATGTTGCCAGTACAATCTGCCCGCGGGCTAAAAATGTCTCACTTGCTGACACCTTATACTTACAAAGAGACTGTCATAAAGCGTATTATATAAAAAATTTGGGTAAAATACAATAATAACAAATGCACTTTGTGACGCTCATGAAAACATCGCATGACTTCAGCAATTTGTCAGCTTGAGGTACATCATATGTAGTTACTTATTATTATTATTATTATTATTATTTTGTTGTTATTATTGCTCTGACTTACCTACAAATTCATCTAAAAGACAGACTTATGGAACAGATCTCATTCATAACCTGGGCACTAGGGGACTGCCTGTATCACTGACAGTATTACTGCAGAATTACTCTACATTTTTATTTTTCAGTTGGTAAAACTATATCCAGAGTTTGCAAATATTTATGTGTCATAATAACGCCTAATCTGACTCCTCTAAACAGAGAAGTGAATAGAATAGAGCTTAATTTCACTTGAATTTAAATGGAGAACTATATAATATAGATATAGAAACATTGAAATGACTTGAACAGTACATTTAACAGCTGAACAAATGTGAACTGAATTCTGATTTGAACTGAACTACATGGAAGTGTAACTGAACTGAAGCTTTACCTCCAGGAGAAAGCGGGGACTCTCGGGCATGAACATGAGGCCGATGAGGGCGGCGATAGCGGGCAGCGCGCACACGAACACGAACACCCTCCAGCTGTGCAACTGCATCTCTGAGCCCATGCTGAAGCCCCACCCTGGAAGGCAACGTCACAGCTGGATGTCACCCCGTGGGGACACCCCCCCACCCCCCCAAAAAGCCCGCCACCCTGCCAGGACGTGCTGCCCTGTACCGTAGTGAGGGACGATGCCCCAGGCCGTGAGGGAGGCGTACATGCCCCCCATCATCCAAAACATGCAGAGCCAGCTCAGGTGCTCGCCCCTCTTCTCCATGGAGAGGAATTCGGAAAAGTAGGAGTAGACGATGGGGACCGATCCACCGATGCTGTGGGAGACAGAGGAATCTCGGCCAACGTGGCACCTTTCAGTGAGGATGTCTCACTCCTTAAAATAACTACGGAATACCGTTTCGGGAAGACACAATGAAGAGGTGGCCAAAGGAAATTGCTTTGGAACTAAATGATTATCATGGCTGATACTATGGGTATGAGCTAGAGAGGGATACAGGCTGGCAGGTTCAGAAGAGGATATGAGGTTGTTTCATTCTTTCATTCATATTGCTTGAGCACTGCCAGATGTGGTCACACTGCTCATCGGACACTCATTACACAGACACAATAGGCTTTCTGTTTCCTTCAGGCACCTGGAGCTACTTTGGATCCTGAAGGTATTTGCTTAGCAGTTCTGACCCCAGACCCATACAAGAGAGCACTGATCTGAGGAAGATTGTTATGGGACAGAAGCGTTATTGCAATGAATCCTGTTTATTACATTTCTCTGCACCTTCTTCACCGCCCTGCTCTTTCCTTGGCTAGTCAGAAGCCAGGTCTCCCCTTCCTGTGTCCATGCATAATTATTATGTTTGTTATTGGTCAGCGGAGTCCCTCAAAACTTTCAAAAAAAGCCTCAAGTCCCATCTTTCCCACGAACACCTTAATTAACTCACCCAACTACTGATCTCTACTGATCATCTCTAACGACAACTGATGGTCTCTTGGCTGAATGCGCTTGAATTTTGCCCTTGTGTAGAAGGAACCTAGTCCTCATGGTTTTTATTTGAATGGTTCTTCCATTAAATTCTAACAGTGTTTTGTGTAGCTCTTGCTCCAGTGCCAATTCACACTTGTCATTGGAAGCTCAGCTTAGCTGCACTTTGACAGCTGTACCAATTTTGACAAGAGCATGTAAATCAATTATATTGTAGTGCTACAGTGGTGGTGCAGTGATTAGCACTGTTGCCTCACACCTCTGTTTGAGTCTCCGCTCTGGCTCCATGTGTGTGGAGTTTGCATGTTCTCCCTGTGTCGTCGTGGGGTTTCCTCTAGGTACTCCAGTTTCCCCTCCACAGTTAAAAAAAGGTGAATGGGAGTTACCCATTTGCCCAAAGGAATGAACAGTGTGTCTACCCTGCAATGGGCTGGTGCCCCATCCAGGGCTGTTTACTGCCTTGTGCCCACAGTTTCTAGAATAAACTCCAGACCCCCCTTGACCCTGACCAGGACAAGCAAGTGCAGATGGATGTAATACTGCTACTATAATAATAAAACACAGGGAGGTGTCTGTAAAGTGCCAAAAGGGTGTGCTTGGGTGTGCTCTAGGGCACCCCCTACCTTTCACCCTGTGCAACCAGGGATTGGCTCTTTGTTAATGGCGGTCATTATAAAAGATGCTGCTGAAGGAGCACCTTGCTGTCTCGTCCTGTTCCAGGCCACTTTAGGCTCCTGTGACTCACCCGAAACCCGACAGGAGCCTGAAGAAGAGGAAGGAGCCGTATCCCTGGGCGAAGGAGGACAGGAAGGCGAAGATGCAGTTGATGGCCAAGGCGTTGATGAGGCTCCTCCGTCGGCCCACCTTGTCTGCCAGGCCGCCCCAGACGAATGCGCCCAGCATCATGCCCACGTACACTATCAGGCCTGCGGGGGGCACCGTCAGCATACATCACATTGCATACGTATCACAGTGTTTAAATGTGACAGAAGTACATTGCGGAGGTCTACTTCACATCACACATCTCCATGTGCTCGCCATTGTAATTCCAGGCAAAACATAAAGCAGAGCTATAAGAGCATTGCAGTGCACATATGAGACCTTAGAGTAAAAGAACATTATGAAATAAAGACTCTACTATGAGTTATAGGACTGAGATGACTGTTTAACAAAGAAATCAAGACACTGCATAAGATTTGTCGGAGGCTGTCTCCACATTTCTCAGATTAAAAAAATGTATTTAGCGGGTATTTTTGTTCTAAGTGATGTACAAGTGAGCAGCAGACAGCTGGGTCACAGCATACTCATATGGCGCATCCACGCAGTGTATGCATGCAGTGTATCCATGCAGTGTACCTGGAGCCACAGCAGGTTTAAGGGCCCAACCTGCTGAGTTACACCGTACCCAGTGTATTACATAGACTTTTTAGTAGAGTTTTATTTTCATTACAAGCCTTTCTACGACTCCCGTATACCACACTGGGAAAGGCACCTGTTGCGTTTTTGTAACTGCCATCTCAGGTACAGTTCAGATGCAGTGTCCTGGTAAGCTGACAAGGCTGTGCTGTGTTTAAGCTGGAGTGCCTACAGTACCTTTACATGCCCCTCTGCACTGGCACCCCGCAGTGGGAAGACAAGCACAGAACATGCCTTTGTAGCTGTTTAACAGAAACAACACTTAATAATAAAGCAGGGCTGCCCAGTAATTTAAAGTTGTTCTCCTTTGATCGTCAGGCATCTATTTTTATAGAAAAGATTTAGACATTTAGAAATGGCCATGGGCACAACACTTCTACATATTATTTATTCATTAATGCCTCCAGTGCAGGGTTACAGGGAGCTTGGAGCCTGTCCCAGGAAGCAGTGTATTTCCAGGATGTAAGGCTTTATTATGAAGCAATACACATGGATATAAAGAAAAACCTTTTTAATGTGTCATACATTACATCAGACAATGCATATGGCCATCTCATATTATGTTAAAACCATACGTGCATATGTAATTTTTGCATCAGGGAACCTATTTAAGATTTCTTTAAAAAGGGTGAAATTCCAAATAGGCTCCACTAGGGGGCACCCAAAAAACCCTATTGCTCTGAAAAAAACGTGGCTGTTAGAAGAAAATGTCATTATGCGGGAGGCAGATTGAGGAGTTGATAAGCTCAGTATTTCTAAAGTTCCCTTCTGAAAGTGACAGACTGGCTCTCCACACCCCCCTGTCTGCCAATGATATATTTGTCTCTGTCTCTCCTTGCCATTCAAGGGACTGAACCTGATCTTTACCTTTTCGCATAAGACCAACCACAGATTTTAAAGTAGGAAAGAGACATCATTAAAAGGAGAATTATCTTTTACGCCTCCTTGGTCTTCAAATGCATTCTGTTGTGAAGTCAGATGAAGAACGAAAGAGGAAAGCGAAGCTCTCTGGGATATATTTCAGCCAACTGCTTTGTAAGGATTGTGTGCGCAGGTCTGGAAGGCCTAATAAGAGACACGTATACACATTAGCAGCTATGCTATTTGGCTGTCAGACTATTACCTTCAAGGACCAAAACCTTACATTTAAACTGGTGAGAGCCAACATTGGAAGGACCTACTAGCACTGAATCTGGCATCCTTCTTTGTCTGTGACCCTTCTGTTAGTGGAGGAGCAGACATATTTAAACTCACATAGTGCATCTATTTCATTTGGTGATCCACCTTTGTCTCAAAATAACCATATTAAAAAGCATAAAATATGTATGCCTAAGCATTAGACTATATAAAGGTTGTATAGAGGTGCAGAAGGGAATCCCATGATGTTGTCCATCCGACATTCTTTTTAACTGCCTCATAGCTTCATTTAGAGTTCATTCATTCAGTGAACAGGTAGCTAAGATGGTCTGTAACCTGGCATGGTTTGAAGCTGCCTGCTGGTGCTCCTGACCGTGCAGCTGCTCCTCGCCATAGTTACGTTCCCTTCACAAACCCAAGACCAGAATCTTCATTCATCGCACTGATCACAACCCAGTCAGCACAATCCTCTGAAATTCTATCCCAGCAAGACAGATACACTGAAACACGACACAACTGATTCTTATAAAACATTATGGTTAATGTAAACCCACATTGTCATTCTGGTGTTATATTGCCAAGTCAAATTCTGGTCAGACAGACATTTACCCACATTACTAATATTAGTGAGCAGTTAGCAAAGCCCTCGTGCATTCCTGCTCTCAGAACTGGCTGTAGGTGCCAGAGCACCTTGCCTGCTGCAGATGGCACGGCCCCCAGGGTGCATGGTGCGGGGTGGATGGGGGAGAGAGAGCATCAGGCCCCCCTCCATGGGACTGGCATATGGGGGCGCAGAGCCCCCGCCCACACTTCAGCTCTAAGCTCCAGCCTATGACACACAGCTAACACTGACCTGCTTCCATCCATAAATATCCATAAGAAGATAAAAACCATCTATAAGTGAATCACTCACCATCAGACCACATTTTATGTCTATTCCAGTCCATCATATCTCATTTAATTTCAGGTGTTTTTCCCTTGTATTTTGACACAGTTAATATGTACTTGTGACCTTGATTGGTATGTTAGTTGGCATTGTAAGAGAGCGATCAAAGTCACATTGTGCTCCCAGTCCCACTTTGGGAAAAAAAAATCTAGCCAATGTAATCAATTTTGGAGAAAAAAACATTTTGAGTTTTGCGAATTGCAAAGAAAAAAAAGACCAAACTCTATACTTCCTGTTTCTCAGTTTTGGAAGAAAATTCATGAATGTGCTTACTGTGTCATATAAAATAGATGGGTGAACAGTGTCTGCAGGTCTTACACTGAAATACTTCTTTTGCGGTCCCTGACCTTGTTGAAATAGAGCTCCGTCATTACAGCACGTTCAGGCACTTCTTCGGTCTTGGGTGCCAGTTGCTTTTTGCACCTCTCTCACAAAAAACGCTGGCGTGAATGTTGTGCAGAGATGGAGAAAAGGTCCAGCAGCATCTCAAACACAAGGTCGGGATGGAGGCCATCAATTGCTGAGCCACCTGCTGACTCGGATGTCGATGCGCTGGGAAGAGGACCAAGGGGAAACCCGAACTGCCCTCTCATCTCCAGGGACAGCTTCTTTCCTACGCAGTGACAGACTGATGACTTCAGAATACAGAACTTGAGATGAACGACACTTAGTCATTAGCAATTTGTCCTTTGTGTGTAATGGCTTTTCATTATGATAGCTTACAATAATTACACTAATATGTAATCATTTTTATAATATTATAATTATGCAGTGACATTATTCTTTTGAAGCTGCCAACCACGGCATGCAAACATTTCATAGTTTATCCTTATAGTTTGTTTTCCTGAATATGGTTTATATTGTGAGGCATAAGTATGTGTTAATCCACTGTACATTGAACAGTGAGTTTTTTGTCGGTTTATACAATGTGGCAGATTAATATGGACATCGCATGCCATGCCCCTGCAGTTGCCAGATTGCAAGGACTATGTTATTCAGCTTGTTTGAGGTCAGGCTTGGGCAGTATCCAATACTATGTAATATCTAATTCACACTGTCAAACCACAAGGTATTTTCAAAAGCAATGCTATTGCAGAATTTTGAAACCTTGGCAAAAGTATTCACCAAATGAGGGGAGAGGGAGCCCCCATGATAAGCTTCACCAAATGGAGATCATCATCAATTAGTCTCCCCGAAACATTTTAATCCCGTCATGGGAAACAAAACTTAGCAAACTTTGCCATTTTAATGATTATTCCTATTCAATATTATTTATAATATGTTAAAAAAATCAGTGTAACGTTTGCGAGAGTTCTGCCTGTGCTTTCCAAACCAGTCATAATCATTCTCGTCCTTGCTGTCGAACTCACTCATAGACACTGTGGCACATTTGTGAGAAATTTATCAAAAATGACTGAGGAGGACAAAAGTGAGGAAGAACTGGTCATCAAAAACATAAGCCTTCTGCTGTATGGGAACATTTTGGATTCCAAAGAGATGATACTGAGGAAAACAAATGATTGTCCAAAGGGTTTGGTGTCTGTTACAACTTGTGGAAACATAACCAACTTATTAGATAGATTCTATTGGTACAAAACAGAAAGTTCTATATGGATATAGTTTATTTCAGGTAAAGGTTCACCTAACTTGTTTGCTTTGTAAATATTGCACTATTTATTGCAAAAAAATCACATCATGATATTTGGGAAATTTCCAATATTGATTTTTCCAGTATCGTTTCTTTGATGTCAAACACCTTGTCCCAGATATAAACCAGAGACATTTGCCTGCATTGTAAAACACGTGTATGACTCGATCTGAAATCTGCTTGCACACCACAGCGATAAATCACAAATAGCTAAGCATTGTCTTTCTTCGAGGGATGGCTGCGGAGACCCTGCTAGTCCAAGCAGAGCCATGTGTGGCTCCACTCTCCTTAATTAGCTGGGTCGATCAGCCTTCCTTTGGCTGGCCCACACCATTATTCACCAAGCAGCAACGTATAGTTGGATCTGAAACACAACTGCATTAAACTTGCCATTAGCTAATTTGCCTGCCCACATATTTAATTTATGATTTACTTAAGTACCTCATGAGCGTTCCCTGTTTACTGGAAACAATTTGGTCTAATTCCAGTTTTAAGTCTAACTAATTTTCTTGACTTGGCGAAACCATGGGAAGCCGTAAGTTGATGAGTTTAAAACACTTACTGATTCCAGAAAGATCCTAATAATTTTTTTTTTTTCATTGTTTGCAAACTCAGCACAAAGGTATATAAGTAAAACTAAAAGTCATGAGTCTTCAAATTAGTTATGAATTAGGATCTCTGTGACCAAAACTTATCCAGTAAAACCCTGGGCAGGTCTTGTTCCTGGAGGCTGCTGGGTCTGCTGGTTTGGGTTTAATCTCAGCAGTATTGATATCGCACCATTTGAACCATAAGCCAACTTACCTGTTGTTTCACTGGTAAGTAATAGAGACTAGTATTTAGTAACTAGGAACTACACAAGTTACTGAAGAGTGACTCTAAAACTTTCAAAATTGTGCTACCATGGTTCTATCTCTGGAGTATTTTGTTCACCTTTGGAAACAGTACCGTCTTTGGCTTACCCAGCATGCCCTTGTTCGCGTTGGACAGGCACATGTCCTTCTCAGCACTGGGCAGTGCGAAGCTCACCACGAAACACTCCACGCCGTCAGCCATGAGCGCCAAGCCTGTCACCACGAAGAGCGTCCACTGGAAGCGTCCATGGCCACAGTCCTCTATGATGTTCTCGTATTGTTCTGCCAGTGACTCCTCCTCCGGGCCCTCTGCCTGTTTCTTGGCCTTGGCTCTGGCTGCCACACGTGCAGCCCGTTGAGCGGTCTTGATCTCGTCCGGGTGGGGGATGCCTTGGTACTCGCCCTCGTACATCTGGTCATCTTCATCCTGACCCTCCGTGACATCACTTGCAGCATCCTCTTCCTGTGGGGGGTAATCCCCCTGGTAGCCATATCCATCTTGGTCACCACCATAGGCGGTGTAGCTGTCTTCAGCCCCCTGATGGTAGACGTTGTTCTGATACGGGTCGTTCATTCTTCCAGGTGAAAACGGGCCAAGAGAGTCTTAATTCCGGAGGCAGAGGAAAACTATATCAGCATAATCCTTTGTGCCCTCTGTCGGAGGTGAGATGGCTTTGTTCCAGTCTTCCAGGTGTCAGAATGGACGTCGCTCTGGGTGTAGCTGTTCTCTGAAATGGCAGGGTTCTGTCCTTCCTCTCCTTGGGTCAGAGATCTAATGAGGCTTCCCTTGTTTTATAGAGAAAAATCTTTCTTTGCTCTCTTCTGCAGAAGGCCGGAGAATACACCTATTATAGAGAGGATATGAGCTTCAGGATCATTTCAGCACAGAGACTTACAGACTGTTTCTTTAATAAGCATCTGGCGTGCATTTTGACTTGATGATTATGATCAACAATGTGGTTTGATTACAAATATAACCTTTTGAAAAAAGTTCTAAAAGGGGCAGGAACCAACAATTTTTAGAATTAAGCATCAGGCTAAAAACAATATCTGCTGTTAAAAGGCATTCTTAGCAGTCTATTTTAAAATATTTATAAGCTCTACACCATGCCAGTAGTACTCTGGTGTTTTGTTGTGTGTGTGATCCATCTCTTTGTGTAGAGTCCATATTTTCCATAACGGAGCCTCTGAAGTGTCTCACAGTCTTTGAAATAATCCATATTGTGCCCCTTTATGTGGGAAACCACAATCCATCTGTCTCTGACTATCAACAGAATTCAAGCAATACAAGCGATGCATGCAAACAGAGAGATGCAGCCCTAGTGCTCTGTTTTTAATTACTGCAATAAATGAGCACTGAGGTCAGCCCGCTGACTCAGTGGCTGGGGCTGATCCTGCACACCTCCAGTGTCAGTGGTTTGGATCCCAGCCGCACTCGCTACCTGTTTGTGTGGAGCCTAGAAATTCCCACCCCCATAGCCAGACATGTGGCTGGGGTGTGTGGCTTATGCCGCCCCCATGACCCTCTCAGATCCTGACTAGGACAAGTAGCTGGAAGATGGGTGGAAAAAGCACTTGAAGGATTCCAGGGTGGCCCCATAAACTGATGGGAATCATTCAACATGATTGTAAACCTTCTGTTGATAATCCTCTGTTTATTCATCAGTTTCTATTACCTATTATGTTCATGTACCAGTGACCACAACCCAGGGAGCTGGAGTGGAAACATTCAAGGGGCCCAGCACATTACAGGGGCCACTGAATACATAAAATTATATGTTATATTGGGTTGGGAGCCCAAGATGACATTTTGTCAGAAGGCCCAGAATTTCTAGGTACCCCCTTTAATACACAGGGTTGGTAGCTTTGGTCAGCTGGCTGGGGTGAGATTTTCAATTTGAGACAAGTCAGCACATGCATTTACATGCATGTAACAGTTTTATTACCTTGTAAATAGTCTGTATCATTTGAAAACTATCCAAATACTTTTGATGTAGCTAATTTTAGGTTTATAATGGAATAATATAGATTTGCCGCATGATTTCATGCTTGAGCATGATGGTCTGAAGGTGTGAGTGTCACGCCAGATGCGTGAGAGTTTGCATACCTGAATACGACACCTAAAATGCTATAAAGTTTACAGCAAACAGGAGAGGGAAGTGAATGATTTTTAAAACATATTACAGAATGCAGCAAGATTCATATTAAAACTCAAGGATAATAGTGGGATGTAGGATTTACTTTGAGACTCTTTCAGAGCCCGTTTAAATACCGATGAGGGATAATGGCAGTAGCTCTGACCTGCTATGTCAAGTCAAAGATATGAAGAACGTCAGATAACTGTATCTGTTAGTTCCCTCTCTGTGTTTACAATCTCATATTACTGTAGAAGCCTTTTATAGCTTTTTGAGAGCAGCATAAGAGGAAAATTTAAACATTCTCTTTTGACAGGGATGGGTCTGTGATTGTGCAGTAACGATTTCCTTTTATATTTTCATATTTAAAAAGTCACATCCTGACCCGGTTAAAGAGATTATTGAGGGCAGAAGGAGGTTCGTCACTAGTCCTGAACACAATGGCGGGTTTAACATCTTTATTGCTCAGAGAGCCTGAATTGCTGTGAATCTGGGTTTAATTAAAGCCTCTTCGTGTTAATGAGCTGGCGACGTGGATCGCCGGTAACGTGCGATTTCCCTCAATTCGTATCTAATTAACAGTGCTGTGATAAGACATCGCTCACTCAGACACTGAGTCACTGTGCAATGTCCCAGCAAAGCTTATGATAACTGCCTGGTTTTAGTGGTGTGTATGCATTATAGGCATCGCTCTACCCCTTTTACTGGGGCACGTGTAAAACCTCACATTCAGTTTTCAACAACAAAATAATTCATTTGGCTGCGCATTAATTTATACTGATAATATCGGGGACAAAAGTGGATGTTTTTCTACTCCAAACTGTAGTAACGTAGTTTTAACCACAAATATAAGCAAAGCGCGCATATTCTGTGTCACGTTAGCGAGGACGCAGGATCGGGACTACGGTGAAATTCGCGTGAGATATCTGAAATGGAATTGTTGCCCTCTGAAATGAAAACCGGTGTTCTGTCGAGTTGAGCTACTTTGTCGAGTTAGGCTACCGTAGTGCTAATCGATAGCCCTAACCCTAACCCCCAA
>JAODKC010000021.1:9942077-9979092 GCA_026777985.1 Mormyrops attenuatus
AGTTAGGTTCTCCCCAAACGAGCTTGATGGGCCGAATGGCCTCCTCTCGTTTGTAAATTTCTTATGTTCTTATGATAGGGCCACAGTAGCCAGAACATCAGGGTACCACCCCTGAACCCTGATCCTGAAACCCATCCCAGAAAGCACACCAAAGAGGCACTGGTTCACATAACCGTCTGGCTGCAGGAGGAAACAGGTGGACCTCGAGGAAACCCCCTGTGTCCCAATGCGGGATCATGCAAGTTTCAGATGCACAACAAAGCCGCAGACGTGCATCTGATCCACCTGCCTGTACCTGAATGCATGGTAGGACAGGCCTGGACGCATCCACACCCATCTATCTCGATATCAAATAATAATAAAAATTGACCCTGGGGGGAAATTCTTTTTTATACCTCCCTCAACTTGCTCTTTGTAGAGCAGGGCAGCCACCTGTTGGGGAGCCCAGGAAGCTGGGGGTTAAGGGCCTTGCTCAAGGACCCACAGACATGCTGAAGTTAGGTTTGAACCAGTGACCTTGCGACTACAGGCACATAGGTTCAGCCCCCTGAGCCACACACTGCCCTGTGTCTGTGACATTTCTGACAACCTTGGAGGGTTCTTGGTCCCTCTATTCCCAGATGTGCAGAGCCTCACCGGCCACACTGTCCCCAGACTGTCACAGATTGATCTCTTACCTTCACTGGACATGTGATTTGAGAGGTTATTGCCACCTGTCTATTTCAGGAGGCTGTATGTCCAGCTCCACACTTCTGCCCCCCTCCCATGACACCATTATGCAGATCTGAGTTGCCCTCCCCTTTGGGGAGATGCTGCTCCCAGGATGGCAGCTGGAACCTTTAGCTAATGAGCTGAAAACCGCATGGTGATTATTCACATAGCTCTGAAAAGCAAGCAGCAGACTGACAGAGGACCGGGAAAGAATGTGTGGGGCATGGCCCCCCCACTGCTGAGGTCACACCCTCCTTACCACTCATGTGGGTGAATCAGGTGAATTTTGTGTGTTGATTATGTCCGTCTGTCCCTCACCTGCCTGTGCATAAACTGGACGAACTGAAACTAAGCCCTGATGTCACAGCCCTTCCCTTCATGGTGAGGCTGTACTGGGATGTTCCCACTGCCCATGAAAGCACAATGTTCCTTGGGCCTTGTGTCTTGTGGTTCCAATCAGACCAAAGGCTGCCTCACATCATTAAAACCCACAGAGGAGAGGTCTTGCTGCAGTATTATCTCAGGGTTTTACAGGTTCTCCAACAGAACCACTCTGTAGAGACTCGGATAACCGGGACAACAGGCTGCCTGATGAGGCTCACAGAAACCTTATCCCATAAAGCCGCCCCCCTGGATGAAAAGCTGAAACCATTGATTGACCATCACATGTGCTTCTGTGCAGGATCCTGCCTGTGACTTTTAGCATGAAAAAGGTAACTTTGAAGCTGGTGTCATGAATGGAGATTGGGTGGCAGGAATGTTACATGCTTTACAGCAGTGTGTAATGTTCTGCTGTGGGGCATCACCTCCTGTTCCAATAGAACATGTTCCTGGGGGGTGATGGATTAACTTTACACTCATCTCCCAACTGTTAGAGAGAAAGGTACATGAGATGGTAATCCTCACAGTGATTTGGAGAATGAAGGTAACCCCCAGCAAATCACTCACAGAGATTCGAAGAGCTCCACCCCTAGTCCTATTATCCACCAGTCAGCTCCCAGTACAAGACTACCTGTGCCCTGATGCAAGTGACTGATTCAAAATCCCACAGCCCGGGTAGAGCCCGCCCACTTTAGCAATCCCACCCAAATCTGTGCCATAAACCACTTCATCCTTCGTAGAATCCTCTGCCCTTATTACGTGCCTCATCTCGCATCAGAAGAGCATCACATACATGGACGCCATTATGTTTCATGCCACAGCGCTCCAAAATAACTTTGAATCACTCCCCTGACAAGTGTTTACTGTTTATTCATATCTGATTAGCTGTTTTCTATTTGTGTTTTATGTCACTGTAGTGAGGGAACATCCATCCACCAATCCACCCAATGCCAGGAAACAGCAAGCCCTCTTCCTAAGCTCAGGGTCTGTGCTTATTTAATCTGCACGGTGTTGCCGCTACCCATTGTGTGGCTGGGGGGCTTCAAACTGGAACAGATGCTGATTCACCCAGAACCAGTGAGAGGACAGGACTGAACGATGCAGCGCTTTCCAGACATTTAATTTTACCCCAATTATGTAAACTGCATTGATGTGAGTCCCGTCTTGAACGTTCTGCATTTGGCATGCAATATATTCCTCTGACAGGGAGGATATTTCACCTCTTTCATTTTGTGTTGTTCTGTTCAATTAATTTGTCCTGATATTAGTTGGGTGCAGTAAATACAAATTGGATGTGTGCAGGTTATCTCCTACACTGATTATTGATTAATTGGCTTCATGACTGGAGTTCCATAAAGCAAGGCATTGTGGGTATTATCATAATTGAAGTCAGGTTACCCCAGTCTTTCTACATACAAGGCAGTTGGATCACAGCTGGTATGATTTCAGCATTTTATTTTTTGATTATTCTATGCTTTTATAAAAAACAAATAAACAAGCAAACGAAAACCTACCCCTTTCCTAAGACACTAGAAAACAGCAGAAAAGACAAATAAACAAAATGTATTTTAACTTTTGTATTTGCTCTTTGCATTTAACTATAACAATTCAACCAAATGTTCACAGCATGGCATTCAGACACAGACACATAACCCATCACCCACTAGCTGGCTCCCAGTTTGGTTCCTCCTTGCCCCTTTGGTTAAACCAGCATCCACTACCACTGCTAATTAAAATGCCTACTCCTTACCCCATCCCTGCTTTCCATTTGCAGGCCTTCAATACCATATTTGCACATGCTTGCTATCGGTGTGGATCTAGGGATGGCCGGGGGGGGGGCCATGGCCATGCCCAAAAAATATGTGGCCACCCCTGCTGCCTCCCCACGCCAATATAATAGAAGCAAAATATGGATTATTTTATTTTCTAAGTGGGGCCATAGAAGAGACACTGCAATGTGCCCCCCCCCATAAATATAATTGGCCCCTGATGCCCCCCCCATAAATATGACTGACCCCTGATGAAGTGCCACTGCTTGCTATGCAATAATATGTGCTGTTACTGTGCAACCAGTGATTTTTAACAACAAATGGCGCCACAGAAGAAGTGAGATTAGAGTGTTTTTCAAATTAATTGTTTAGATGCAGTGTTACCGTGACAAATGTGATGTCATAATTCTGAAGATATGAAATGGGGTATAAGCACTATTCCACTTCAGAACAAATCAGACATTGAATGAGACACATTCAAATATGAAGTGATCCTTTTTAAACTGCTTTAGGTCCTCAGGGGTGGCAAAAGAGACAGGGTACAAGTCAGGAGTGCTCCCTGGATGGGATACCAGTCCATCACAGGGAACATGCACACTCACACACACACACGCACACACATACACACAGACACACACACATATTCATATTCATATGTTTGTGGTGACCATCCATTCATTTCTATGGGTATAACCCTAACCCCAGCAATGACAACCTTAACCATAAGTAACCAAACAGAATACAAGACTTTTGGCTATTTTAGTTTTTTTGATTGCAGTCACAGATTTTTATAAAATGTAGTTTCCCCTTGTGGGAACCAAAAAAATGGTCCTCACAACATTAAAATAATATATAAAATAATAAAATTATCACATTGTGGGGACATTTGGTAATATATACATGAGCCACAAAGACACACGCACACTCTACCTGCAGTTTAGAGATCGTAACAGCTTCACCCAACAGCTTGTCATTGAACTGCAGGAGACAGGACCAGACAACAGAGGGAGGAGACGTGAACTGTACACACACAGCGTCAGGATGAAGGTCTGAGGTGACTGTACCTACTGAATCAGCCCCGTCCATTGCTCATATCCATCCATCCATTTAAACACTTTTTCTGGTCAGGGTTATGGGGCCTACACAAGGCCTAGAAGAGATGCCAGTGAGCTGAAAGATCCGTGAGGAAATTATTCAGCAAGATACTAAGTTTAGGATTGATTCATTAAAAACTAATGGCGCCAAATGACAGCTTGGACGACTCCATCGGCAGTCACATGATCTAATTATCCCTGCACTCTCCCTGTCTAGGCGCTCCAAGATGACGAGATTTTACATCCTGCATCGATGGTGAATGAAGACTGGGTCTCCAGAGCTGAACACAAATTTCGATCAAAGGCACAAATGCATGAATCCTGATGAGATGCCGCTTGAACCAGCTGTGTTCAGGCTACAGGTGCATTGCCCAGCTCTGCTGCTACTGCTGCTAGACTAAGCACTGGAGAAAAAATATCTTCTGTAAGTAAAAAATTATGGTTAATGTTTTAGAACATACAGCAATAAATTATATAAATAGGACATAAAAGTCTTGCGCATAAATGCAGATGCTCGGAGGCAGACACACTATTCCTCTGCACTGCACTGTAGGATTTCCTGGTAAATCACGGGCCCACGTCACATTTGTGTCGTTTGTGGGTATTTCATTGTTTCATTTTACACTCCTGATGCCACACACACAAAACCCTGTTGATTCTGCTAAACGCAACAACCACTGAGACTGTCCTGAAAGACCACCCCCCCCAGTCCTGATCAACCTTGTCAATATGAGAAAAGAGATCGCTTTACCTCCGTCAGCCGTGGTGGTGCCTCCGAGTCCCAGTGCTGGGGGATCCTCGGTGGTCAGGTTGGTGCAGGGAGGGGGGGCAGTGTGTGTGTGGGGGGGTGGTTTCTTGATGCAGTCTGGGCGAGTGCTGCATTCTAATAAGCATCAGAAGGCGTCCCTCACCCTGAAGTAGTGCTGACTCGTGTGTTGGCTGGGGGGGGGGTGGCATGGCTCCAGCCGGCTGGGGGTCAGCAGCTACTGCGTGTGTTTGGGCTGGCTCTGCCCAGGGCCTCCCCCACGGCTGCCCATAAAGCACTGGGGACCCAGACGGAGCAACCAACAGGATGGACAGATAGTGGGTACACATTGAGTGGATTAGAGCCTGCGCTCTTTCCAGGGGGAGGAGCTTACCCACTCACAGCTCCCTATGCAGGGGGGCAGCTTGCCCAGATTCCCCCCAGTCCAGTTTTCCAGCCTTGCGTCCAAACTGCTGTTGGGTGTCTTCCTTTTAGCCCCCCTTGTCCTCCTTTTAGCCCCCCTTGTCCTCATTTTTGCCCCCTTGTCCTCCTTTTTCCCTCCCTGCTACCCGCCTTCCTGTCAGCAACTAGCGTTATTGTCTCCCACAAAACACACAAAACACACGCACACACATATTAGGGAAGCCAAGAACAGCCGTGCAATAGACATACCAGCTTCTGTACCATATGTTTGACTTAACACACACCCCCAAGTCGACACCTTTTCACAGGTATCATGGTTTTTGACCTTTTGTCCTCCATTGTAGAGTGCTGCCAGCGGTCACTCTATCTGTAGGACCGAGTATCTGTAGGATGTTGCTGAAATGCCATTTTGAGGAGCTCATGCAGTTATGCACCTATAGTAACAGTCTGGCCTTGAAAGACCTGTTTGTTCTGTATTGACTGAGATGCTCTCTTTGTACCAAAGTACACTGCTAGCTGCCTTTCAGTCATGTGATTAAGCCTGGTCCTCACCATAGGATACCCTGGCTGTAAGTGTTCAGCCACTGGGGGGGCGGGGGGGGTCAGCATTGATCTTTGCCAGGCACTGAAATGAGCATTTTGGCCATTGTTGGTACAGAGACAGAGACTTTACTTCTGTAATGATCTGTGGTCATATGTCTAATTAACCACCAGTACAAGAGAAAATTCATTATAAATAATGATTTTTGGCTGCAGTTTATATTCTGTTGTCGCCTGTGCTTCAGATACCTGTCATCATCTTGGAAGAGTGCAATGCAGATCTTTAGTAGTGCCTTTGGCAACACCTAAGCACTCTTTGAAGGACACTGATGGAGTTTATTTTTGCACAGTGCAGGGGGAGCGCCATCTAGAGGGCTTGAGCATACAACGCAGACTGGCTCTTGAAGAAGGCGGTCTGAGGCGGTGGGAGTTGGTCAGGGAGAATAGCTCTCAGTCCTACTATAGTCCGCAGTCATTGACTGGGAATGTTGTTTAAGGAGAGTTATGAATAATTACTGATGTAAACATGTTGCCATGTTTGTTGTTATGTCCTTGGCCCCGTGTTTTTTTGCCTTTCGCCAGGCCATGAATGTAAATAAGAATTTTGTTTTTAGGGACTTGCCTGGAAAAATAAAGGTTAAAAAAAAAATTGCTATGCTTAAAATTTATTTAGATTGTAAGATCATGTTATACCTATGCTTTTTAAATTGAATCAGGAGATGATAAGCGGAGCTGTTGATTTATTGTCTGTAGTTACAGTGGGTTTTTTCAGTTGTATAATATTGTCCTTATGAAAAGACCTCCACTTTAATCGTGTGGTACATCATAAAAAAAGCTGCTGACAAAATCGGGAGCGGTAACATTTTTGACCGCCCTAATAATCGCATCTGTTGGGCAGAGGCCTTCCTCTGCAGTCGTGCAATTTATCCATCAGTCAGTTTCCAGTAGCCTTTAATTTCATTAAGATCACTCTGACCCAGATGTATACCGTACTGTCCAATAGTCTTAGGACATCACAGAAAATGTTTAAAGCTATTTATCTGGGCACTAAGTATACACTGGCTCACAATATAACATATTAAGAAGTTATTGTTGGACAGCTAGATAAACACGACTTCAGTTCCCAAACCTGAAGGGCAGCCCAGCCATTCCGTATATTAGTAAAATCTCATAACCAGCTTATTTAATTAATTAACTTAATTAGTTAAGTAATTTGATGAGGTATTGATTAGCCAAGCATGGCCTGCTAGCGGTTGAGCCAGCAAATACATGGATATATTAGATTTTTACTGCAACTACTGGGGTGACTTTAGGAGAAACCGCTAAGCTGACACACTTTGACAGACATAATATCATCGTTTTACACCAACATGCAGATCATTTAAACATTGTTGTCTTGGCAGCGTAAGACTTTTGCACAGTATTTCCCATTTGCTGACAAGCTGCTTTAGGATAAAGTGATATTATGTCTAAGAGCTCCGTGTTGCCCCATGGGTGGTTAAATACTATTGCATTGTGTCATGATATAAAATTTTGACTATAAGAAGCCAAACCATTAACATTAAATTTATATCTGCAGCATGAGATTAGAATATTAGCTTAACGAAATGTGCAAATAAATCCGAGTAAATAAAACATGCATCCAGGTGCTTTATTTTTGCTCTATGTTTATACATTTATTTATCATTTCAAAGCTTATTTTAAAACCAAATGCAATCTGATTATAAAGTCTATAATGTCTCTGCCTTGAGCTGCACTTATTGTGACCTGCAGCTCTTGGCAAAATCCTACGTCCATTTGCAAATGAATCTGAATCTCCCAGAATGCTTTTCTCATCTGCAGGTCAATTTGATGGAAAAGTGTTTTGAATCCAACATCCTCATACAAATAGTCCTACTTCCCTTTATGGAATGGGAGTCAGGAGCCATTATTAGGTCAGTAGCCTAATCAGTCATTTTTAAAAGTATTATTTTAAATTTTATTTCTTTGCTCTCTGTCAACAGTGTTCAATATGAATTATATTACATAGGCAACAAAACTTGGTGGTGTATAAATAGTGGGGAGTGGTTGTGGTGTTCAAGGTGGGGAATGGAAAGGGGATTGTTTTTTATGTATTATCTTAAATATAAATAGTTAATCATGAAAAGAAAGCAAATATACATATATATGTACAGTGTATACACACACACACACACACACACACACAGAAGGGACCAAAAAATGTGTACACCCTTCAACAAAAGAAAAACCTGAGTAAAGGTTAAAGTACTACTAAATTTATACCGATATCGAGGGATGAATTTAAGTCACCTTTGAGTTCTACGTTTACAACAGGTGCTCAAAGTGGTTACCATGAGCATCCAGACACCTCTGATTATGGCAAAATATTGCTTGAGCAAAGTTGAAACCACTCGGAATACTGAATTCTTCGATCGGGGTCGTCCTCATTCAATGAATGTAATAATCTTGGGATGTAAATTTTCCATATTACTGTTTTAAGAATGTGTCGTATATTTGATCTTCTAATTCTAGTCTCACGTGCAGCACGTCTGCGGGTCCTTGAGCAAGGCCCTAAATCCCCAGCTCCCTGGGCGCCGCTACAGGTGGCAGCCCTTCGCGGACAACTTACTCTGCAAAGAGCAAGTTGAGGGAGGCGTAAAAGACAATTTCCCTAAGGGGATTAATAAAGTATCAATTATTATTATTATTATTATTATTATTATTACATTCACTATTGTGGTGAGCGTGTATTTCAACACCATAACCAAAGAAGGAGCACTTGTTGCTGTATGAGGCCGCCCAGGTCTTCTCTTGTGCACGTCGGCGTGGTATCATGGGTTTCAAACTTATCACAAATACGTGCAAGTGTCATGTGCATTGGAGGTTGTTGCAAACTCACATCTCCATCGTCGTTGTACTTCAACAACATTCACAAGTTTAAACCAACACTTTAAAATGATCTTGCGCTCCTCGATCAATAACCGTACCCCTGCTATTTGGTTTGACTGTTCTGCCTGTTACATGGTGACATTTGTCATAAGCATTTGTGTCTGAAATAGTGAACATGAATGAACATGAATGACTCCTCATATGATGATTTCATCCAAAAGAGTCTCGTTACTGGAGTAAGCAGAAAGGGGTAAATCTCATAGTGAACTCATTAATTTTACATGGGAGTTTCTCAACATGCTCCTGCAGTGTGATTCAGCATATCAGGAGTTTTGTATTTTGTCTCCAACAGGATACACATTTTGAGGAGGAGTATTTTTGTTTTCTGGTGGTGGTTCCCAGGGCAGCACAGTCAGTGGACCTGCATCAGTTTGCCACTGCTTTTCTCCCTCACCAAGTACTGCACTTCCAAGAACCCTTCTATCAAACTCCTCAAATATGAGGGTGACACTAGTCAGTGGACTCATCAGTAATAGTGTGAAGACTCCATAGAAATGGCAGGTCGGACAGCTAGGCCTTGGGGTTCGTCAGAACAACCTGGAGCTGAACTTTTGGGGTAACAATGGACTTCAGATGCCCCCCCAACACTGACTCCCTGCCACAAACTCAACACCACTGAGGCTAATGTGGAAACCAGGGGCGTTGTTATGATAGGGCCCCCCCAAAATGTTTTCTGTCCCCAGCCTCTAAATAAATGTGCATTTATCAGCTTAAGTCATGAATAGCTTTTTATATAATGTATAATAATATCGTATATAATATATGGGGGAAGGAGTTATACTAAACCAGTATTTCAGTTGGTTATCAAAAAGTGTAGGGCTTTAGTATTCGGCATAGGCATGATATCTGGGCTGTAGTATGAGCACAGGCATGATATCTGGGCTTTAGTATGGGCACAGGCATGATATCTGGGCTGTAATATGAGCACAGGCATGATATCTGGGCTGTAGTATGAGCACAGGCATGATATCTGGGCTTTAGTATGGGCACAGGCATGATATCTGGGCTGTAATATGAGCACAGGCATGATATCTGGGCTTTAGTATGGGAACAGGCATGATATCTGGGCTGTAGTATGAGCACAGGCATGATATCTGGGTTGTAGTACGAGCACAGGCATGATATCTGGGCTGTAGTATGGGCACAGGCTGCAGTGGCAGGACTTCTGAAGAGAAGTGTACAATGAGAATGAGGTATATATATTACCAAAGTGGGAAAGTTATGAAGCTTTACAAAACTTGATAATGTGGAAAAAGAAAATTATATTTTTAAGTAGCCAATACAGAAATGTTATACTGAACACATTTAGCAAAACAGACTAATAACAGGAGCTTGTCGTGTTACCTCAGGATGTCTAAAATACACTCTGAAGAATGACTTTGAAAAATAAATAACATAATTTTTACCAAAATTATAATCATAATAACAATAATTCTAGCTGGTAAATGAATGGAAGGTTTTATAGCTCTCTAAATATTCTTTTATTCAAAAAGAACAACTGAGATTATATCCTAAACCCACAAAGAATTTAATAAATGTATATATGTGTTTAACTTTTACCAGACTGCTCATTTATATGTAATGCTCTCCGAAAACCTTTTAATTAAACCGAAATTACATTTTTATCAAAGTAGTTTGGGTTTTCTGAGATATTTTAAAATACAGTAACTTCTTTATTTAACAAACCCCAATATAACAGGATTTGGGTTTAACAGTCAAATTGTATAACAGTTAAATTGTAAACTGCTATGTATTTTGTCAGTCATGCTGTGAATGTAACTCGTACATAGATCATTCTAATGTCCATCCATCCATCCATCCATCCATCCATTTTTTTCACTCTTCTGAACAGCTGACCCAGCTGCCTCAGCTCAGATGCACAGTTGACCCCCCCTCACCCCACCCCACCCCACCCCACAAATAAGCAATACCTCATTGCTATAAATTACTTACTGTACTTGTTTTATACATATTGCATTGTTTTGTGCATTTATACCAGCTGAGATATACACTGAGATGCAGTCCTGCACATTTTACACATTTATCAGCAACACATCCACATTGTATATATCAGTCGAACTGTATGTCATGTATAGCATGGTCTGATCTGGACAGTGTATGTATCTGCTTTATTTATGAGAGCCATTGATAACCAGACAAATTCCCCTTTTGTTTTGCGAACTTACAAAATATATTTGATCAAAGATTTTGATTAGACCAGGGGTCTCCAACTCCGGTCCTGAAGAGCCACTGTCCAGCAGGATTTTTGTCCTACTTGGCTTCTGATGAGCTATACCTGTTCTCAGGCAAGTACCAGGAACAGGTGAAGCTCTTCAGAAGCCAGGGAGAATAGGAAACCTACTGGACAGTTTGGCAGGTCAAAGCCATGCTGTTCAGATAAATCGATCACCCTCAGTTGCTTTAGTGTGCTTTGATTGGCCTTTTATTACACTGGTATAACCCCTGCTGCACACCCTTTGCTGCACAAAACACCTCCTGGTACATCATGGCCCTAACAGGAGAAGAGATAAATGATTTTATCTGCAAGAAAATATGCATAAACTAAAGACACTGACTGAAGCACCAGGCATTGATGTGCGCAGAACCACCCACACAGCGCCCCTGAAGCACCATGAACCAGTCTGAGCAACACGAACCATGCAGCGCCCCTGAAGCACCATGCACCAGTCTGAGCAACACCAACAATGTAGCGCCCCTGAAGCACCATGCACTGATCTGAGCAGCACCACCCACACGGCGGCCCTGAAGCACCATGGACCAGTCTGAGTAGCACTGCCTACACCCGTGGCTACTTTCCAAAGCAAAATTATCCTATCAGATCTTAAAATTTCCCCACCTTCTTCTCATTTATTTCTTGGCTTCTTTGCCCTATCTGCAGTCCTCCTTTGAGAGGAACCCCGTTGTCTCCATGACAGACCCCACCAGGGAAAAACATCCCCATGCTTTCACTGCCCCAGGTGTGTCCACACAGATGTGCTGCAGATTTCTGAAAATCTGTAGCACTGTGGAAACATGCCTATTATGGAAGAAGGCAGGCCAAGGTTCAACACATACATGAGTATGGGAAAAAATACTCAACCGCAGCTGGATTCTCCACCACCAGAGGGAGCACTAACACATCCTACTTAATCTGGATCGTGTTTTGTTCAGTCCAAACAAAGGTTTGTGCTTCAGTTAATCACCTAACAGAAAGAGAAGAGTGTTTTTACTGAGAGGGTTGCTGTCATAATTTCTAGCACTTCCCTAAGTCACTGAAAATGACCCCTTGTCAGCAGGCATCAAAACAGACATTTTCTCTGTAGTGAAGTTTGAAGTCAAATGAGGTGTAGCCTACTGTAGAACACGAACATGGCGAATTTTCTGCTGCATCATGTTATATCAGCTTGAAGGTTCTTGATAAAAATAGTTCAAGGGTCTCACTACAAATCTCCTCCGTTTCACAATAATAGTTTGAAATGGGCAGGAGATAAAGGGAGTGATGAGATTCAGTCTGTGTGTTCAAGCTTCTCGCAATGACATCACTGCTGGTATCATCAGTAGGATCAAAACCAGATCCAATTTCACCTACCTCTATGTCAAAAACAGGGTACATACTGCCGTGGGAAAAAATAAGAGACCACTCTATATTTTTAAACAAAATCTGCATTTTAAAATCCTGGTTTGATCGTGGTTCTGCTGGCAGAAGGTGACGTTGAGCCGCAGGCTGCTTCCAGGTTCACAATTTCTAAAACAGCAGTACAGAAGAATAAGGTGAAGCAGGAGACACTGGGAATGACTGGAAACCAGTCAGGTAAAGTGCGGAAGCAACATTCTAATGCCAGAGATGACCGTTACCTTATCTGACAGCTTCTCATGAATCGTAGGATGATATCAAGTGACCTTCAAAAGGAATGGGAAACATTAAGTGCAAGTGTGAAGTGCACAGCTAGGACAGTTCGTATCAGGCTCCTAGAAGCAGGACTGAAGTCCCATAAAGCAAGGAAGAAGCCCTTCATTAATGAGAAACAGGGAAGGACCAAGCTGCAGTTTGAAATATATATATATATATATATATATATATATGTATTAGGGCTGTGCATTGATCAAAAAAAATAACTAATTAATCACAGTGTTTTCTGTATTTAATCGTGATTAATCGCACAAAATTCTTAACATTTACAAATGTAAACTTACACAATTACAATTGAATAATATATAAATTTTCTGTAGCATAAACTCAGGAGTATCATATTTTAGATTTTACATTTTAATGAATTAACCTGTGAAAAAACTAAAATTCTTTACTTACACTTGTTGCAAACAAGTATCAAGCTGAGTTATAACTAGATAAACAAACTTCACTGAGAAGAAATGCCATTGTATTACCCATCAAAACATACAATTAAATTAGTTTCCATAAACATAGCAGTTGAAACTTAAAACTACTCATCTCTCATCAGATCAGCTATTGTAATTCTGAACAGTCACCATTTTACTTTTACATTCTGTAGTTTTGCTCACAGTTAATACACATGACAATAGATTCCACTATTCATCAATAAAGTGTACGGTGACACCAAAGTAGTTGTCATTACTGACAGATGTCCAATAATCCCCAGTTAGGGCAACGTACTGAGCTCTCTGTAACACGCTCATTTACAGTGCCCTCTCGTTCTCATATAGAGTGACTATTCTAGACATAATAGTTCTTCTGGATGGCAGATTATAAAATGAATCTCCTGTTTCTAGCTATCCATTTAGCTAAAGCCTCTGTTACTTTATCAATAGTTTCTTTCGCCAAAGGTCTGCTTCGAGTAGCACACTCAAACAAAGTGGACTGACGAAGAGTGCTGATGTCTCGGAAACTTCACTCGGGTGTTTCGCTCTCAGGTGATAGGCCAGTGATGAATTACAGCGATGATAACTAATTTGAACTGCAAATTGAACATATTGCTTTCGTTTTTTCTAAAGTGCCGTCTGGTAACGTTTTAAATGGATTGCATTTATATAGCGCGTTTTTGCTACTCTTCGGAGCACTCAAAGCGCTTCACAAAACTTTTAAAGTAGAACTTTCCACCTAAAGGTTTCCTTGCCTAGCAAAGCAAATGCTTAATAGCAAAATTGGACAAGTGAGCAAATTCTTGGTACGTCACAGGAAATAACAAAAGGATCATTAGTCAGGCACGTCATTTTTTTAACGCGTCAAGATGTCCAAATTAATCACAAAAATTAGCGCGTTAATTTCCCCAGTTGAAAAATGAGTGAAACAAAAAAATTGTGGTGTCTTAATTTTTCCTACTGCTGTACTATTTTTTTTTTACTTGGCCTATATATAATAAACTGCAAATAAAAGTATGAATGTAGGTAATAATGTTGGAAACATCACCCAGAACCCTTAACTGGTGTCTCTGATGCTGTTCAGATGTTCAGAATGAAACGTGATGGTGTAATGTTGCAGGTGGTCATCCTAGTTATACCCTAAACCATCAGACCTGGGTGGGTAGCAATATTCCCCCCACCTCCAAAGCTGGAGGTTCCAATCCTGCCCCTGCTGTGTGTGTCGAGCATTTGTCCTCGTACACCGATTTACTTCCACAGTCCAAAAACTGGTGAAATTGTGTCTTTAGGTAGCTTATTGTGTATGATTGTCCTGTGATTGACTGGCATCCTATCCAGGGTGTTATTATTATTATCAATAATATCCAATTTGATGGAACGGTTTCGCAATAAACAAGAAAAAACGTTCCCGGGAATATCAAAAAACGTGTATTATTTTAAATCACCACTAGAGGGATACACCATCCACAACAAATGTAACTAGCACAAGTTAGTAACAACTCGATGTACAGCACAAATTTCACATTCAATGTTTTTTGGCTTGAAAATGTTGCATATTGAATTAGTATTAATATCTTGATAAATACATTCACATTAAAAACTACCACTGACTTTGTAGTCATACATAATACCAAACTGTCGCCCGAGGCACTAATTTGTAAAGTTTTTTTCCTACAGGAATCTGTTGTACATGATATACATTTATATAATAGAAAAGTAAGAAGAATAAATACTGTAACAGATCTTTCATGGTCGGTAGTTATTGGCAGGTCAGCGACCATTTACACAAGATTATAAATCAACCTGTTAACCATAATTCTTAACACACTAGACTGCAAACGCGCCTCCTGATGCGCAAATCCGCAATACGCTCTTGAATTATGGGAATCGATAAAGAACGACGGCTGTTTCAGCCAATGATAAAAAGAAAGTCGTTCCTCGGACCTGTTCCAACCAGCGCTGGGTATCGCTACCTAAGTCCCGCCCACCTAGACGCGCTCCGTGAATTACCGGAGAGAGAAAGAAGTTTGCGCTCGGTGTTACATCGGTAACCAGTAAAGAAGGTCACGTTGTACCTATATTTGCTGGTGAAGGGTAAGATTGGGGCGATAATAACAGTGGACAAGTCCTGGACATTTGAGGGGATGACTGGGAGCAAACATTACTTTGAGGCTATGTTGGCTTGCGCTTGTTAAACTGTCAGCAGGCACGGAAGAGTATGAATTGTACTGGGGAGCGCACGCTTTGATCAGCCCTCATTTAAAGGTAAGGCACGGAAGAGTACGCGCTGTACGGGGCCGCACACGCTTTGATCAGGCTGCCTTTAAAGGTTTCCTGCGCGCAACGCAAGGACGGGAGTACAGCTGACTCTCTCCGAGTAACAGCGATCATCAAGGAACGTTTTTTTTTTTTAATTAGTAATGCTTACAAGTTCATAAAGTTGCATTGCAAACGGCGGGTTTCTTTCAATTGGGAGTATGCCAGTAAAATTGTGATCATTAGAGTTGTGTTGACATGTCAGTCGTTCTTCTGTAGTCCTTTTCTGGTAGTCTATCCATGTTATGTCTTGTACCAGGTATTCGAGATACTCAGTGGTCCGTTATAACAAAGGCATTTTAATCATATTGAGTTCTTCGTTAATAAATTTGTAATTTTAAATTCAAATTACATGTCTGTTTCACGGTGTTGTAGTCGGGTTTGGGGTTCCGGGATCACAATGCAGCACTGGGCATTTCTGTGCCAAATCTCAGCTAGTCTGGGTCCTGTCCAGGGACCTTTGGCAAAATGAACTTGACTTAGATTTGTATGATGGTGATGATGATGGTGAATATGGGTGACTTTAAACAGTCAAAAACAAACAATTAAGCTCAGTTGTTAAAACAAAAATAAGATCTTTAGTCTGTTTTGTGAAAAATAATGGTTAAGGCCAGTTGAGCAATTTGTGTCACTTACAGTATATTGCCACTATACATACTTCCTGCTCAACTGTGTGTGGTTGTGTCTGAAATCAAGTCTACCCACCATCTCAACAAATCTGTGTTTGAGTGGTGAAACTGAAAATGTATTTTAGGAAGTTAACACTTCTTCCACGCTATAGAACCCATATCTTCTCTTCTGTGTGAAACTAATTTTGTTACCAGTATGACATCTTCGGTGGAGTCCATCTCAAATTGTGTCACTCTGGAAGTTTTGAGGATATGAAATTCACTGTATCAGAAATATACGTGTAGTCAAGGACTGACACTTACTTTACAACTGGTTGTGTTTCTTATCTTTGATTTCCAGTGGCATTCTGATATTTGTGGTCCTGAGTTTGTGTCTGTAAAGGCTGTGGATCTGGTATGTCCCTATTTTCTGCCCCCCAAATGATTATTCCTGTTCCATCTGTTGATGTGACATGAAGGAAGTTTTACGAAACTACAGTGGAGGTTGCCAGCAGGGGGAAACAGTGAAGTGCTTTTGTAAGGTAGTCATGGCGACGAAATTTGTTTTGAAAGACGTTTTGATGCTTTCAGGTGGCCTTTCAGAATTGCTAGTTTTCAAAACTGTACTTACGGCGCAACATGATGGCAGTGTCCGTTTCAAAAGACAAATGGTTTAAAAAAATGCTTTGGACTAAGGTTTCGCAAGAGGACAATGAATAGATTGTGAGTTTCATCCACAGGAGACAGGGGAACAGCATCATTCTTCTCAGCTCTTTTGTATGACTGAACTTCACATCACAAGTAATCATTCAGAGAGAGGTCATAGAGGAGAAACCTCCAGGATCTCAGGACAGACACTGTTTGATTACAGATAGAACATTACAGATAGTATTTACTGGGAGAGGCTGAGTTTCTCCATGCAGAAGTTCTTGCTGCTTTGGCATCATGTACCTTTTGCATGTCACCGTGTTGGTAGAAATATTTCTGTCTTTGATGTGTTCAGCCCTGAATGGTGGTTAGTCATCAGGGCTGAGATGTTTGCCAGATATTTGCTGATTCAGATAGATAGATCTGTTGTCAAAGTGATAAAATCAGCAAAGGGAGGAGATGGTGGAACCAACTGATGTAGTGTGTAGGGAGGGAATTGGAGAGGGCTTGCTGCTGATCCCTGTGAGATCCCTGTTTTCCAGGATATCAGAGAGTGATCATGCAAACAGGCTCAAAACTCTGGCTCCAATTTCCATCTTAGCGGTGATAGAAGGATCTGATGGTCAGCGATATTGAAATCTGCAGACTGATCCTGGAGTTTGAGGATGGAGGAGACTTAGCTGCTGTAGTAGAATGATGAACCTCAGATATGGAGAGATGAGCCACCAGGTATGAAAACTGAGTGTTAATGAAGGGGGAGATTCCGAGGTTCTGGTGAAGAATACTGGAGAGCTGATTACCAAGAGAACATTGAAGAGATTAGAGATTAGTGAGTAATTCTGAACCAATCTGGATAAACAAGTTGTTAGGCTTGAAATTTAAGCTTTGATGTAAGTTTTTAATAAAAGTATAATGTAATATCTGTCACAAATGATGTTTTTTTTTAGTTAAATTATAATTCTTCCACACTTGTAATGAGTGATTTTTGGAGTCTTGGATAAGGTGGTCACTACTGGGACAGCTAGCTTGACCTTTGTTCCCATCTGCTGATTGAGGAGAGCAGCATAGTGTGTGGAACATTCCGGTGCTTCCCCTGTTTCCCTCCCACCACAGCTGTGCTTCATCTCCCAGGGCGCCGTTTTTACACAGCCGCCTAACTGTCATGCTATAGGTCTTGTCCTAAATTTACTGCCCGCCTTAGTAGCAATCCCAAGAATGACCACGATCGCACACTTTCAGCTTTGAAGATTTCTTGCAGATTCAGATTGCGGTGTTAGCTGACCAACCTTCTGTTCGAAGCATGCGAGGACAGCTGTGTTTTGTAATGAGTTTGCGCTCCTACCGGAACTGATCAGCCCACCGGTGTCTACAACAGTACAGCTGAAGTCTTGGTTAATTATTGCTCAATAGTTACTCGTCAGTCACTCCTGAGTGCAAAACTCAGCAGTTACATGTAAAAACTACTGTAATGTAACACAAAGGACATGAATGCTTTGGGTTTCTGGAGTATAATTTATAAATAAAGACAAAATAAAACCATTTTTGGAAGAACAATGGCACAAACCTCAGATCTGCCTTCAATTTCAATTTAGTCATGATCTCTGTTTTTAAAGACCACAACAGCACAAAGTATCAATGTTGGAGCTCTCGCAATGTAGTCATTTATAGCCACTTGTACCTACTCTGAGAGCTGCAGTAGTTAGGATGGAATCTGTGGACATCTGCTCCCTGCTAAGAGTAGATTATGAGGTGGTTTTTGTCATTAGGATTCTCTCCACGCCGGTTGAAGGTGTGTTTCCCAGTTCACCGTCTCATTCCTAATTTGTGCCGGTGTTTATAATACACTTGTGGTCTTCTCGTTTTGAGAGCACATTGTAACCGCTTTGTACATTCCTGTTTTTCCGGTTTGAAGCCGTTTTCCCTCTCGCGCGGCTTTCCCAATGCCTTAACTGTCCTACTTGCTGAGAATATTCTGCCTGCCCGGCAACTTCCTCTGCTGAAATTGTCCAGACGCCATTGTGGGAACATCACACGTTTTCTTTTAAAACAAAAGCCTTGCATTGTGCCTTCCTCGCGGATGTTTGCGATCGACTGGAAGTTAACAAGGCTGCATGTTTTGGTCAGGGTGACTCGGGTGAGGTAAAGGCTAAGCAGAGGCGCTGTTGTAATGATGGAGCTCTCTGTCATTTATTCACCTCCCTGTTAAACACAACCTGTACGACTATGGTGCTAAATCAGGGCCAACAGTTTTGTTAATTTTGCTAAAAAATATTCAGGTTTTAATGTTGATAAAATGACTCTTAAATTCTGTTTTTCATTGTACAATAACTTTCATTCAGTTCTCGATTTTAAAAAAAAAAAAAAAAAAACTAAAAAAATTTTCACTTTCATATATTTTGATATTTGAGGTCTTATTTTTTCATTTGCAAATTTTTTGTTTTCAGATTCAGATCTATTTTTACAGTTTCAAATCTTATTGTTTCGGTTTTGGACCTTTGGCACTGATTTGGCTGGGAGACGTGGTATCAGCTAAGAGGGGCATGGAAAAAGAAGTAACAAAACAGGCTGAGGACCTTCATCATTGCCTTCGGTATCAACTTGCACTAGATACGACATATCAAAGCCACAACCATGTATGGTATCTTTCGTTCATTAATATGTAGGTCTAGAAAACGTAGTAGTGACAGGAAATGCTGTTCGCAAGGGCTCTTGGGATCAGCACATTTACAGTCCTTTTAATTTTGATCTGTCGCATAGACTTCTGGCACCATCAGGGTACGTTTCCCAAAGGCATAGTTTCTAGCTACACTCAGTGACAAAAAAGTTAAGCACCCAGAAGTAATGGTCCGATTTGGATGTAATTTGGTACACATGCAGTCCAGCGATGGGTATGTAAATTATTTGATTAGCAAGGAGCTGGCATGTCTAGTCACCTGACACATTAGACAACATTACCAGCATTTGACAGAGCATGATAGGGTCACATTGTGGGTTTGGATGAGGGCGGGTGGTTGTATCATGAAATTGCCCAGCATGTGGGGCATGCAGATGTCACAGTCGGCCAATGTTGGAACCAATGGGCAGATGAGGGCACCCACACACGTCATGAAGGTGGGGTTCCCCCAAGACAGACCACGCCAAGGAAGTCGTGTTGTGCACCAAGCATTACAGAACCCCATGACATCTGCACCTGCCATCCGGACACAAGTAGGAGACGCTCTACCACACCCCATGTCATCCCTCACTGTGTCTCGACGACTGTCATCAGCCAGATTCCAGATACACCATTAACACCAGTGTAGAGACGGCTGCATGGACTGATACCATGTTCAGTCATGAATCTCAGTTCTGCATTACCATTGATGACGGTCGTGTTTGCGTATGGCGGTGCCGAGGGGAGTGGGCCAGTCCTGCCAGTGTTGTGGAGAGAGACAGCGGCGTTACTCCTGGCGTCATGGCGTGTGGTGTGAGCATTGCGCCCATACTGCCAACTCCGTTGTCCGTTTGATCTGACATAATCATTGCGATACGGTCACATGACCTTTCACCACATGCAGATTCATTTCATTTCCACCACTCCGTCTGGGTGGCTTAACTTTTTTGTCACTGAGTTGGAACCATGCAACTGAATGGGTCCGGCATCTTCCTCCCACTGATGAGTTTCGGTGCTGAAGTGAGTCTAGCGCAGGGGTTCCTAACCCACTGGTGTTTTTCCAGGTAGATCGTGAGATGATCAATTTGTACTACCTTATTTCATTGGTGGCCAACAAGTCAGTCGCAGTCTGCAAAAGGGGAGCATGGGCAAAATATACCGTTGCGATTCGGTAGCTCGCCAGGGTATTTTCATTGTAAATGTAGCTCTCACTGTAAAAAAGGTTGGCCACACCTGATAAGATCTGATAAAAATAAGATCCGAATCTGAAAACAAAAAAACTGAAAAAATAGGGCCTGAAAAAAATTACTTATTTTCTTTGTTTAAAAAAAACACAACAATGTATTCACAGTTGAACATCAAAGCTTGAACTTTCAGTTTCAGGTTGTTTTTTCAAATTAACAAAAATTATTGGCCCTGATTTAGCACCATATATGACCTGTAGTGAAGGAATGACCGCAGGGTGTGTATTGGTTCAGATAAACTGAAACTAAACTGAACTGTAGAAGAAACTAATCAGCATACACATAAAAGATCAACACAGGGTCATCATGGGTTATGTGGACCTTTGCTAAAGGACGTTTTTTTTTTTCCTCCTATGAATAAATATGGATAGGCATTTTATATTTTCAAATTTCTTAGGTTAGTCCAGTATAAAACATACAGCCTCACCCCAGGTTACGATGGGGTTATGTTCCAACAAACCTATCTTAAGGCAAAAATGCATTTTAATACAGATCACCTAACCTAACGCACATCACAGCTGAGCCTATAGCTTCCTTATACATGCCTAGAACACTTACATTAGCCTACAGTTGGGCAAAATCATTAACACAAAGCCTATTTTGTAATTATTTTGTTGAATATGTCATGTAATTTATTATGTACTGAATACGTATAATTCAGTACATTATTACATATAATGTACTGAAAGTGAAAAATATTTACCCATCGTAAACTTGAAATATTGTGGCATTGTAACCTGGGGATTGTCTGCATACTACTGTTAATCACTGCCTTGTAGGTATAGTACTGTACTGAGAAGGAAAGGATATTTCATGACTGTTTTAAAATTTATTATCCACTGTGACATTTACTACTGTCCTTTGCCCTCAGAAATACATTCTTGCAGTATAGTAGACACTGCTGTCTTTGCTGTGAATTGTACCCTGTGTGTTAGCTGTTCTGAACATTTGTGGCTTGAATCTCATTGTGTTCTGTGTAGAAGGCACTCTTGTTTGGCCATTGACCTGTAGGCCCCTCACTGCTGTTCCTGTCACTGGAGGTCAACCGATCAATTGGCCAAAAATCGGCCGTTTTTTAAGCATTTTATTGCATTCGTCATTGGCTAATTAATCACACTACTTTGGCAATTTAGTGATGGCTACACGTGGCTGCGCGTGGCTGCATGATTGATGTGCTGCCATGCAGAGCACTCACTTTGTCAATGTTGCAGTGTGGTTTATCAGCACCTACAGTAGTGAATTCCTGCTGCTTGCAACAATTTCACTTGATGAATAACATCCCCACAAAGACTCTGTGCTCTGTTGCTCTGTCACTTTTCTCAAAAATGAAATCATGAAACACCCACATGAGTCGACCTCTGCCTGTCCCCCGTGGTGTCCCTAGGGGTCAGCTGGCCTCCTTCAGCTGTGCCGTTGTGTCGCCCCTTGGCTTCGCGGCAGCGCCCGTCCCGCGGCCCTGCTGGCTTTCCGTAACCGGAGCGCTCCAGCCAGGCATGCAGGCTCCCTGGGACCCGGCACACCTGAAACCCTCTGTTGTCTGTCTTTGTAGGTTGAATGTGGGAGTAGCTGGAAAATAAGAGCCTTTCAGAAGACTGCGGATTCTTCTGCTGGTAAGACACCTTTAAGCTTGATCTTATGGGTTGTACCTAGACTCCATATGACGGGTCAGTGCTCTGGTTTTATTGTGAATTGGTAGTTTTTGTTAAACGTGATGCATTGAAACCTTGTGTTTGAGCCTGCTGTGGTCAGTTGTTCATTTACCCTGACTCAGGTGTGACCAGATTGTTATTTTAATAATAATAATAATAATAATAATAAAGCCATTGAGAATCTGTCATTCATTTCACATATACTTTTGATCATTGTGAAGACAAAATTCAGCTGATGTCAACCAGCACTTTCTTCATATGGAGGTTGCGGGGTATTATGATGAACAAGGGACTTTCTGTAACCACCATGTGATGAGAACTTGCATCATCTCTCTGACCCTAATTTCATTATAACAAAGCCAGACCCTCTGTAGCACATGCTACAGACATGAAGGAATTTTAAGGACAGATGGAACCAACAGAGAAGCTTCCAAAAGACAATAAACTATTTAAAGTTGTACTGCTGTTGATCACAGAAATCATGTTTGCTAATAAATGTGAAATTGAGTTCAATGAAATCCCCAAAGAAAATATTAGACATATTTATTTAGCAGGCACGTTTGTGCAAAGTGAATAGAAGCAGATGGTACATCAGAAGGGCACAGCTGTCAAGGAGATGATTTAGTTATGAGTGCAGCTAAGCTGGTCTTCCAGTCAGTAACAAGGGTGAGTCAGCAAGAGCTCTGCGAGTCATCGTTAGAACCTAACATCTGAACGCCACAAGCACTAGACAAGTGCAACATACAGGAAGAGAGCATGCAGTGTTGCCAAGAGACCATAACTAAAGTAGAACAAGTCAGAGCTAGAAGACAGAGCAGGTCAGTAGTGGGATGAATTAGCTAAGATCTTTCCAGGGTAGCTGTTTTTTATTTAATTTCATTTTGGTTCCCCCCCCCCCTTTTTTTTTTGTTTTTATTTTTTATTTATCATGGTACTAGGACACGTGAGTTCGGAGTGGCCACACTCTTTACACTGTACCTTTAATTTAATGTATAATAAAGTACTCCGAAGAGAGGGGGTGGTGGTGGGCAGAAATAATAATAATAATAATAATAATAGTTTTATTTTGGTTTTTATTTAATTGCATTTTGTTTTGTATTAATGGAGCATGTAACAAACTGTGCTTCTCATCAAAGACCCTACGCAGTGGTCGCTTGTGTCCTGGTAATCAGTCGCTGCCTTTGCACATTTGCTTGGTTCATCTCCATTTATATTGTCTTTTGCTGTTTTCTGCTGTTTGTTCAGATGAAAGTACCAAACTGGAAGCCACCTTACGACGAGGTCCTCTCTGAACACCAAACCTGCTCTGGATGCTGACACATGTCACACACCGTTGCTCTCTTTGGCTCTGCTGTTTTACGCCATTTCACAGTGGTTATTGGCTGTGAAGTGATCACACGCCCACATACCTCAGACCACAAGGTGTGATGTGGTGGACAGGTTACCATCTACAGAGTGCTTTATCCAACTCGTCCAGGGTCTGCATGGTGCCATGTGTGCTGTGCTACCAGGCCCGACTCGAGGTCGCTCACTGCAGCCCCACACTGTGCACACTGCAACCAGTGTGGAAACAGGGTAGTGCTGGGCATTGTTTAAAAATCTTCGATACTTATACTGGTACTGATACCTTGACTTCAATACTGGTTCCAGAATGAAACTTTTTCAATACCAGTTTTATAAAATATGTTTTAACAAAAACAAAATTACATTTCACATTATGTTACAAATCTTTAGTTTTATTATTTTTTAACTGTCATTTTTACACACTCAAAGCAGTTTCATAACATAAAAAATATTTCATTTAAGTTCACTATCCAAATTTGGCAGTCCAAATACATTTTTGGCAGTACAGTGTACCCTCCCTCATTCTGGTTCATTCCCCCCACTGGTACACTTAAATGGTACACTGGTGCTAGCAGGGTAAAAGAACATCTGTGGGCCAAACAAAAAGCAGAAACATCAATTCTAATGAATGAATGTATTGATACCGTTACGAATTTCAGGTCCTTCACCCTCCCTGGACAGATGTCACATTACAAAGATTGGATTAAGTAATTATGAGTTGCAATTATATTGTAATTGTAATTATGTTTTATTCCAAAACAGTTGAGAAATTTCTACAGAAACGTACAAACAGACCGAGGCCTTGTAGCAACGATGGCGATTGACGCGGAAGCTTATTTAGGAGAGAACAATACCCTTTTATTGCAGTCCTTAACAAGACTATAACAAGGCTCCTAAGGAGCACCAAACCCAAATACAACAGCGGAAACACAAGGTGGTCAGACGCTGAACTATAAGGTGCACATACGGTGGGAGATTTAGACACGCTGAGGACTCGCGTGATTGGCCAGGGCACACACAAGACACGGGAACATACACGCCACAGTCGGGAAAGTCTTAACCATAACTACTACAACAAGAAAAGTACAAGAGCTATTTACAATGACATACACAGGGCTATATCCATGCGCTCGCGAGGCATACAGGGACATGCAGATCCCACCGGCGGTACAATATGCTTGGCTATACTTGCACATTATCCAAATAAAAAAACCCCAGTATGTTTTTTTTTTTCCTGTCAGCATTTTTCCTACCACCTCACGGTACCTGCATATGCACTTAACCACAAAATTGCACAAATCATGGGAAAGAAGTAGCTTATACAGTATATGGTCAAGAGGTATATACAGATGCTCCTCTGCTTACGAACGTTCAACTTACGAACTTTCAGGTATACGAGCAAAGAGTCCAAATTGTGTTCCTTGGGCTCTCGTTTCCTGTCCGCAACATCAATTTTTTTTCTGCGCTCAAGTTCCACCTAGTACGACTTCTGGCCTCTACTCCTGCCGCGCAGCAGTGTAGCGTGCGTACTCCTGGCATCCTAGTTCTTAGTACTTGTGTATGCCCTTATGCCCTGTTTAATAACGACTTACGAACATTTTAAGTTGCGAACGGCCGTTCGGAATGTATCTCGTTCGTGAGTAGAGGAGCGTCTATTTTTAAAAAGAAAGATTTGCAATAACAGACATTGATCTATTCTGTATTAAAATGTAGGCTGATATCATCTGGTTTCAGCCTGATTGGTACGAAAGAATTTAATAGGACAAACAGTTTCGGAAAATGGATAGATGGTTGGATGGAATAATGTTCATCTTATTGAGATACTGTTTCTTTATGAAGTTGAACCACTGCAAACAGTTCAGAATGTGGTTTGGTTTCACCTGCGAAGCTGAGTAGCCAATAAGCCAATTAAGGGTCAGCTGCTCGTAAACAGCCTGCAAAATATTTACGAGTCATTGTTATTCGCATATTTTAGGTATAAGTTAATTGTGGTTTACCAAATTATTCTCTTAGTAATCATCATGAAAGCAGGCCTACTGTTCATGATAAAACATGCAATATACTGTGCAAATTCAAAGAAAGATTCTGTTGCAAAATGCATGTTTAATATCAGCGCGTTCTCCGCTGTGCACGCTCAGACCTGTCAGCCACGCACGTGAGCCCCGTCTGGCCGTAACGAAGTGTTTTTTCCTGCATGCCTCTACGACGTCTTTTATGTAACATTATCAGTCACCAGTATTATTAGATCTTGGTACCAGCATGCTGCATGCTTATTGGCTCATTGATTCGGATGAGATTTACTCTTTAGGTATTGAAATTTGGTACTGAGAGAGAAAGCATTTCTCGATACTCGATAGTATTAAGGAATTCGATCGGTGCTATAAAAGTATCAAAGTGTGGTACGCAGCCCTGAAATACGGTTGAGTGGAAGCACAACCGTAGAGTCTAGACGCCAGGCCCTTTGTGACTCTAAGTTAAGAAGTTATATGGCTGGATAGATTAATAATTACAATCCACTTGTAAACTTGCATGAATTACTAATTGATAGTATATGAGGGTCTAAAGTAAAATGAAGAATTAATGATGAAAATATTACTGTATGTGTTCTCAGTGTGTGTTACAGGTGTGTAGTCTAGTGTGGGGTCTAGCTCTAGTCCATTTTGAAGGATTCTTCAGCTACCAGTAGTAAATTATCTACTAAAATTACTCTGAGGTGAGGTCACGTCTAAGGAATGGTGTAAGTTTACTGATTAGGCTATGCTGTGAAAATCGCCAGACCGTGTGAGGAGCTTCATTCAGTTAGGGGGGTGAGGACTGACTGTCCGTTTATGGATTGACACAGTTGGACGTAGAACAGCGTTTCGGAGCTGTTGGCCCATGGGATAACAGAGCCTCCATCACAGCCAAGGAAGTGATGGTATTTGTCAGAGGCCCAGTGTAGATGGGCCACGTGGTGCTGGGTGGCCTGGCAGTTTTTGGTCTGTTTGTGTGAGCATGCCTGCATTTGTTCCTTCCTGTGAGTCTGTTAGAAGCCATGACGGGCTGTACTGTAGTTGGGTCTCTGGGACTCTTGCGCTGGAATGAACAGGAGCATGCAAATGTTTAGTGTGGTCTAGGGCTGCATGATTCTGGAAAAATAATGTGAATCGCAATTTTTTTGCTTAGAATTGAGATCACGATTCTCTGTGACGATTTTACTCCTTAAATTTAAAACTTATTTCACTCATTTAACTGCAAAAGGAAACGCAACAAAACACGGCTGTGGCAAACATATGGTTGATCCAGGACTGGCATATCAACTTCTGCCAGAAAGGAAATGCTGAATTGGCCATTCAGTAGCCAAAATAGCCAGAGCAAAAGTTCCAGTGCCTCTGAAACGCTATACAGCCGCTGTCTTGAAAAAAGTTGTGAACTCCGAGAACAACAATAAATGAGGTTAAACATACATAAATAAATAATTTATAAAACAAAGAAGGAGTTCAACATGAATTTCTCAAAAACCCATCTAGGAGTGATTTAAACAACAAGGATGAAAATGATTATGATTGTCTTTGCAGCGCTCATGCAAAAGCAGCGGAGGTAAACATTACACTAATTTTTAAACAAATGCTAAATAATCTTGAAAAGGAATAATAATTAAAATTGCAAAACTTCATTGATTTTTTTTTCCTATGACAAAGTAAAAATGTATTTTAAACTCCCTGCACTATAATGTCCATATACAGAATTGAAAGTAAGAAAAAGCCTGATCTTAATCTAGCTGACTGGCGAAGTAAGAATCGCAGATGCAAAACATACAATGTTGGTATTAACACTGCACATCAGCCAGCTCTATAATATACAGCCATTTTTCAAATTCAGTACAAAATACCCTGCCTCACGCTGTAATGTCATTCAGTGTCAGTACGAGTGTTTACACCAGTGGAAAGTCAACACCTTGAAGTACCGTTACTTTTCGTGTTTTCCTCAGGAACCAAAAGTAAGGTACCTGGTGTGGTGGGAAAGCGCCCTTTAAAGAGAATGCAGAATTATGGAATGCTTGAGACTCTAGGGGGAAAAGTAGTGTAAAAAAGTAGCGCTTGTTTTGATCCAACTGATGCAATACAATGCTGAAGAACCGTTGTAATTTAGAAATGAGGTCGCACAGAGGTGTGAATCGAGATTGCAGAATTTTTACGATTACTTGTGCAGCCCTACTGTGCTCTACTGTCCACTAGCTCTGCCATAATGCCAGGCGATGGTGCCGGTTTGGATTTTTTCGAGTGAACTGTAATGGCGGGTGGGGTGGGAAACAAAGCAGGCAAAGGAAGCTTTGAGTCGATGCTCTTCCTGCTTCGCACCTCGGCCTCGTGTTAAGGCTGCAGATGCGGTCGCTGTCATGTTAACCAGGCACCAACGACCATCACCGCAGGCAGCACAGAAACACACAGGAAGTGGAGGGCTGCGCCTCTCACCAATGCACAGGTTTCCATGACTTGACTTGTTGCAAAACTCGTGTTTGTTGAAAAGCACTTGCCTCACTCTGCCTGGCCTGGTGACTGCTGCGCCGAGCAAGCCAATCAGCACCGGACCACGCATGTGACAGGTCTCAGATCGGCCTGTATTTGTTCACATGCTCGCTTTGAGGTGGCTGTCCTTGTGTGAATCCTGTCGGCACATAACCAGTACACACACAGTTTGTCTCCAGTGGAGTGGTGCCAAGCTGGCGGCCTTTACTTTCGGTTTGCTAAACCTTTGCTAGAGGGTTTCAGTTCGAGATCTGAAGAACTGGGGCTGCTTCTTGTGCAAGTTTAAATTTCCGACTGCACAGGGTTTTTGGGCTGTGCAGTGCATCTGAAAGCTCGTCAGACCAGAACACTGCACAACAGAATTATTCAGCCTGTGCCTCTTGGTGCATTTTTATACCAGACAGAAGTCAACTGTAGCCTGGAATAATGAATTATAGCTATCATTTTAATGTAATGTGTAGTGGAGATGAATTGATTTTAACCAGGACTTCGAACCAGAATTTTTTTCAGTCAGTTTGTTCTGAGCAGAATCGGTATTTTAACATTTGCAGTTTTGTGTTCCAGCTTTAATTATCATTCCCAAACTGGTTAGAACCAAAGGAAATACCAGTGAATAACATTCCATGTAGGGCTGTGTGACATGACAATATGTATCTTTCAGATGGTATAAAAAATGTCTATTGATGGATATTTTACTCTATAGTCTTTACCGCTAATGTCTTAGAACATTACAAGTGTTTAATTGAATCACTAACTAACACTGTAGTCTACTCTAGACTGTCCTCAGACCGAAATCCACCATCGCTGAACTTCGTTTACACCTTTTGTCAATCACAGAACTGGGTGTGACCCGGGACCCGCAGTGTGCTCGAGTAACAACAACAAAAAGCACAGAGGCATATGACCCGTGAAGCGAAACTCAAATGAACTTTTATACATGTACGCTTTTTCTGTATACATGAATGAAGACACTGCTTATTTAAGCCAGGTTGTTTATAGTCAAACAACAACAACAAAAATGTTTTAGGCTACTCAATAATCTACAACAATAGTTCAGTAGCTTATCCATCCATCCATCCATCACCGTAACCGCTTGATCCCAACCGGGGTCGCAGGGGGGACCGGAGCCTATCCCGGGAAAGGGGCGCAGGCAGGAACCAACCCCGGGCAGTCGCCAACGCACTGCAGGACACACACACACAGCATGTTATTAACCAGTTACTATTGTTTCAAATAAATGTTTACATTTCAGAACATTAAAAAATATAAAGTTTCTGGTTTTGTTTTTATTCATCGCAAAATAATGATTGTTTCTGGTTTTCATTTTCGTTCCATGAAGTGGTTCAAAATCTTGATTTTAATGTCCTCTGTAGTTTATTTAAGCGGTTTAATTTGTGCCTTTCTGATTTAAAAACCTGTCGTGTCCCCCCGTGTACAGGTTGGATGGTGTTAACTTTTGGGGCTCCTTCAGAATGATTTCAGATTGTAAGAATCGCTGCGGAACAGTTTATCTGTGCCTATGCTATTTATTGTGGAAGTCAGAGCTGCTGTTACGTAATTGCGAATCCGTTTGATAGAGGTCCAGAACCTTTCAGTCCCCCCCCACCCCCCCAATTAACGCACTACAAGTGTGGGCAGAGATGGATGGATTTGGCCGTAAAGCAGGGAAGGCTGTTCCAGGGTTTTAGAAACACATTAACACAGTCTTTGTTTCCAAAATCTGTATCTTATGAATGTAAATATCCGTAAGTATTCCTTTACTTAATAATCTAATTTTGCTACCCTGTTAGCAATATATATACACCATCCATAACCTGCCTGTGTTCTGTGCAAATGAGATCTTTGTTTTTTCTTGCTTGGTCATATTTCTTCAAATTGTCACATCTGGTGTGCCTGTCCTCACTGGCTTAACATTCAAGAGAAACAAACCAATATAGCAGGGGTCCCCAGTTATGGTCCTGGAGGGCTATACAATACAGTTTTCAGATTTCTCTGCTCAAACACATATTATTCAGCTCAAGAGCCAAGTACCTAAATATAATCTGAATCTGAAATACCCATGCTGACCTATAGGGTCCTGCATATTTGCACGTAAACCCGGGCCCCCTGCTTTAGGATGAGGTGGCCTATGAAATTCACCTTCAAAGGACGTACAGCAGCCTTGTTTCTGGGACTCCAGTGCTGGCTGCCTCGTATCTTACGTAATCGGCTCCCCAGCATTTGTGGCAAATCACCAGGCACCTCGCTCTATTTGATGTCTCCTGTGTATACAGAGGAATCGGCAGTCAGTCAGCGGCACCCGTGCCTGTTTCAGAGCCATTTGTGCTGGCAGGGTCCTCGCACTGGTTGACAGCATCGAAATAGAACAAGAGCAGAATCCTCTAGAATCACCTGTCTGGCTTCCTGGACAGAGGTGTCTGGCCTTTTGACCTCTGCTGGTCAAGTTGAGTGGTTTATTTTGTTCTCCTCCTCTTCATTGCTGTGCTTGTGGTTTCTCTTTGAAATTGTGAGGTTCCAACCTGTATGCGTATATCTGTTGAAAGCCTAGGAACCTGCTTTTTGGAAGCTAGCATGGCATGAATGGGGTTCGACACAGTAGGCTCTCCTCCTGGGAACCTGCCGGCGAGTGCCGCAGACCACTGATAAAGTGGAAACTCCCTTCTGCTTCTCTCTGGCACGTGTCCAAGGTCCCAGTGAAGTTGCAGGGGCTGAGGGCTGACCCCTTCATCAGCCTCCTAAAACAAATCTCCGGTGAAACTTAAACCCCACCCTCTCTTGCCCCCAGCATGACACAGTTACTCAACCAAGACGGTCCACACTGAGATCGCTAAGGCAGTTTTCAGTTAATGCGTAATCCACCTTACTGGGGTGGGGGGTCAGCTATGACCTCGGTGTGTTTTGGATGCACAGCTGAGTGCGTCAGTAATATGCTTTCATAGAGAGGGGCCTGCCGTGCGTGGGGAAGGCCACACACTCCTGCTGGGAGTAGGCAGGCTGCTGGTGGCTGCTGTATCACCAGTGGACGATACGCAAGGCCCAGTGCTGCTCATAGGCTTTCCCAGCTCTCTGCTGGGTTGCATACACTCCTCCTAGTTCTGACTGGGTTTTCAGAGCTGGTTGTGTGGGGGGGGGCATGCTGGTTTGGGGAAAATCACCGCTCACTGCCTTATCAGGACAGTTCCCTCGATCATTGATCATGAAAGTGCTGAGTCACAGTCCACAAGGCCCAGGGGTAAACACTGGCACTTCAATATCGTTTAAGGGGGCAATTTTTTTCCCATAAAACAATGCAAGCATTTCTCCTCTGTCCCTTTGTGCTTAGATGTGACACAGGCAAATGTGTGGTAAGTAAATATCACTGTGGTCACACCGGATGATCGACGTGGGCCGCCGTTGGCTACTTTTGCCTGGAGCCTGCTTCTCAAACAAGCCCTCTGTGGGCATTTTGTTCGGCTGTCTCTCACGCCGTCACCACCTTTGCGTGCCTGCTGGCTGGCTGGCGCGGCGTCACCTTTCAGGGCCTTAGCGCGCACTCTCTGGGCCGACCTCAGCTCAGATGGCTGCTCAGTCATGCAGAAAGTGGCCGTATGAGGTAATATGGAAGCGACACAGAAGCAGGGACAAAGACCAACTCTCATGGCTTTTCATTTACGTTTCTGGGTGACAGTGTAGGCACTGGTGTGACGTATTTGCAGGGAGAGGAATTTCTATTAAGTTTGCACCTTTAGAATTTTGCTCCCCCCTCCCCCTAGCCCAGGCTTCGGCGATCGCTGCCGCCACATGTGGAAGTAAAGCCGACCCCCCCCCAGCTGAGGATGTCTCCCAGACTCTCAGCACCGGTCTTCCTGTTGTTGTCCCAAACGGGCCTTCCTGTTGTCTTTTACACCTTGTTTTTCTCTACTGCAGCCATCCTCTGAGCTCCACAAACCTGTTGTGCATGTTTTTGCCCACATGCAGGCGCTAGCGGGACCCGTCACGTACCTGGCTCCCCGTGAGGCCGATTGAGTGAGAGGGAAAGCAGCGTGATGCTCAGATGCTCCCAGCCTCATCGCACAGCCTATTAATCGGGATTTCCTACTTCAGATACGCTAATCCTGTCATGTAGGGCTGCCTAATGGACAATAAATGAGCAAATTACCCTCCATAGCGCCTGCCTTTCCTGTTCAGGTTTAATACTGTGCTGAGAGGGAGGCCCCGCTGAACACAGGAAGCCCGTCCTAATTATTCCCACTCCCAGTTGGTGCCCAGTCCTGCAGCAGCCTTGACCTGTGCCCCAGTCACTGGACCAAAGCACTGCATGGGGGTGTGCTCTGTTTAGCTTAAACACGACAGGCTGGTACTGAGACTTGGTGGAGACACCGGTGGGTGAGCTGTCCATGCCAGCCCAGAGTTCAGTGGGTTGTATGAGGGAGGGGTGGGCTGGGTGTGGTAGACGATTGGCTGGCACACCCGAAACAACATAATTGCCATCCTGGCTGGAGTAACTGCAACACAGCATGGCTCCTGATAAGTGTGTGCTGACTGGACACACCCCTGTCACATGACCTAGAGACGGCCTCCAGTCAAAAGCTCGGTTTGTTATTTTGAGACTTGCAGTTCCTGGTGATGCATAATGTGCCCTGATTATTGCTGGCATGCAGGCAATGAAATTTAAACATTCAAAAATTCAACATTTAAAAATGGGTTGAAAAAATAAGTGTCACACAAAGAGTTTATTTAGGACCTGGGAACGTTAAAGTAGTTCGAAACCGCATTAGGTATCGCCCTTCAGAAGGAACGTTTTCGTGTGGCATGGTGACAGGAGATGGCACAGGCACAGCCCCTCCCCCACTTGTCGAAGCCCAGCTGGTCTTATCCAGCCCAGTTTGTCTTACTTCAGTGTTACTATATGTGTATTCAGTACATCCTCAAAGTCATCACTTGGTACACAGGAAGTGTTACAGAGAATTTGTTGTTTTAAAAGTTGTTGTTGTTAAATCTTTGTTGTTGCTTTATAAATAGTTTATTTAGTGAAATTATTATTAATATTATTATTGATATTGTCCTTGTTGGTGTTGTGGGATTAATAATATGGTTAAGAATGATATAGTAACAACATAGTAATACTCTTCTTTGTGTTTGTTCATACTAAACTGGCATAATCTGCTTCGCTGCTTTGTGCTGATGCCCTGCAGATCGAGGTGGTTTCCCGCATATTTTAAACAGCCGTATATGGATACTTGAGTCACCGCATTGAATTTCCTGGCACGCAGCTCCATCTGATTGGAGAGCGTGTATCGTATCACCCGAGAGCAATATTGCAGTGTGGCTCATATTTTGAAATCGCTTTCATCCCTGTGAGATGACACCTGCTTTGACACCTCCCCTTTCCTGCAGAGGCACATTTTTGTATACAAACGTTTTTTTTTTTTTAAATCCTCTGAGCCATCTCTCAGCAGTGTTTCTCGGTGCAGCCTGTTAGCGGTAACCCTGTCGGCTTTCTGGCCTGTGTCGTGGAAGTGAGAGCAGGGCCTCGCCCTCGCTCCAGTGCCCGGCCGCGTTACTGCTGCAGGGAGGCAGACTGCAGTATCCCGGCAGGATGATGATGCTCCTTTGAAAATGAGACAGACGCTTCAATGGCGCCTCTCCGGGATTCCAGCCAGTCAGGGAAACTGGGGCGCGGGTGTCCTGGCCGAGCCAGTGGCAGGGAGGTGAGCTCTGCCCGTGTTCAGGGGCCCTGGGGGGTATCATCAGAACCAGCTGATTCTCCTGTATATCTTGTCCAGCCTCATTCTAACAGAGGCTGTGCACATTAAGGAGGCCATTCTGAGCAGCCGCACAGATCTCTTCTGATTTGCTGAAGGTACAGACTCTGCACCTTGGTTGCTTGTTAAATGCCAGGCTTTCATAGGTTCACGGGCCAGCGAGTTGGCCAATCACATGTGTGGTGTAGGGTTTCAGCCTGGCTAAAGAATAGGCAGAGGCACCCCCCCCTACACAAAGCCGTGGGATCTGGCAGCCCTGACCAGTCAGAGACCCTCTTGCATTTGCAGGGTGCAGTGCTCCGTGCTGACCTGGATCTTTCTGGCTTTCAGTCTTTGTAGCATGTGGTCTGTGCCGGACGACGTGTAGCTTTACGCCCAAAGCATAACAGACCTCTTTCCTTCCATTTGACGCATCCAGGAAGCTCTCTGTGTAACATCAAACTGGGGCTGGACTGGGTAAAATTTGGTCATATGCGTCAAGCCCTGGCGGTCAGTCACCCAGCTGCAGGCACTCAGTCTGGCTAATGCTGCTCACATAAGCGAGCGGTTTCAGACCCAGCCGTCCTGCTCGCCTGTCTGCCCCTTTTTTTTTGACCACATAATAGCATGCAGTGACCGGAGGACAATGTAGCCTGGCCCTTTTCCCTGCGAGCCATTTAGCCTGCTTCCTGCTCACCACATCACAAACAGGAAGAGGCTCTGAGTTTTGCTGGAGCTTTGGCTAAAAGGGATTCGTTTCTGAAGGCAGACTGAGCTGACCGATAGAGCTGACCTTTGGCACCTGTCTGAGAGCTTGGTTCCTGTATGTTTGTAATCATGTTGGAATGTCGCTGTTATGAGGGGCACTGGGAAGGAGTAATTAAACCATAAAGTTATTGTGGTGATGCTGTGTAATTCTGACAGAGATTTCCTGGTCGCTGTTCTGTTGGGTCCAAATGGGCAACACAGATCCAGGAAGACCCAAACGGGAAATTTAGACGGGTGATTGGGATCAGATGGAATCTTCTGCTCCTTGTCCTCCCTGCACCTGTGTCTTTGAGACACTGTGTGCTCGCGGTGGACTCTGACCGGATGGACGGCCTAATCGATGAGGGTGGCCGTGTGACAGCAGGATGGGTTCCGTTTGACTTCGTGGGGTATGTTGACCTACACCAGCACCCTCTGCGGCAGGCTGTGACTCACGAGCTGCTCACTCCTGCATGAAAATGTATGACCTGAGGGAGGCAGCGTAGAGTGTAGTGTGAAGGAAGGGGGCCAGAAAGACAGAGGGGACCTGGCAGTTTCAGGTTATGAGGGAGTGACCACAGGAATTGGAACAGCCCACTGCTGATACTGGGGTGAAATTGACAACAGTCAGCACATTTTGCATGTGAACATCATTGCTCACGGATATTAAAGCTTCAAATAATTATTATTTAATTAAAAATAGTTCATGCCTTATTTCTCCATAGAATCAATTGTTTTTTCTTTAAGCCACTTGTCTGTGGTTTAGCTTACATGAGAAACTAGTCACTTCTGCTGTACTTTAAACTACAGCTTAAGCGTTATTGCTACATGACTGGTAAATGAGATTTCTGTTGTACTCTAGTTACCGTACAGGTGGTAACATAAAACCAGCTCTGAATGCAAAATGACCATTGTGACTGAGACACAGACCACCAGAGGGGCTGACACAGGAGTGTTGTTCCGTCAGCCAGAAAAGACCTCACTAGCAGTCATGGTGTTGCCGCCCCGCTGGCTGTGTGCCTAAAAGACAGCCCTCACCGACACAGATGCACACAGTATTTCAAGCTACTTCCTTGTTTTTACCCATATGCGTCGTTTGGGGGTTTAAAGTTCCAACACTGGTAACCAATATTTTTTTTTTTTCTAATACTTCCAATACCAGTAACTGACTAACTGGGAGGAGCGGGGGGTCACCTGTGGTGAAACTTGCTGAACTTCCCAGTGCAGATTAGTGCACTCGCTTTGTTGTTTTTTATTCTATGGAAAATGAAAGCTTGATCTGCTGGACAGACTTAATAATGACATATAAACATGTCAAAGGTCAGTAGTTTGGGGCATCTTCTAAGTGGGGAATGAGCCAATGAAATTCCTTGATCTCCAATAAGTAAAATGACTGTCCAATGCATTCATCTCCATTATTTTAGTAGTTATGTCTTTAGCTCTGGTACTGTTAACTTTGAATATTGATTAAGTTTGAATGTCAGCTGGCATATCAGCCAAGATCAATACCTAGGACTAATGCTGGTATCATATATTGATTTTTAAGAAATACTGATATGTTAATCGATTCATTATGGATCTCCATGTTAATGTATGCCGCTTCTGATGACTGTTTTGCTTCACAGTGTTTTTGTCTGGTAGGATGTTGACCTCGGGCGGTTGCTTAGGGGGGCAGTGAATAAATAATGACCCACAGGATGTGTTACTTTTCATCAGGCATGCGCCTGGATGCTCCTTGTGCCTAGCTAACCACAAACTTGCCTGTTTGGGTTACACTGTCTGGACGCTCGAGTTAAGTTATTGGGGGGGGGGGGGGAAATCCCATAAGGCGCAGAGTGACCCTGTTCATAAAGTACTGTCAACTCTCAGTATTTATCTGTTTGCTTTTGCAATGTGACTAATCTCTTTCCCCCCCTCCTTGTCTTTCCCCTTTAGTGTCCAGTGTCATGAAACTTAATCCACAGCAAGCCTCGTTGTGTGTAAGTATTACGCGTTTTATTGGTTGGCCTGGGATAGCATGCCATGTGAATATAGCTGGACCCACTGTGTGAAATGGAACCTGTATGCTGAAGACTGTTTTCTGGGTGGATGCCCACATAAATATGAGGGACCTTTGAAATGTATTTTCTAATGGCTGCTGTCAAATATGATTTGATAGAAATCTTGTTTTTGCTGATGCTGTATATTTTTAGTCTGCCTTGAATCCCAGCAGGCCAGGGGTCTTGATGCTGTGTGTTGATCTTTAACCTTGTCATCTATATTCATACAGACCATTCTGCTGCACCCTGTCCTTCTTATACTGCAACACACCCCCCCCCCCTTCCAAGACCCTCGCGCGGTATTGGCTGGGAGGGGGCAGTCCTGTCATTGGCCTAACTGCAGGGTCCCTCATATCCGCATTTTTAATAGGTTGAGAGAGACCTCTTGGCATATTAGCACAGCGATGATGCTCGTGGTTCTGTGCTGTCCCTCTCTGCTGTTACCGGGCCTTACACAGCGATGATGCTCGTGGTTCTGTGCTGTCCGCCTCTGCTGTTACCGGGCCTTACACAGCGATGATGCTCGTGGTTCTGTGCTGTCCCTCTCTGCTGTTACCGGGCCTTACACAGCGATGATGCTCGTGGT
>JAODKC010000021.1:9982731-10002537 GCA_026777985.1 Mormyrops attenuatus
CCCCAGCCCTGTGTTGACAGTACTGTCCCTTAGAAAGGTCACCTATCAGCAGTAAATCTTTAACCGATGAAACGTTGTTGATTCCGCTGGAGCAGAGACCAGATCACCCCCGCCCCCCCGAAGACTGTACTGCCCCCTTGTGGCAGGGATTGTTTTTGCGACATGGCAGCTTCACTGAGGGGTGTGGGGTGGGGTGAGGGGGTTGTTGTTTGTTCTGCACCCTCTGTTATTTCAGTGTGCTTCCTATTGTTTACCCATCCACCTCTTTACCGAATGGAAATTTCCGGAGGCTGCCTGCCGAGACGCTGTGCAGATCAGCCAGCAGTTCCGGGGAGGCTGGTGGACTGGCCCGTTCGGCACACACATCTGGGGCACTGTGGATGTTTCTGTGTTGTCCCCCCCCCCCCTTACCTTGCTGGCACAGTGGCTGGACAGAAACAGATGACTCTTGTGGGGGACGTAGCCATTGCACCTCTCTCCCCCACCATGGAGGTCCCTGACGCAGGTTTCCATAAAACCCTGGGTTTGACAAGAAAGCTCAGCCAACAGGAGTTAGCTAACAAGCTAATCATTTACCAGCCTATAAATGATACTGAAAAGGTCACAGAGCCACACTCTGACACTCGCCTCTCCAGTACCCCTGAATGCCCGCACGCGCTCCGCAGGAATCATGCATTTTATGATCATACCATCACTGGCTACGCCTCCCACAATTGCCCTAGGCATCATCACTGCTTTCTGCGGTGCTCCGCCCTCGCCGGTCCATAAAACGCCCTCGCACTTCATCTCCTGGTGCTTTGTGACAGAAGCCAGTAACCCAGATGGTTCTGTGCCCTGCCCCTGCCGCTCCCTTTCCCAGAACTCTCCTCTCAGGACACCCTTTTGCTGGAGGGCGCCTTCTCCTATGGCTGTCATGCCTGGAGAACCGCGCCCGAAAAGGGTGGGGCCTCATCCTCTGTTTACTTGGGGAGGGAGGGAGACGCGGCCTCCTCTTTACAAGGCCTCCCTCTGGCCCCTGAGGGCCCGCTTTGGCACTCCTTGTTCTAGCTTACTGCCTTGTAAGTAATCTACCATTGCAGTCTCACCCCTCTGAACTTTTCAGGCCCTAAGGCCAGCTCAATCTGGCTTGCCCCCCCCCACTGCAGTACTGATAAACCCCTCCCAGTGTAAAAACTGTCTTCTTAACAAGAGGAAATGACATCAGATTTTCCATTTTTTTGCAAGTGTGTGCATTATGGAACAGCTATGTAGAGCATATAGCCTACAAATGTAAAAAAAGGCTGAGTGTGTGCAGCTCCCGCTGTGTTTCATGCTGCATAACTGCAAGCAGTTGATGCCTAAATCGCAAGTCCAGAGGTCATTACAGATGCTTTGAAGGTGCGACGTCCCTTGATATTGACATAGCATTTTGCTCGTGGTCCTTTGAGATCCATGCATGTAGGGATCCGACTCTCCCTAGGGTTACACGCTTGGCCAGGGAAAATTACTAGGCAGGAAGGCACATGCTTAGACAAGGCTAAACTCCAGCTTTGTTTACGGTGCCTGGGGTGTCATGTGACTTAGCACATGATGTAATCCAGTACAGGGCTCCTTACCTACAATGCATCAGGAAAAAAAGTGCTAAAAAAGGGCAATTTAACGCTCTAAACTTATCAAACACAAAAAGTACAGAGACCCAGTACATTTCTGGATAAAATTTTAGTAATAGTTAAGGAGCAAATCTTAAACTAATCATTTGATTCTATATTAGTAAATAAAAAGATTCACTTACAATCACATTACAGAGATGTCTTACTCCTGTCTCACACAGTATTTGCTAAAGCGCTTGTATAAGCTCAGTTATCACTTATGTCTGAGTTTGCTTATGAATTCACTCTTTTATATTTGCAAATGATTTACATGTTTTACAAGCTGTTTTTAAAACATTTCTAAGTTTGTTTGTGAATGAATCTTTCTATCATTAATATATTATCAAATGATTAGTAACAGTTTATTAATAATTAAGTAACAGACCATAAACTAAGGGGACTGTCTGTTTCCGTACAAACACCATGACATTTTCTGTTTGGACGCCTTACTGTAATTCAGTATTGACTGATTAATTCCCCCCCCCCCCCCCAGCTCACGATCGCTGCGAGCCTGTCCAGGTGACCCTGTTCGCCTTGAGGCTGGGTCACCCTGCAGCCCTTGTGGCGCAGGCTGACTTCTCCTTCACGCAGGACCTGGCTTTCAACAAGGAACAGCTCCCAGTGAACCCCGCTGGCCAGGCCGGCGGCCAGGTGGGAGCGCTGCTGCTGGCCAAGCCCCATGTTCCACTGCAGGAGCATGAATGGCTGGATGAGGGCCTGACTGCAGCCTCGTGCTGCACGGACCTACCGGACAGCTGCAGTATGCCAGACTGCCACCTGGACACGGGTGCTGGTAAGTAGGGGCTACCTGTGTGGAACACCAGGGGGCGCTGCAACTGCAAGATGGCTAGAAGTATCCACCTTCAAATGCAAAAGTCACTAAAAGATTATGAAATTAAGTAGCTTAATTATTTAACTTGACCCAAACTGTCATATGTGCCATTCAGCAAGTAAAAGCTGAAAGAACTTATGTTTTTGTCATCAGTATCTGCCTACAGTATAGTCTGCTATACCAGGAGCTCTCATTTTAACAGCATCCCAAGTGTTGTTCACCTGTGAGTTTAATTAGTAATTAAATATTTAACAGTGGGACTCTTGCCAGCAAAGTATTTTAATGAAATGTCTGCTTCATATCACAGGTAATGTTTTGCCAGGATTTCTTTCTTTTGGCCTGGGCCCTCCTTCTTTAGAGCAGTTTTCAGGTTTCCTCACCAGGGGGTCCAATAATAATGTTGGAACCCTGGGGTTAATGCACAAGCCCTTCCCCCTTGGCTGTGACAGTCGACGGATTAGGCCAATCGCAGGCCGCAGTCACCTTACATGTTATTTTTTGGTCCTGAATGTAACCTGTCTCGAATTCTTGAAGCTCGGGGAAGCAATTATGCTAACTGGCAAGTGGAGAGCGTTCCCACGAAAGGCTGGGCATGTGAGGGAGCCGCCTGGAGCGCATCCCAGTGGTCTCTGTCGGCGCTGCACGGCCCGCCGACCCAAGGACACTTGTAAAGCAGCACAGTCTCGCTGTTGTTTGCCTTGGCTCCACTTTAAATCCCCCCCCCATGCACTCACTCATTTTACTCTGTCTCCTTTTGGGTCAGAACACTGTGTCCGGATGGCAGTGGCAGATATTCTTAAAAAAAATCCTGGGGTGGGAATATTTGTTTCTTTGTTTGTAGGGCATGTTATGTAAACTTTGCAGTTTTTAGACTCAAAAGTGTCTTTAGAATCGCAACGGTGCCCACTTTACACTGTGAGCCTCTAGTAGCAGGTGTCCCAGTGATCAGGGGGTGTTGAAAGGGCATCCTGGGGGGGGGGGGGCTTTGACCCCCACTAAAGTGCTTAACCTGCTTTCCTGTAGTTAATTTATTCCAGCTGTCCAAAGTGATTTGGAACCTCCTGCTAAACGACTAAAATAACAAAACATTTGAGAGTGATATTTGGCAGGTACAGAATAAAATTATATATAATGCCAGCCGGTTGGTAAAACTGAAGTATACATTTATATGGTAAAGACTGTAGGTGAATGATGACTCTGGTGTGTTATTATTATTTTTAGGACCTCGCCGGCCCTCCTCAGGTCTGCTCTGGCACGGACCCGGTGACGAGTGGAATCTCGTCAGAGGCTTCTGGTCCAGACTGGTAACCCAGCTGAACCTCATTAACCCCCAGTGACCAGGAGCAGCGCTAACCTGCCAGCCCCTATTAGCAGACCACTTGTCTGTTTAGATATAGCCACTAAAGTGATTAAAAAAGAGGAAAAAAAGAAAGAAATCCCAGATTTCATGTAATGCAGTCCCACCAATGGTGTCGCTAAATGAAAGTCACAGCAAAAATGTCAACGGCCTGAAAGACACATTCGCTGGAGTGATGATCGCACCTAAAACAGTTCAGTGCAGCTGAAAAGGCTGATTAAACGATACACTCTTGGAGCTAATGGTTGGCTAACAATGTTAGCAAAATCAGGCCCTTGGGATGCTTCCGGTCCCTTGCGCTGATGCAGAAAGTAATGTACGCACGCCCCCGTTTTCCTGCCTTTGAATCCACCCCACAGCAGAGACAGCATGGCCCCAGCGCTCTTTCTGGCCAGTGCTCTGAGCTGTTTTTGAGTTTTGGCATCTGGGCTTAGAAACGTCCTACTTAGGGGTTTACTTCAAGTCCCCTGGTCAGTATAGTGATTTCGCCATTGGGCCCTTGAGTAAGGCCCTTAACCTTAAATGCTCCAGGGACCGGCTGATCCTGCATTCTCACTTGAATGTCACTATAGATAAAAGCATCTACTAACTAACTGTAATCAACCCAGAGGTGAGAAATGTAACATGGCGATAGCATGCAGCTCCACACACAAAGCAGGGGAGGGCTTTGATCCCCACCCCGATGGTATCCGGAAGCAGAGCTGCCCCATTCTACTTCACATTAAACATCAGGTTTGCAGCCTCTGTCAGCTTTAGAATTCTGATGTGTAGACTGCTGGTGTCCAGAAAGATTCAGAGATGATGCTGGTCTCTGAAATGCCAGATCGCCAGACCTGCCATCCCAGGAGTAAGTTTAACTCAACTGAGCACTGAGCGAACATGAGCGTGGCGTGAATCACGGGTGTGTTTCTCTTGTCGGAGGTGCTTTTTTCTGCATGTCAGTTTCAGAATCCGCACCCTGACATCCGTCTGCACTCAGCATTTGGCTGGTCGGTGCTGTTGACACAATAGAGGTGGATCTGATTGCTGTATGAGGTCACTGCTTGGTGATAAGCTGGCCCTTGAAGGCGTAATCTCTGGTGTTCTCCGTCGAGGCGGTGACCCCTGCCCCCACCCTGGGCCTTGCGAGCTCCTCTATACTGCGACGATAAGGCCACCCAAATGCCCGACTCCAAGATGGGTCAATCTCCACGGTGATGGAGCGCTGGGATGGGCATGGCAGCTAGCCTTGGAGTAGAGGGACCTGTGATACACAGATTGCGAAGCTGTGAATTAATCCTTTGTAGCTGTAGGCTGGTCAGAGACTAAATCAGCTCAAGGATGATGTCCTTAATCCTCCTGCCCGCGGTCTGTGTCACAGGTGCCAGGGTGAGAGACACTGGAGAGGGAGGGCCAGCACCATGATTGGCACGCCCTGCCCCCACCATGCAGGAATGTATGGGGATGCTTTCAGAACAGTTAGCATAATTAGCTTACTAAGATACAACAGCAGTTTTCATCCTGGGGCAAAAACCATGCAGTCTGCTACTTTTATCCTTTGATTTCATATTTCCACGTTCTTTTTTTTCTTGTTTTTCCTTTTTAAAAAGGGAATGGATGCAGGTATAGTAACACTTGGAAGGGTGTGGTGTGTGTCGCAGACTGAGAGATACGGAGGCTAGGACGTCTAGTCACACCACATTGCATGAGGGTCCCTGAATTCGCATGGTCCACATCTAAAAGTGGCTCTTTTCAAGGACGTAACTGTCACACGGAAGCCCGCTCCGAGTCGTACACATTTTTCTACAGATGCCGTTTGACTCATTGCCCTGATGTCTTGAACAGAGAGTTTGACGAAGACATTTTTACAAGTCAGGGTGCTAAAATGAACCTGTCCGTCTGCCTACCTTTCTGCTTGATGTATGTTGGGATCTTGTAGTCTCTGGTCACACAGGGTAATTTCAGAACTGCTCCATATAACAAATGAGGAACTGGGTAATAGGATTTTTGGTTGGATTTTCTCACTTCCTCTTTAGCTGTTTTATGGTACGCTTCCCTCTGCTCTGACAGAGCTACCTTTTAGCCTGTAGTATTTACCTTTGGCGATTCAAATGTAATAGACTAACTGCTAGTCAGCTTCGAGTCTCACTTTTTTGTAAGAATGCAACCATAATAGCAGGAGGCTGACGAAAGGCTGACAAAACATCTGTAATGCAGTGCGTTGAAAGCGTGTGAAACCTTCTAGAGGTTTAATTACGTGCTTTGTGAAATCTAAAAACAGCCCAGCACTTTAGTGTACCTTCCCGTATCTCTATTAGCGGGGATTTGGTTGGGGGCAGGCAGGAGGAGCTCACAGAAAATTGGGTCTTAAGTCACCAGGGCAACACTGTTGTCAACAGGAGCCTTTGTACCAATCAGTTTTTCCCCTTTACTCCTTTCACCTGATTGGCTGGAACTTCTGTCTGTCGCATGCCCAATGGGATGGTTGGCCGGGTGGGTTGTGGGAGGTGGGGCTTCTGTGCTTTTGGTCTGTACAGTAGCGTTTACCGTGCCTAACGTCACCACCCAACCGTTTCCCACTGCTACTCAGCCAGCTTTGTCTCTGTTGGCCCCCCCCTCACAACCCCACTCCAGGTCCTACGCCCCAGGAGACGGTGCCGCACGCTGCCCCGCGGCCCCACTTCCCGCCGCGGCAGCCGGCTGACCACGAGGCCCCGGGACTGGCCAACGAGCAGGCGCCTCCCCCTCTCTCGCTGGTCGAGACGGGGGACCGAGGACAGCCCCAGCACCTCCTCATCCAGTAAGTGAGTCACTCTACAACCCCCTCCCCCCCGCAGGCAGGCACGCTTCAGTGCTGGGGGGTATAGAGTGTAGTGCAGAGCCAGCTTGTGTCTATGAAGTGTGGGTTTTATGTTATTCGGAAGTCGATATAAAGGTGATCTGTCCCCATGTATTCAGCTCAGGTGAATGTGTGAGTGCCTCTGTGCCGTATTTCGACTCCAGTGCTTATGCACTGCTCTGTGTTTTTAGGCCACACTGTCTCAGTGAGTCATAGGTGCTCACACCCACATATTGGTATTCATATCTTTATGGGGACTCTCCCCACAAAGGCATAACTCTAATACCAACAATGGTAACTTAAACTCCTACCCAGCCCTAACCTTAACCATAAGGAACCAAACAACATACAAGACTTTCGGCTATTTTAGTTTTTTGATTGCAGTCACAGATTTGTATACGATCGTGGCTCATGTTGTGGAAACCTGATATATTCTCTCTCAAGATAAAAAGTAACAGGGTGTAAATACAAATGCAGACACACATGCAGATACATCATGGCAAAAGTGGACATGCTGTTAAAAATGGGATTAAGGCACAGCTCTGGCTTTAACCACCAGTGGCAGGTTTGGGATATGAGTTGATCAGGTTTAACCCTGCGAGATGACTTGGGCTGATTTGGGTTATGGGGTGGCCAGGTTTAACCTTGCAAAACTGTTGCTGTAAAGTTCTATTTTTGGAGGGGTGAATGATTCCAAATTAAATATTGGTGGGGGGACATCCTTCCCTCCCCCCCCGCGGTTCCTACACCTCTGTCTCAGATGTTCCGTTTGACCTCACCCACAGTCACATGACGCAGGTTCACTAGAGGGGAAAAGATCTTCCTGTGGCCCTCATGTCCAGTATTAGAAATCGTGAATATGGCTCGAGGCAATCGCAGCCCCCTTCTCGGGTGATTTGGGCTTATAAAGAATCCAGCTCAGGGTGAAGGGGTTTGGATTTTGTGTTTTTTTTTTCCCCCCAGAAAGCTCTGTTTCTTTTCAAGTGTGAACGGTTCCTTGTTTTGCCCGTTACCGGTTAAACATGCCCGTCTCGGGTGCCTTTTCTGTGTGGAGTGGGCAGCGGCGTGTAGCCAGGCAGGATTGCCTTTCATTCGAGTAAATCCTTAAAGCAGACTGCAAGCTTATTTCAGTGGCCTATTCCATTTAATAGGCTTTAAATCCAAGGTTTACTGTGAAGCCAGTTGTCATCAATTATTAACGCATTGAATGCTGCTGGATGATTGTCGTGCTCTCCTTCTCGGCCCTTTGAATAGGTGACCCTAGCAGCTGAAGATGAAGGGGGCTTTTATCTGATGCTGCCAGACACTGGTTCTCAGTTTTGATCGGCTTTTAGACACGCCAGTGTCATTCTTGCAAAGTCGGACCTCTCTTTTATATACAAGATACAAGATGTCTTTATTGTCACTGTACAAGTACAATGAGATTTGGATCATCCTATAGAAGCATCAGCAAAAACCTTGCAAGCTAAAGGAAATTTATGGAATAAAAGAAAAATATATGGAATATACTGTAATAACATAGCAATTACAGTACACAGTATAGAAGGAATATTGCCCCTGAATTATTACACATGAGATAAATTATTGCACCTGAGAAAACCCTCAGTTGAGAGTGCAGGAATTACAAACAGCATTATTGCACGGTATAATGACCCATTACATGGAATACAGTTGAGATACTAGCATTGTCATACAGTCAACATGGGTGGAGCCAAAAGAGTTAAAGTGGATATTTCTGCTTGTTTAGTGCTTGATGTGTGCAGTGTGGATAAGTCACAGTACAGTTCAGTCTGGTGCTGCTCTAAGTGTGGGGGGGGTGGGCCCAGTGTGTTTAACAGTGTGCCATCTTGGGGGTAGACACTGTTCTGCAGTCTTGCAGTGTACAGTGCTCTGTAGTGCCTGCCGGATGGCAGAAGAGTGTACAGGGTGGGTTGGATCAGTGCAGATGTTTTGTGACTGACAGGGCGCTCCTGACGATTTGTGTGTATTTGTGTATGTGTGTGTGTGTGTGTGTGTGTGTGTGTGTGCATGGGTGTGCCTGTTTGTTTCCTACGAAAACCCACACGGATTGCATTCGTGCATTCATTCAGTTCTTATTCCGAAGGGCTGAATTATTTGCTGCAGTGGCAGAGTTAGAAACCGAACAGGAGAGAGGAGAGACGACTCTGTTCAGGGGCTTAAGCACACAGTCGGCCCGCATTGCGAGGCGGGGCGGGGCGCGCTAAATCGCTTAAAATTAGCTGACTGCTGCGTGGAGATTAAAGCCAAGGTGTGTCGCACACGTGCTTCCCCTGCGAGTGAGCCACGCGTCAGCCGCAGATCCTCTAAGCTGATCGTTTGTGGGAATACAGGGCCGAGGTTGCAGGACCACATCCGGAGGCTCCCACGCTGCCCGGTCCTGGAGGCCGGGCGGTGCGGCACCACCCTGGCCTGAACACTTACACGTTGACGGCGGCCGCAGACCCAGGAGACACACCCCTAGGCCTGCAGGAGGATGTGGACCAGCTGACGCAAATAATTAATCAGGTGAGTTGGGTTCATGCCCATGCTTTCTGGTTCCCCACTGTTCAGTTTGATTGTATCTGGGTGTGTAAAACTTTGCCATCATCCCCTGTCTGTTGTCATAAAGGTGTACTGTGCATAGAGATGAAAAAAAGCAGAGTTTGTTGCTTTTACGTTTCGCCTGTTCACTCAGAGAACCATCTGCTGAGGTGCTGTGTGTCTGCCCGTTTCTCTCGTTAGGGAGGACCCTCGTTTCGGCCGCAGTCAGAGCTGCTGGGCACCACCCGCCAGTGCGTTACAAGTGCAGGAGTGGCCGCGCATGACTGTGGCTCTAGCGTCACAGAGCAGAAGTCCATTTCTGAAGATTTCTCTGGAGAACACAGGCAGGGGAGCCAATTACTGAGGCAGGTTGAGGGGTCAGAACAATCCGAACCCCCCTCGTGCAATGGAGGCTCTGATGTCGAGGCGTGCCCCTGTCTGCACGATGGTGTAGATTGTGGTGCTCAGGAGGAAAAGGTGGTTGGGGAGGCCCCAGTTTGCTTCACAGAGTCCAGGAACGAGTCAGCAGATAGCAGAGACGCCACCCTGGCTTTGGAGGTGGGGCCTGACCCAGCTTTCAGTGAGCTGTCTTGGGGAAGCCGGCAAGAGGAAACTGATACTAACCTCGGCACAATCAGAGTGCCGCAGGGCGGCCTGGGGGGGGCTGATATTTCGAGCCAGGAAGCGGTGAGAACAGCACAAAGGGCGGGTGCAAAGCCGCCACACGATAACGAAAAATCAGTCCTTGGCGAGAGCACCATCGCAACAGATATGGGCCACTCGCACTCTCAGGAGAACCCAGGAACATCCCATGATGATTCCGAGAAGGTCTCTCGGGACACAGAGCAGATAGAGGAGATCATGAAAGAAACCACAACCACTGCGGACTTACAGGAAGTAGAGGAAGGTGAAATGGAGGGTACCAATGTGGCAGAGGCGGATCGCACCACACGGGACCCCTCGGATTTATCTGCCAGCCAGTGGGGTGGCCAAGACTCTGAAGGGGCTGCGGAAAGAGCCGAACAATCGTGCCCCTCGACTGTTAGCGAGGCAGACTTAGAACTGGGGACGAGCCATTGCGAACAAAGCCAGGAAACAGCTGCGGTGGATTACGCTGAAGCAGGCGGGAGCGACGGCCGCACACTGAATAACAAGCAGCCTACGGAGGCAGAGTCCATGCGGAGTGACTGTGGGGAGCTGGGCTTAGAGACGCAGGAGCCATGCAAGCTGGACAGTGCCGCAGAATTGACCCCCGACACTATGGCCGAAAGTCCAGAGATCAAGAAGGACTGTGACCGAGATGAGAACGCGGCATCCTGTGGGTCAGATTTTGAAGCACAGTACCATGACTCATTAGACGCATCTAACGGGATGGAGTCGCCCCTACCAGCAGAAAACGTGGCTTGCTTGGATCAAAATGACTGTGAAATTTCTACTCCAGATCCTGCATCAGAAAATGGGGACATGTTACCCAAGGTAAATGAACCTACAGAAAATGATTTCCCTAGTCCAGTAGAGGCTGCGTCTGTTATAGTAAACCGTGATGACATGGGAGGTGTCATTGAGGGGGATTTAAGTCAAGACAGCGCTCAGCGTCCTCACATTAGTGAGGAGAACACTCTTGAGATTGGCATGGAAAATGCTCTGTCAGAGGGAAAGGACCCTGAAGTAACAGCTACACAGGAAGGGGGTCCCACGAAGGTGGGAGAAACCAATGGAATTGTGCCTCTGCTTTCTGTTCCCTTTTCCAATGAGGAGGAAGCCCTGAATTCAGTGATTGGCTCCACAGCTGTAGAAGAGGATAGATCAGAAATCTGTGGTGAAGTAACATCCACTCAGGAATACAGTCCTGAGGAGGAGATGGAAGACGAAGGAAGCTCCACTACTGCAAACAGCATTGATGTAAAATCTGAATCTTCACTTTCCTGTGATGTAAAAGACATAGGTGGAAATATCAGTGATGTGGCTTTTGGAAAGAGCATCTCAAATGAAGTAATATCCACAGAGGAAATGGTTCACCCTGAGGTCATGGATGTGAGCAAACCATTGGAAGAAAGCAAAACTGTTGTGCATCTAGAACCTGAGGTTCCCCCCAAACAGGATGTCGAGGGCCAGTCATTGCTCGTGATGAAGTCTGACTCGGAGGTATTGTGCAATGAGAAACCACCGGAATCTTCCGTAGAAGAGGCGCAACCAGCCCCCTCGCATGACCATCCTGGGACAGATATTGGCAGCCAAAAGGAGCAGAAGGACACTGACAGATGTGAGGTGATACAGGAAACACAGGAGCCTGAGCCAGAGTCGAGTGTCACTCTCAAACCGCTCACATCTGCGGACCAACAGGTTGTGGAAGAAGGTCTCCTTCTTCCGGAGAACGACCAGACTGCTGCTCATAAACACAGTGCCTCCGAATCTTGCGGTGATACCCCTTCTGTGCCAGACGGCATCCCTGTTGTGTCCGAGGAGAGTATCCTACCTGGAGAAATATGTGTAAACGGTGAGGAGTCAGACACAGCGGGTCGCAGTGTGGCAACGGGGGGTACCAATGAGGACACCGCTGAAGTGGAACTTCCTACCTCCATTTCCGTTTTAGAGAAGGTCTCTGAGCAAAAAGACCCTGAATCTTCTATAGGGGAGGTTGTGACTCCGCCTGTGAATGACCTGCCAGTTCCTGCAGAGTCCATGGGGCAAGTGAGTATGCTGACTACCCCGGATTCCCTGGGGCTCCGTTCTCCCCTGGACCGAGGCAGTAGCCCATCTGCTGAGGCCGAACATGTGCAAGTGGCAGAGATGACGGGGAAAGTGTCCGAGGAAGAGCCCAGGGACACGTTGGGCCAGGAGACCGTTGGCAGCAGAGATTTTCCCACGGCAGGTAAGAGGCCGGCTCAACCGTGTACTTGGTGTGATCTTAATACATGCTGTCCTTTTGCTATGTCGCTGCCTCCAAGATAAAACTACTCCAGTACCCCACAGAGAAGCCAATTGTTTATCCTCCTGAAATATAAACACAACACTTAAAACCTACCATCATTTCAGCTCAGCGTGGTACATGCTGTAATAGGAGAATATGTGCTCATCTAGACCCCATCCGTCGCATTGTAATTAAATGGCACCGTCAACTGGCTTCAAGGTTGCAGCGCTTCAAGCCTCATCCTATGTCTCTCTGTGAGACCCTGTCTGTTCAGCCACTGCCAGTTTCTGTGAGCTAAGAAGCAGTTCCTGTTTTTAAAAAGACTACATTTATTATTTCTGTTTCAAGAACGTGTGAAAGCAAATAGTTTCATTTGGATATGTATATATCTGCCACAGACCATCGCATCTAAATTTATATTAATTAACAAGTGACCAAATTAACATGAACAGCAGTTAGTGTACTGTAACATAATTGAAGTCTAGTTCAAAATAACTAAAGCTACATTTTTATAAGCTTTTTACAGTGTCTGATGTCTATTTTTCTCAGTTTTCTGATAATCGAGTTTTAAGTTCCATCAGAAATCTAAAGTAAAGCTTTTGAAAGATTTAATTTTCTCCACTGTGCCACCTTCACAAATGGATTGTTGGGTGCTCTGAATGAACTTGGGGGGCGGTGTGAGGTTCAAGGCTTTGTGACGAGATTGCTGCCTCTGGGGAGTGCAGTGCAGGTGAACACAGTCCGGGGGGTGCCCGGCGATGCTTGGGCCGGCTTCTCCCATGGCTGAGTCCCCGTCTCTTCCTACAGCTACAGCTGGAGAAACAGCGGCCAGTGAGAAGGACTCATCCTCCAGTGTGAGGATACATGACGTAGGTGTCGTAGGGGTGAGTGTCAAGTGCTTTTTAATGGTCGCTGTGCTGATTTTTACGACATGAAGGATGTTCTGTTAAGGACTCTTTTTCCGGAAGGGCCTGCTGAAGTGCAGGCAGTGCTGTAGCAGAGGTCCGCTTGCCCACAGTGGGGAAGCCCCTTAGGTGTGGGCTCTGGGCGTTCAATTTTACAGGAGGACATAAAGGGATGATGTCATGGGCTAAATGTGTGTGCAGGAGATGATGGCATTCTCCACCCATAGTGTACAAGTCCCTGTGGCTGCCTCCATAAGCGCTAAGAATGGGATTGTGTCATCTTCCTGTGGCGGTTGGCATTGTTTCCAGAATATCCATTGTTTATGGAACATATACACAGTATTATAGGACTGCTTTTATGGAGAACGTAAGCATTCATTGGTCAGTTACAATCTTATCATTCAGTATTAAGATACAGAAAATCCTCTACATACAAACCTTCAAGATGAGTACTTTCAAAGGTGTGAACATGTGTGTCCAATAAATTAAAAATTGTTTAAATAATTGCAAAATAAAAAGCTGTGCCGGAAATTCAGATTTCGTGGCAGTACGCAAGTTACTTCCTGTCTTTTGGCGGTGTGCATACATATTCTAGGTATAGTAACGAATGTTTGCTCATTAGCGGAAAGCGAGATCAGCTGACTGAAAACGACGGGAAAATAAAGAACTCAATTGTTGGTTGTTAAAATGCACCCAAAATCAATAACAAACATGCAAATATTAACTTTTAAAAGCATTAGTGTTTTCAATAGGAGTTGAGAAGAGGGAGGTGGGCTAGGTGTGCATATGCAGTGTGGGCTAGCCCGATAATGGTAATGAAATCAGCTGATGGAACACAGTGGGAACAAATAATTCTCAGTTGTTTATATATAATATATATATAAAAATGACAAATGTTAATCTTTAAAAGCATTTTCTTATGTACAAATAGCTGTACTACATGTACGTGTTTCCTATTAGGGCTGAGGGTTTGGGGACTGGAGCGCCATCAGCTGGATGCCTGGTCTCACTTTGCTATACTATAGGAATGGAACTTTTTGGTATCTTGGGGACTTAACTGTATATACATATATTTGACCTTATCCCAATATATCTAGCTTGCTGTATATCTGCCATGGATCATGTATCTGCCAAATAAACATATAATGCTGAGAGAACTTTATTTGTAAGGTAGAACTGCTTTGTTTGTTATGATTCCAGGGACGGGAACTGATAACCTTCTGGTATTGGAGCTGAGGATGAGCTGTGGATTAGGAAGGGATGGTGCTGTTGCCGGGCTTGAATTAAGGGTTATAAACAAGCTTGGGCGTGTCCCCCTGCCTTAATGGGTGTTTTGGTTTCTTCTGGCAACCGCAGCTGGCTTTGTAGGTTCTACTCAGCATTCGATGGACGGCGGTTTTATCATTGCGTTTGGCCAAGATCTCGCAAGTGGCCAAGATCTTCACACGCTTCCAAAGGCACAGATATCAGGAGCTAGGCCAAGTCAGGAGCCTCAGAAGGGGAATATTCCTCTGGCTCTTTTACGTGGGAATATTTCTAATTCTGTGAGGAGGGAAAATTAGAACGAATCCCAAGATTCAGGATCTGTGTTTGGTGCAAGGTGGTGATACGTCTGAGTAGCATATTGCTCACCTGTGAACACCACAGTGCACCTATCTCACCTTCAACAGGTCATCAAGGTCATAAAATAAATGATTCCTCTGTAGGTGTTAAGAAAAGCTGTATTTTACATATTGTTTCCAGCTCATTTAAACGACTGTTTTAAAAAAAAAAAAAAAATACAAAAAAAATGATGTGCTTTAATGTTCTGAGGTCATTAACACATTTGATAAACATACAGATAAAAATGCTCAAAAGTTTGTTCTGCAGCATGGGAAAGAATTTTTATAAGCTTGGATACATTTAGAAACAAAAGTACTTAGTGTTCGGTTTCAATCACAGAGTGTTCTTAGACTCCCCCTTGTGTTCACTTTTGGTATAACGGTTTCCAGATGTGCTGCCATAGCTGGCCACTTTCGTTGTTGACACTGAGGAAGGTATAATTGCTATGGTTAATGAGCTATTATACACTTATATAGCAGCACAGCTAAACTTTCGAAAAAATCAATCAGTAGAGGAAATGAGCCTCTTAGAGCAGAGGAACATTTTACAAACATTTTCTTTTAAATCTTGAATTTCTGAAGATCAGGTAATGGTGGTGAATTGCAGACAGTTGTATGGAATGTACTTTTGTACTCTCTGACCGTTAGGCTGTTTCTTTCGGCACCTCTCCTTGTTTGGGGCCCAGGATGTGTCAGGGAACCTACTCCAAGCTGTGGTCTGGAGCTATCCGTGGCTTGTTTTGAATCACTATTCCTGCAGCATCACCTGGTGCCTCTTACTCATTCCAGGTGATTGTTTACAAGGATGCCAAATCCAATCCAGCTATTGAGCGGCTCTTAAAGGGCGAAATCCAGCAGGGAGTTGAGGAACAGACTGAATGACATGCACAGCTATCAGTAGAGACCGGGGGGGGGGGCATCCTCAATGCAGCCCAGTGGAAAGGACTTAGTGGGGAGTAGAATGCTGCATCCAGTGAGGCAGGTATGACTGGAGTGCACGGTTTAGGAGGCCTGCTATTCCACTGCTGGAGAAGCAGGGCCTTGCTGAATGGCACTCAGAGCCGCATCCAGTGAGGCAGGTACGTTTGAAGCACACGGTTTCAGAGGCCTGCTATTCCCCTGCTGGAGAAGCACGGCCTTGCTAAATGGCATTCAGAGCCGCGTCCAGCCAGACACACTGAGCCCATTCATCGCTCCCCGACCAGGGTGGAGTTTAGACTCTGTTTATTGGGGGGGGGTGGTGAGCGGGATCAGTGAGCGGGATCAGCTCCATCTGCATCGCGGTCTTGCAGTGAGGGTGTCCCGACGGATGCTGCTCAACAGGTGAACAACCTGGAACACTGGATAATGTGCCCCTCCATCTCTGTCACCTTCCCACTCTGCCATCTACAGCGGCCCTCTACTGTGAGAAGGGGCTTGATGTGGGGGTCTGTCTGTATGTGTAGTGGAAGTGAATGTAGAAACCTGGAAATGTTACTGCCCCCCCAAAGTAAAAATTTTCCTATTATTCATCCAACTTTTTTTTTAAGTGTCTGAAGCACAAAACTATTTTATAGACTGAAGGATGAGTAAACTGACAGTACAGTACGTACAGTTAAATGCAATATTGTTGTTAGTTAGGCCTAGTTTTCTGTGTTAAATATAAGTTTTTGGGGGAGGGTGATTGGCCATACATTCTCTCTGGTGTGTGAAAATGGTCTGCCGTAGGACCGTGAGACTTGTGAAATGTGGAAGGGTTTACTCTGGGGGGGGGGGCAGGGGCTTGGGGGCGCACAGTGGGCCCAGCCTCAGTAAAAACAGGAAGCCATGTGGCGGTGTGTGTGGTGTGTGTCTGTGTGGGTCTCTGTGTGTGGTGTCTGTGTGTGTGTCGGTGGTGTGTGTGTCTGTGTATGGTATGTCTGTGTGTGTGTGTGTGTGTGTGTGTGTGTGTGTGTGTGATGAACAGCATCGATCAAAGCTCATGGGCCCTTAGAATTCCCGGATCCCACAAGATAAAATCTCTGTTGAAGTTTTAGTAAAAAAAAAAAAAAAAAAAAACACCACATAGATCTTGGAAAATCGGTCCTTAAGCCAGAGGTGGCACACAAAATACACCACACTCCGTGTCCCCATATTGCACTTTTATGCTTTACGCTGTATTTTAATTTCTTTTATTCTAAACATTTAGAATTTTTGGGCAAAGTTCAAAAGTGGGCAAAATTCTATTTGCAAAATATTTTTAGAGTGATGTTTTCCCCACCAAAATGTCAGCGTATTGGTCCTCCCCCCCTTTGGAAAAAGCAGCTTTGGCTCAGTGGCCTACCATTTTTCCTGAACCAGCCAAAGGAATTTGACTCACACTCCACTTTTCCAAACGTTTAAGCTGCGTTCCATTGGGCTGCTTAACTGCATTAATTTCAGGGAGACTGAGCTGCATGAGAGCTGCCTGTGTTGCTGTTCTCTGGTCCAGTGCTGCGGCTTATGTTTATTGACATTGTCACTGCGTCACATACTATAGTATTACAGTCTGTCTTCTGTAATGAAATCACTGCTGCACTTAGCTGTGATTTTATTTATTTAAAATAGTTTTTAATCCTTTTTTTTATTTACTCTTCAGATTTGCCCTGACAAATTGTTTTCATGTAGCAGTGTCATTTTTGTAAGTATTTGGTGACTTGATGTTTGGTCGCCATGATGATTTGGAGAAAAACATTCGGAAAGAAGGATTACAGGGAGACAGTGTCCCGGCCCTGTGTTATCTTACTTCCTGCATGAGATGCTCAGCGCGGTGGGTCGGCCGGCGGCACAGAAGGCCGCGTGACACACGGGAGTCCCCCCGGCCAATCCCAGCTTTTCCTCAACCGCTCAGTGGTGATTCATTGCATCTCCGGAGCACAGTTGGGAGAGAAGTGATGGCGTGTAGAGAGAGACCAACAAGCACACTCACACACACGAAAGTGAGTGCGCGCACACACACAGACGGGAAGCGAGAGGGAGGGAATGGGATTAAATGGGAGAGCGAGAGGGAGAGAGAGGGAGCCAGAGGGCTGGTTCTCCGCACAGATGTGAAAGATCGGCAGCTCCTCATTCTTCCTGAAGCTGCAGCCAGAGCGGCTTTTCGCCACTGCAGTCTGCCTATTGCCGTTTTCAGTGTCGGGAGAAGATGTATGAGCGACACAAGCGCAGATACAGCCTGTGTGCCAGGGGCGAACCGGCCGTGGATGTGCTTTTGATCAAGGTATGGATCTGTTGCGCCTGCGGAGACCACCCGCTCCTGTCTGCCTCATTTCGTTTCATTTCCTCACTCTGCAAACCTCTCATCTGTGCTCTGTCTGAGCACCAGCCTTACAAATAACTTTAAAAAGTCCAGGTTTCGTCATCTTGTCCAGGCTCATGCATTTTTCAGTTTTTAACCATAAAAAGATAACATCTGCATTTTCTTTTAAGGCAGTCAAATGGCAGCACAAAGCAATGTTGGCTAACTTACGCACATTCGTATTTTTTGTGGGGACACGCTGTACCCTGCCCTCGGATGGGCTGCGCTTGGCCATCCCAGACAAACTGTCAAACGGGGGCGTGTCCTGCGAGGGTGGGGATTGTCCTACCCTGTACGGGTACACACTGTCGGTTCTTCATCCAGCTTGGCACTGAATCTCTGAAGTACAACTTGTGTGCTTAATTGGGAATGTTTCAATCGGTGTGCTCTGTTGGGAATGCTACGATCGGTGTGCTCCGTTGGGAACGCTCTGGTCGGCGTGCTCTGTTGGGAACGCTCCAGTCGGCGTGCTCCGTTGGGAACGCTCCAGTCGGCGTGCTCCGTTGGGAACGCTCCAGTCGGCGTGCTCCGTTGGGAGCGCTCCGGTCGGTGTGCGGCCATCAGTCTGCTGTGGGACCGTGACCTTTCATCGGTGCAGCCAGTAGTAAGAGAGCTTGCAGGAGACTCATTTTAGGGGGTTGGCCTCTTTTGCCGTCACAGCATGTGAAAACACATCCTGCAAATAACTGTAAAGATCCTCTGTTACATGGTGGAACTGCTGTAGATGTAGGTTGTATAGGACCCAAAGGACACGGTTTGCATGGCTGTGGGGAATCAGGAGAGTGTCTGGTTGACCAGACAGAGGGGTACGGAGTCGGGGTTCAGAGTGCAGTCTACAGAAAGAGCCGGAAGGAGCTGTTAGGTACCGCTGTACCGTTCCTGATGGATGTCAGGTTCCCGGTCGTCCCCACTGGCCTTTTCACACCTCTCTGTCATGTACGTCTCCGTCCCGGTGATGTCATGCTTTGCAGAGTCGGGTTTCAAACTTTGCCCCTAAACGCTGGTATTTTAAGCAGCTGATGGTTAGTTAGGGCTCAGTGTATGCCGCCCCCCCCCACCCCGCCCCACCCTCCCCTAGGTTTTCCTCCCGCCCTGACGCTGAGCCGGGTTCTCCCTTGTGGGCTGGGTTGCCGTTCAGGGACCCTCCTTGGTGGAGGTCGAGGAGGTGAGTTAGGTTTCAGGATGGGACGGGATCCTAAAAGTTCCTGCTGGATGGCGGCCCTGGTCCAGCCCGGTGGAAACTGGCACTGAGCCCAGTGACTTCATGCTACCGCGTCTGAACACGCTGGTTCTCACACTCGGCTCTGCCGTCTCCCTGGTCAAGAAAACAAACACGTCTTAAAGGGGAAGCCTTAGTAATGACCCTCCACTCTGTAGCGCCCTCGGCCCTCAGCCTGTCGATGACGCTTCAGCCCAGACACTTGGACGGCGTCTCAAAGCCTCAGTCACTGATGATTATGTTCTAGCTGCTTATGTTCTGGTGCTGAATGGATCCTAGCGCCTTGGTAGCCAGGCACATGTGAAGGGCAGCAAGTGGTCCAGACACTCAACACTTGAATACTCTGCTTCAGTAGATAGATGTGTGTGTCTGTGATAAAAAGTAATGCGTGTGTCTGTTAATGCTATGTGTTTATCTGTGTGTGTATGTAGCCATTACCTGCATGTATTGTGCCACCCCTGCCATTCATAGAGTCTAGAGTACAGGGTGTGAAATATGTGGTTGTTTACAGTGAGAGGTGATGGTTGGGCTCTGGTGGATCTCACCGCTGTGGCAGTGGCCTGTCATCACTTTGTGTGCGCATGTGTATGTGATCTGTATGTGCCCATGAAGCTACACAGATTGTGTGTGGGGGGGGGGGGGGGGGGGGGGGGGGGGGGGGGGGGGGGGGGGGGGGGGGGGGGGGGGGGGGGGGGGGGG
>JAODKC010000021.1:10022583-10033637 GCA_026777985.1 Mormyrops attenuatus
TCTCCTTATTGGTGTTCCCTTTACCAATATTTTCATTTTGTTTTTTGCCTTGTTTAATTTTTTTTTTTTTGGAGATAACGTTTTGGGCTGGATGGATGATTTATGAGCTAAATGTGTGCCCCCCCCCCCCCCCGCAGGAGAAGGACAAGGATAAAAACAAGGAGGTCAAAGAAAAGGAGAAAAAGACACTCAACGGGCACCTCTTCAACCCAGTCAACTCACCCTTCGCCCAGTGCCACCAGTGCAGCAAACCCATTGGCATGAAGGATGCGTTCTCCTGCTCCAGTAAGACCAGTGCTCTGCACTCTTTCCTGCTAGACGTGTTCCTGTGGTGAGGGCTGTGCGTTGGAGTTCTCTGTAAAGATTACCGAATGTTTGCTTCCAGTAAATGCTTCTCTTTTTCTTCAATTTTTTTTCTTTTTTTAAACTCTGACTTTTGCATATTAGACCATGCATATCTCTAAAATGTACTTTTCGCTGTACTTTATGAAGATAGTTTTTTTTAGTTTTTCGGGGTTGAGCGAGGGGGGAAAAAAGAAATCGCTGTGGAACAGGAAATAGATCGTAAACTGTGAGATGAAGTAGGCGTCTGCAGCCTGAGGAAGGCTGTGAGCATTTCACAAGACTCCGGCAGTGCCTGGCAACGGGGAAAGAGGAAGAGTGACATCACACTGTGTGGCAGTGTTAGCATCCCCGCTTGCATAGTGCTGCAGATTGGCTCATGGAGTGGGGGCTGTTTCTCCAGCCTTACGGGTGTCCCGTTACCTGAATGGCGTTGGGGGTGGGGGCTGAGACTGTCTCAATACTGAACAAGCAATCAAGATGATGAGTAATGATGGATTTATTATATAATTAGTTTCATGTTGCTTAGTTGCTTAGTTCTCACCAAAAACGGGACATTTCCAACTTTTTTCAAGGTTGACAGTAGAGAAGGTAAATTTACACCATTCAGTGTTCCGTATCCAGTCAGTGTTAAATGCTTTGGTGCACATGGATAGGGCTGGCCCCGTTCGCAGTGTGTGGCACAGTGTCGCCAGCCTGAGGGTGCTGGGAAAATGTGCCAGAAAGGTGTAATTATAGCATGTGTTTGCGTGGAGCCCTGCCTTGGGGTGGGTTGGCCTCTCTCTGGGTCTGAGTTATGGGTCTGGCCTAGGCTGCCTCAAGACAGGCCTGCTGTCCATCTCAGAACCTCAAGTGATCAACAATCACCAGAAAGATTAGTCAGTCTATCGCCATGCTAGGTAGTCACCTTAATCCCCTCCAAGGTGCACCCCAGCCTGGTCCTCTCTGACCCCGACCGGGATAAGCAGCGGGAAGATGGCTGGACGGTCAGCGTGATGTGTGCGTCTGGCTAATACATATTAATAAATAGGGCTGAGATGGTTAGATGGTTCTAGGCAGCAGCAAATTAACCTCATGAGCAGGTTCCTCAGAAGATCCTCATCCAGTGCTATACGAATGGCAGGAGCTGTAAGTTAAACAGCTGACATTAGGAGGAGATGATTCTGACATGATTCTACTGAATGCTGCAGTTAAATCCTGCTGGTGGTGTGAAGGGGGCGCTCTCCCGCCCAAAGCCACATGATTCTGGCAAATGCTATAGTTAAATCCCGCTGGCGGTGTAAAGGGGGTGCTCTCCCGCCCAAAGCCACATGATTCTGGCAAATGCTGCAGTCAAATCCCGCTGGCGGTGTAAAGGGGGCACTCTCCCGCCCAAAGCCACATGATTCTGGCAAATGCTGCAGTTAAATCCCACTGGCGGTGTGAAGGGGGCGCTCTTCCGCCCAAAGCCACATTATTCCGGCAAATGCTGCAGTTAAATCCCAGTGGCGGTGTGAAGGGGGCGCTCTCCCACCCAAAGCCACATGATTCTGCTGAATGCAGCAAGTCCCTCTGGCGGTGTGAAGGGGAGCCCCCTGCTTCCCCTGAAGCATCATGTTCCTTCTCTGCCATTGGCTTCCATCTTGCCTGCACACTTACTGTAAGGCCCAGCTCTGCCATTCTCCACTCCCTCCTACAGCTGGGGAAAGGCTCTGCTGGCCCTGGGTGTCTCATAAAATGTGGGACCCCCCCCCTCCCTCCCCCCCAGGCTTGGAGGCCGTGGCTGGGATGGGTCCCTCGGTGCAGTGGACCACTGCCCGGCTCCTCCGTGTTGCTCTGGGTTGCATCACCTCCTCCCCACGCCCCTCCATCTGGAATAGATCAGTCCTCTTACACCCTCTGTTCACCGCCTACATACAGTGTGCAGTTCCCTGTCCGTCAGCAGCCTGCCCCGGTCCTCAGGATCCATCGCCCCTCCGCCCACCAGCCCGCCCAGGAAAATGCTGACTGGCCCAGCCCTTCGACTTGTTATTCTGCGCCGCTGTTTCCGCGGAGGTGTCTGCCCACACCCACATTTGCCCGCCTACAGCTCGTCTGCATATGTCTATATGCTGCGTTTTTCCACTCAGGATGACAAAGTGCTTAATGTTTCTCTATTTTTAGCCACTTCTCATTCACCCCAGTATGCGAGCGACATGCGGCCCCTTAGAAGCCGAAGCCGCGTTGTACCCTTTCTCTTGTGTTTGTGCTTCTTCACAATGGAGTATTTTCAGCTGTTGTATCACTAACACACTTGTACATATATTAATAAGTATTAAATTAAAATGGAAGCGATAATGTAGTATCTCTTGGGCAGAATGACTTCACACCCCAGATCCAGGCACTTAGTTTCCTGTTTATGTTCTTGTGGCTCTTGCTGAAAGAGTCAAGTTGTATGGGGTCAGAGTGTCATTTGTTTCCCATACTGCTACCCTGGGAGATGGTAGATCACTGGAAAGCAGGACTAAAATGTGCATCGTCTCGTAAGTGTGAAGGTGAAGCATAAATTTAGTACATTCCAAATTTTATACGTAGTGTCTTCTCTGTGTCTGTTTATGTTTTTGTTTTTGAGTGTTTGAATGTCTGAGCAGTCTGGTTACCAGGAAGCAGATCTGTCTTTCTCGAAGCTGACAGGTTGTAATTTACCAGTTGTATATTTAGCTGATTATAAATGGATTGTCTGTGAACACACACTTTGCCGCTCACCTCCGCCGGCCGTGGGCTCTGCCGGTCGTGTTTGTTGCCCCCGCTGTCTCTGATTCGGGTCTCTGTGTGTCTCTGTTTCAGACTGCATTGCTCATGTACACAAAGGCTGCAGGGAGAGCCTCCCCGCCTGCACCAAGGTCAAAATGAAGGTGAGTGAGGCCCCTAACAGCCCCTGTGTCAGCTGCCCGCCTGTTCAGGCACGTGTGCCAAGGGGTGCATTCTGACGGGGTGGCTCGGTGGTCCGTGGGTTATGGTTCACCCCCCCCCCCCCCTCTCCATGGTGGAGTTTCCATGTTCTTTCCAGGTCATGTTGGTTTCCTCCCAGTAAGCAATACTGGCATCTCTAAATCTCTAATTGTGTGTGTGTGTGTGTGTGTGTGTATGTGTGTGTGTCTGTGTACATGCTGTACCCTGGGCTGACATCCCATCCTGGCCGTACTCCTGCCTTGTGCCCCAGGCTTCAGGTCCCTTCTCATGACTTTGCATGCATAGCTGTATGGAGGCATGTCAGATGTTTGTCAGTGGGAATCTTCTGTGTAAATCTTGTTTGTTGTATACATTAGGAATGATCTGTGACTTGGCAAAATGTGTAAAACAAAACTTATGTTGTTTTTTTCCTCTTTTTTTTTTTTAAGCTACAAAAACAGCAATGCACAGTACCAGATGCAGCCCCAGTCCAAACCGTCACTATGAGGCAGAAAAGTAGGTTGTTTCTTAATTAGATTTTCTACTTTACGGCTGCTTTTCCATGGCTAACTGGCCTGTGTTTCCCCTACGTGTAACCGTGTAGCCACACCCGTGCGGGAGCGACCTCGGTCGGCCATCTTGATCCCTGAAGATGCCAGTATGGGGGTGGCCCCCCGCCGACCTGTCTCCATTATGCCCTTTCACACCAGCAACCTGTCCAAGAGCGTCTCCATTAGCAACATCCCAAGGTGAGTACCCCCCCCCCCCAACTGCACACGCCCTCTCTATGACCTCACATTGACTCCCTGACTGTGTCCTTGCTGCTGTAGCCCCATGCTGGAGGACTTGCCCCTAAAAGGCCAACGCTACCTGTCCCAGTCCACCGACTCACTGCACAAGACCAGCAAGGTCAACGAGTCCATGGAGTCACTGGCAGATGAGGGTGAGTTGCAGGAGAGTCACTCTAGAGTCACCCGTTTTGCATAAGGCAAGGACTAGACAAGGATGAATAAAACATGATAAAGAAGGGAATTAGCTGTAGCTTTGCTAAAAATATTTTAAGTTAAATTAAGTTAATTACATACAGTGTACATTTGAGGGGAATCAAAGGGGCATTTTGTTTCTCAGAGATGCTCATTATTAAGATGGTCAGCAAGTGGGCCATTATTGGTAGCACTTCACTTGAGGGGCCAGAAATATTTTGTAGTAACTCATTTACTACTGAAGTACAAATTATGGACAAATATAGTAATTACTTGAGATAAAAGATGTGTCACGATTCATTGATGATGAACAAACATGAGATCAGTATTTCACGTCTGTTATTCATTACTTGTTCCTTCAGTAGTTCACAGAGGTTTACAGAATTAACAGATATAGCAACAAATTGGGATGAAAGATGCATCATAACTCATTAATGATGAACAAATGTGATATCGGTATTTGACAGTCTAAGTTTGTTGTTGATCATCACATAGTAACAGTACACTGCCTGGCCAAAAAAAAAAAGTCACACACACTAATATTTCGTTGGACCACCTTTAGCTCTGATTACAGCACGCATTTCTTTCTGTCCAGAGTTGCATTAATATTTCACCAAAATGTTGTAGTGACGGTGGGAGAGTCAGAGTGCTGTGTAAAGTCTTTTCCACCACATCCCAAAGATTCTCGATGGGGTTAAGGTTTGGACTCTGTGGCGGCCAGTTCATGTGTGAAAATGATGTCTCATGGTCCCTGAACCTGTGCCATCAGGAAAGAAAAAATCATTGATGGCAAAACCTGGTCATTCGGTGTATTCAGGTAGTCAGCTGGGCTCATTCTTTGGGCACCTAATGATGCTGAACCTAGACCTGACTAACTGAAGCAACCTCAGACCACAACACTGCCCCCCACAGGCTTGTACGGTAAGCACTAGGCATGACAACTGCATCACTTCATCCGCCTCTCTTCTAACCTGATGCATCCATCATTCTGGAACAGGGTAAATCTGGACTCATCAGACCACATGGTCTTCTTCCATTGCTCTAGAGTCCAATCTTTATATTCCCTAGCAAACTGAAGCCTTTTTTCCCAATTAGCCTCACTGATAAGTGGTTCTCTTTAGGCTATACAGCTGTTTAGTCTCAATACGTCAAGTTCTCGTTACATAGTGCTTGTGGAAATGCTCTTACTTTCAATATTAGACATAGCTGTGAGTGTGTTGGTTTTTTTTGCAGTTTGATTTCACCAAACGTTTTAGTGATCTTCGATCACGAACGCTCGGAATTTTTTTCCGACCACATTTCTTCCTCGAAGATCCACCACTATCCTTCCCGGTTTTAATAATGTGTGGGACAGTTCTTAACCCAATTTTAGTTGTTCAGTTGTTGTCTTCGCTTGATGCAGGACAATAATTTGACTCTTTTGATACAGCGTAACATCTTTACAACCACAGGATGCGTCTTCGTCTTCCAACATGGTCGTTTAAGAAATGAGAAGCTACTCACCGCACAAGTTAGGCTTAATTAACTTGTTGCCAGCTGAAACATATTAACCACTGCAGTACTTTTCGAATTAAAAAGGCTCTTACCTGTTTGCTTAGTTAAATCTAGGTGGTGATGTTTTTTTGCCCGGCAGTGTATAAAACTGTATTAATTGTGCCCTATCAAGTAATGTGTTACCTCATTATTACCAGGGATCTCCTATCTGAGTAGCAGTGGGGGTGACATGAAAGATGTTTCCCTGGTAACCGCCTCACTGTTCGTGTCAGGCACGGAGATGATGGACAGTCAGCTCCTGGGCGAGTTCGAGGCTGATGCGAAGGAGCTGGAGGCCGATTCTTGGAGCTTCACTGTAGATAAGAAGTATCTGAAGCATCTGAAGAAGGATGTCATCAAGAGACAGGATGTCATCTACGGTAAGTGGTCCGCTGTGGACAGCTGCTGCTCTGAGAAGGTCCAGATGCTCCTAGGACCAGTGGTGACTACCAGAGATTCCAGTAGATAAACATTTGAGTTCGCTAATTAATCGTCACATTTGCGTCAACCTGTCATGCTACCTGCCACTGTACAAACTTCATATACTTAGCCAACTATAGCAGCATGTTGGATCTGTTTGGGAAATAGAGGCTCCAGTATAATTGTACCTCCCAAGTTCAGCATGTATCGTCCATTGAGAAAACACTCTGATCCCTCCACTTCTCACATTTTATGTTGCTGGTGAAAAGGTTTAAATCCCTTTTTTCCTTTATCGATCTGCGCTCAATACCACACTTGAAATGCAACTCCGGTGCATCCCATTTCTATTGATCACATTTGAGATGGTTTTTATACCGTTTTTGAAGTTTCCATATTGTTCATTTAATTGATCAAGCTGGATTTGGAAAGGCACAAAATTTTCCAGTGGTCCCCCAGCTGACAACGTACAATATATCACAGCAAAAACTAAGCCATGAGGTCGAAGGAGTTGCCACAGAGCTCAGAGAAGGATTGTGCAGAGGCACAGAGCTGACTGCCCATTCAAACGGAGCCATCTGGGGAGAAGGGCCTTGGTAAGAGGGGTGACCAAGAACCCAATGGTCACCCCAGGTGAGCTACAAAAAGCCTTGGCACCTCATTCTTAAGAAAACTGGGGGCTGTCATGGCTGCCAAAGATACTGCAGCGAAGTACTGAGTGAAGGGTCTGAGTACATATGTCAGTGTCAGTAAATTCTAAAATCTTTTTTTTGCATTGTCATCATGGAGTATTGGGTTTAGGTTGAAGGGTAAAATAAATTAAACAAATGGGGCCTGAGTATTTCCTGAATGCACTGAGTTATCACCAAAGGAGCTAGATTCTTATGGCACCCGTGTTCAACGTCCACCCCTGGTCTCACAGAGCTGGTCCAGACTGAGATGCACCACTTGCGCACGCTGAAGATCATGGCCGAAGTGTATGGGAAGGGGCTACAGAAGGAGGTGTTGCTGGAGACACAGATGGTGGAGAAGATCTTCCCAGCGATGGAGGACCTACTGGAGCTCCACACGCAGCTCTTAGGGCGGTTGCTGGAGAGGAAGCGACAGTCACAGAAGGAGGGCAGGGAAGGCGGCTTCCTCATCCACAAGGTCGGGGACATCCTTCTGAATCAGGTGAGCTTCCCTGAAGGTGTATGCTGGACCCAGATGCATGGAAGCGTTTTGGTCTGCTAACAAACTCCTCATGTTAACCTCTATACTACAACCCCCCTCCCCTCCAGTTTGCTGGGAAAAACGCAGAGCACATGAAGAAAGTTTATGGCAGGTTCTGCAGCCGGCACAGCGAGGGGGTGAACTTTTACAAGGAGCTTCTGGCCAAAGATAAACGCTTCCAGGCGTTCATTAAGGTGATCGCATTCGCCATCTCATTCTGCTCCCCAACAATAGCCTCCTGCTAAACGTTATGTGATGTATTAACTTCATTTTTAGTTGAACCTCATAAGTATCATCCCACAAACCAAACTATGGTGCGCCCCCCATTATCGTGTCTCCTTCTTAACCGGACGTGGCTGTTTCTTTCAGAAAAAGATGAGCAGTACCATCGTTCGACGGCTTAGCATCCCAGAATGCATTTTACTGGTGACGCAACGAATAACCAAGTACCCAGTGCTGCTGCAAAGAATTCTGCAGCACACCAAAGGTGAGGCTCTCGTTGATGAGCCAAGACATGCACTCTTGTTTGTAGGGACTTTCTTGTCCATTAAATGCCCTAATAGCAAATTCTCCATGCTCACAAGTAGGCTTTACGACTGTAGAGAGTCATTTTTGAGCAGTCTTGCGGCAGACTTCATCGAGCAGACTCTGATTTTGTCCGGCGTGGTGTTAGATTCAGTCTTTGCATTACTTTGATTTTCATTCCACCCTATTCCTATAACTTGTGGATTTAGTAGTTAATTGTTGAATATGTCGAATTATCTAAGTTAATTATCTAATTAGTTCTGCAAGTCACTTTAATTATCTATAAATGTGCTTTATTGGTTAAAGATCCTGCGTGTGTGTCAGCCTAAGGCATGTACACTGACAGCCCCCCCCCCCACTGATTCATTGCCCACCAGAGAGCGAAGAAGACCACAAAGAGGTGGAGGAGGCGCTGCGGCTGGTGAAGGAGGTTATCGCTGCCGTCGACAGCAAGGTGCACAAGCACGAGCGTAAGCGGCGGCTGCAGGAGGTGCACGGGCGGGTGGACGGGCGCTCCATCACGCGCATGAAGAGCGGCCAGATGTTCGCACGCGAGGACCTGGTGCGAGGCCGCTGCCTGCTCCGCGACGGGCCACTGCAGCTCAAGACTTCTGCCGGCCGCCTCAAGGGTGAGCGCCGGCCCTCGGCACCTCCTCCCCCATCTCCTGGGCCCTGGAGCGTCTCCATAACCTCCCCTAACCTCTCCTTTCAGACGTCCATGCCCTGCTCCTCTCCGATGTCTTGGTGTTCCTGCAAGAAAAGGACCAGAAATACGTATTTGCTCTACTGGTAAGATTGTTTTGTTAGCACTTTCCGGACTCTCTCCTCTTGAATAACAATTTTGGTTCTCTGACACAAATAGGGATTCACACCCATGTTTGCTACGGGCGGTGGCTCTTATTGGGCCATGGTGTTAGCAGGCAGAGCTGCTTCCTTCTTCCTTTTTTGCTCCCCACCCCCCACCTCCCATTTTATTTTTGCTCAAACTTTTCCCCATAATAAGGAACCCGGCCATGAGTTTGGTCAGCTGAGCCTCCTCCAAGGGGCCTGCAAAGACCTGGGCAGAACGAGGGCAGCGTTATGTAGCAGGCACACCTGCTGGAGAGAGGTTGCACCCAGGGGGTGTGGGGCCATGCATCTGCGAGTAGCTGCGCAGACAGAGTAAAAGCCTTATTTTCAGTAAACATGCTTTAAGGAGGCCCTGGCAGGACTTGTGTAAATATCGATATCTGAGCCCTTTTTAATGAGTTGTTGAATGTTTAGGTTCTGAGCCTCAGCTTGTTGTAACCCCCCTACCCCAGGACCAGCGCTCCACGGTGATCTCGCTGCAGAAGCTCATTGTCCGTGAGGTGGCCAATGAGGAGCGAGCCTTCTTCGTCATCACGGCCGGCATCGAGCAGCCTGAGATGGTGGAGGTGCACGCCAACTCCAAAGAGGAGAGGAACACCTGGATGCACTTCATACAGGAAGCCATGCACTCCGTGTACGTGTGGGGGGGGGCACTTTTCTCTTGGCCGTGTAAACAAGCAGCTCTTCAGCCTATCTGATTATGAAAATGACTGTAGTGTTGAACCCTGACAGAACATTTTACTAAGGGAGCGTGGATGTCATTAGCATATATCTCTGTAATGGTTTAGTTCAGTAACTAAGGGATTAAATACTATTGCTTGTTAGAAGTGCTTTACAGGATTCAAGAGTGCACTTAGTTATACATTAGCTGTAGAAATGACTATTTATTTGAGTGCTTACTGTGAAAGAGGATTTATTGAACTGATGTTTGGATATTTTCAAGTTCCTCCATTTTAAGAATATGCATTCTTTATGCAGAGGATCCGTATGTCCCCTAATAGGCTAATGGGTTGCAATTGGTTGTGACTGGTGGTGATGCGACATGCTAACTTTAGGTTTTTGGTGATGTGATGCAGGGGTAAAGATGAGGATGAAGGGATTCCTAGCGAGAATGAGGAGGACAGAAGGCAACTGGAAACCAAGGCCAAGGAAATGAGAGGTTCGGATACCGCACCCCCCCCCACCCGCCCAAAGTAACGGCCTTTTTAAGTATCGCTACCTGGAGTCCTTGAGTGATGTGTCTGCTGTCCCCTTCAGACCTGCTGAAAAAGACGGACGAGCAGATCATAGCGCTGCTGGAGGAGAAGGTGAAGGTGTTCAGGGACATGTGCAACTGCAGCAAGAACGACGAGAACCCCGCCAGGGCCTCAGCCATGTTCCACACCAGTGCCGATGACTCACTGAAAGGGGATCACATCATGCAGGACACCCTGAAGGAAGGTGGGTGTGGCCAGAGGCATAGCCAATCACGGTGGAGTGGCAGAGTTCTGAATTACAGATCACTCGACATAATTTAGCCTATACTGTCTCTCGTTCATGTTTTTTTAAGACAGGTAGAAAATATCCAGATGTGGAAACTTGATCGAAAAAGCTGCACGTTTTAATATGTAAAGTAAATAATTTGTGCCGTGAAGTAATTCAGTATCTTGGAGGACTCACTTAACCACAGTCTAACAGCAATCTGTGAGAGACTCCTGTGCAGGTCACGTGTGTGTGTGTGTGTGTGTGTGTGTGTGTGTGTGTGGATATAAAATTACATTGTGGGGATCAAGTGTTCACCCCAATATAATAAAAACCTGTTATTTAGACGCTGTGGGGACCATTTTTCAGGTCCCCACAAAGATCTATGAATGCAATCAAATAGCTAAAACTCTCAAAAGTCTTGTATTTTGTTTGGTTACGGTTAGGTAATGGTTTTGCTTATGGTTGCGGTTATGGCTGTGTGGGGGTTAAGGTCATCATGTTGTGATTAGTGTTTTCCCCATAGAAATGGAGAGTCCCCACAGAGATATAATTACAAACCTGTGTGTGTGTCTGTGGCACAGGCACTGTGGGCTGCACAGCTAGCCGTTAGCATGCTAACATGGTGTGTGTCTGTGTTTCAGTGGAGAGGCTGCAGTCTCTGCTGAATGTTGACCTTAGCGGCTCTGGGGGACTTTCGTGTCTGCCTCGCAGGGCAGAGACCTTCAGCGGCTTTGACAGCCATCAGATGGCTTCCAAACGTGAGAGCCGGGGCGGGGGGGGGGGGGGGGGGGGGGGGGGGGGGGGGGGGGGGGGGGGGGG
>JAODKC010000021.1:10033647-10051435 GCA_026777985.1 Mormyrops attenuatus
GACTTTCGGGTGTGCCCGGCCGGGAAGAGCCCTTCCGCGGCTTTTACCTCCATCTTATGGCTTCAAAACTTTAGAGCCGCCCCCCCCCCCCCCCCCCGTCGCCTTCTAGCACATTGGTGTGACATTAGTGTGCCAGTAACCACTGTGCTGTTTTACTCTAGACGGGGACCCGGGTGAGGACTCCGCAGAGCTACGCAGGACCGAGTCTGACAGTGTCCTCAAAAAGGTAGGAGGCCACATTAGCACTGGCTATGGTCATGTATTTTACTTCACTTTCCGGGGACAATGTGGAGCAGCGAAGGAGCCAGAATGTTCATGAAGGGTGGGAAAGAAGGTGCATGGTTAGAGCAATAAGGGGTTAATTAATAATTACCTAACATTGTGTAATCACTGCGCATTACAGTACTACCGTGAACCATACAGACACACAAACACACACACACAGGATCTGACCCTCCTAGCAGACAGAACCTTGGAACTGTGTTTGTTTTTTGCAGGGGGATATTAGCCTGGCTCTCGTACTGAAGAAGAACAGCGAGGTAGGGTGTACACCTGCCCACACAATAATGGCATTATTAGTCTGCTTAAGTATCTATCATGTTTGGTGGGACAGGCACATAAAAAGACAGCCCTATATCACAGGCCTGGCCCTGAGAGTCACATGACCATACCTAGCCTATTTCAACCCAAATTAACCAGCTGGCCAACCTGTATCATCCCACTCCAGGTCCTACACAGCGTGACCAGAATTCATGAGCTGCTGAGCACGTTACAGGTATGTTAAAGTGTAATGATCCCTGGGGTCTTCATCTGTACATCCACACTGTATTAGCATTCTGTATTAGCATTCTGCTTTACATAATGCAGGTACATTCATGGTTTCCCTTCTCTGGTGCATGGATCATGGTTGGTAGCTAATACTTTTCACCATCATCATTTTAATGACACCAAGTACTCATGGGAAGAGAGAGTGGGCGCAGCTAGAGGGGCCAGATGACAGGGACGATGTTTATGGTGGATGTGTCATTCTCTGGGGGACCGTAAGGCATTAACATGGAATGTGCGAGGTCAGAGAAAGGCAGGTACATAGACTGCATGCAGGCCAAGCCGAAAAAGGCAGGTACATAGACTGCATGCAGGCCAAGCCGAAAAAGGCTGCATCTCTGGTAAACCGCATGTGATGCAAGTGCCTTTGGCTGCTCTAAATAAGGAACCCGGCAGCCTTACAGGGCAGAATCCGTGCCCCATAAGGGGGTTCCGGGTTCCGGTCTGATGGTCTGGGCACAGCGCTGATCATTGCACATGGGCCCCAGCACGTTCCTGGGAGGGAGCTCGTCCTGCTCTGCCCTGGCCCTCCACGTCTGAATGCCCTTTATTTAGGAGTGCCAGTTATCTTGAAATTCTGCCGGTTAGGGACACGGTGGGCACAAAGCAGTGGGAGGATTCGAACCCTGACCCTAGAGGTGTGCAGCAGCGGTGCTAACCACCATGGCACCCTAAAATTATTAATGTGAATCAAAGTCCAAAACACAAGCTCACTATTAAGTATATTTCAGCAGATAACAAAACAGCATAGAACAAGAAGTAAAAGGCCTGTGACATTTATTTTAATCTTTAAGATGAAATGAGTCTTTTAATACATTTGTGTTTTGGGAGCATGAAAGTGTATAAGCTCTGATTGCATGCAGAGTGTCACACTGTCTGTGTGTCTTTCTGTCCGTCTGTGTCTGTGTGTCTGTGCATGTCTCTCTGTCTGGCTGTCTGTGCGCGTCTCTCTGTCTGGCTGTCTGTGCGCATCTCTCTGTCTGGTTGTCTGTGCGCGTCTCTCTGTCTGGCTGTTTGTACATATCTCTCTCTCTGTCTGGCTGTCTGTGCACGTCTCTCTGTCTCGCTGTCTGTGCGCGTCTCTCTGTTTGGCTGTTTGTGCACGTCTCTTTGTCTGGCTGAGTACATATCTCTCTGTCTGGCTGTCTGTATGCGTCTCTCTGTCTGGCTGTTTGTACGTATCTCTCTGTCTGGCTGTCTGTGCATGTCTCTATCTGTCTGACTTTGTTCCTGTGTGTCGACTAGGCTGTGGTGGTCCAGCAGGACACCCTCATTGAGGACCAGCGGCAGGCCCTAAACGAGCGCCCCCCCGCTGCAAGAGTCCCCTCCCGGCCCAGCTCGCTCTTGGAGCAGGAGAAGCAGCGTAGCCTGGAGAAGCAGCGGCAGGAGGCGGCCGAGCTGCAGAAGCAGCAGGCTGCGCATGCCGAGGAGCGCCGCCGGCGCGAGCGCCAGTGGAAGTTGCGGGAGCAGGAGCTAGCCGAGCGTGAAGCCAGCCTGCAGGTGCAGGAGGACGAGGCGTGCCAGCAGGAGCGGGAGCTGGAAGAATCTCGCCGGGAGCTGCTGGAGCGTAAGGAGGAGTACCAGCGGGACCTGGAGAGGCTCCGGGACGCTCAGAGAAAGCTGGATAGGGACCGCATGGAGATGGAGAAGATAGAGCAGGTGAGGGACCTGGAGGCCTGAGCGTCGCAGGCTGATGACATCACACACTGATGGGTTGATATTGGGTGGGTGGATGCTTAATTAGCTATATATATATCGGGGGACACACTCACCAGGTTGGGGATCAGAAGATACACTCGCAGCTAACACAAGCAGTCAGAGGATGGGAGACGCACAGTTTTGATAGACACTTCCGACATCCAGTGACGATGCTAGGCAAATGGATGACTTCATAAAACATCTTTTCATTGGTCAATTAGATGTCAAATGCTATCAGTAGACAGAGGAGAATAGGCGCATTCCATTTATAGTAAGAAGTTGAAATTGTCAAAAGTGGAATTACTTGTGTGAAATTGTTACATGGTCATAAGTCAGCATGTAATATTGCCTTATTTAGGGAGAACTGCATTATTACATATATACAGAAATGGACATTTTAGGTCCAGAAAGTAAAAATCCAGGCCATTTGTTTTAACCAAGCTGTTGAGCATAAAAAGTCAGTCCCAGAGTTCTTAACTGGTTGGTTACTTTCTGGACCTGAAATATATCACAGATAATTAACTTCTAACGAGAGCAATAAAGCCAGGTCCAAGGTCCTGAATGGGCTGGCCTGCCCTCCTCTAACGGCTGCCCACATCTCCACAGGAGCAGAGGAAGGAGCGCACCCCATCCAGCACCTCCGAGGACTCCCTGAAGCTCCAGGGCTCCAGCCTGGACAGGGACCCCGGGGACTGTGAGCTGTCCTCGTCCCCCGGCAAGGACTCCATGATGATGCGGATGGGCTCCAAGCGGAAGGGGAGGAGCCTGAACCCCTTCGCCCTGAACACCAGTCACAAGGCGCAGGCATCTGAGGCTCAGCCTCAGCTTACGGGCCGCCTGTTGCAGTTGGCAAAGACCAAGGAGAAGAAGGAAAAGAAGAAGAAGAAGGTGAAAGAGCAGCTCTCGCAGCCAGGAGGTACGGCGGGACACTGGCCGTCCGTGAGCCTGACGTCTGACTGCGTGAAGCAGCCACGGTGATGGTTTGTGATGATTAACGACAGCATGTTAACTAAGGTCCACTATGATAACGGGTATCCACCGCTGTCCTCCACAGAACCCACGCTCCCCCAGGACCCCCACGTGGATGGGGAAATCTACTTCTGCTGAGCCTCCCCTGCCGCTCACCAATATCCCATGATGACCTGCTGTCGGGGAGTAAGGCCAAACCAATCTCATGGACAGCTTCCCCTACAGGCCGGAGTGGGTGCCACAGTTGGTCTGCGGGACAGGCACCCAGGGGGCTGACCTCCGACTTCTCTATGAACTGGACAAGAAGTGCAATTGACTGCAGAAACACAATCAAGAGGCACATGTACCTTCCGAAAAGCAGCACTGGGCCTGTTCAGGTTGAAAACTGGGGTTTAACAGTAAAAACGGGCGAATTTTCAGAAGGCCGATCCGGCTCCTCTCCTCGCTTCTAGAGCTGTGCGGTTCCCAGCATTCAGAAGAGAATTTCACAAGTTCTTTGAAAAGAAAAACCTTTTACAAGATGTTGCCTTCAGTTGCATTCTATAGCCTCAAGTTTCCATACCCAAAAACTCATGCTCATCTGTTTAGTTTTTCCATCTTAGTCCAGCAGAGCTGTGGGAATAAGAGGCGACAGTAGCAGGATTAATCACCAGTTGTGCATTACCGATGATAAAAGGGGGGTTGAGGGGTGAAGTTAATGGGGAATGTCAGCCAATGGCACGGCCTGCAGAAGGGCTGGGTTTTTGCCAGGACCGTGGTGTCTGAGAGATGGAGAAGCAGGAGGACAGACAAGGAGCTAGATGGGTAGGAGAGGCGAAGCTGCTCTCTCGCCGAAACAATGGACAGATGGGTGGGAATCGGCCTTCGGGGGGAGCCACACTCAAGCTGTCAGAGGAAGTGCAGTATACTGGGAGTAATTTGGAGCTCGCTGCACAACCCCCACTCTCCACTTTAAAATGTTGTTCTTTTGAAATTTAAATTTGCTCACAAAAAGATTCACTGAAGAACAAAGGCAATAATGAAACTGGCTGGAGCGGAATGATTATTATATCATATCATAGTGTTTATAAAACAAGTATGTGTAAATGGACCTCTTTAAAAAATGCCTTTTTGCTTTCTGACACTGATATCACGTGTGCAATCTATCTTGCAATGTCAAAACTTGCCAAGGTGCACATTTGGTTGAAATTTTTAAAACAATCCACCTCGAAGGACAGCCGTTTTTAAAAAACAAGTCAAGCTACTGTAGAGTGTGATTTGTGTCTGGCACATAGAGCGGCCTGGATCTGTGACTCCGTTTGGATACCGTGCTTTTAGTCTCGTTTAGGAAACATTTCAGCCCCATAGAAACACCTGCAGTCTCAAGACGTATCAGCTAACTGAAACACTTTAGCATTATCTTCAAATGCTAACTAGCCTGCTTTTTCTTTCTAATTAAAAACTAAATTTCCTTTTAGCCTACAACTTTTTCAAATCCTCTTTTAAATTATGGTGGCAACTCGGCCTGGAACTAATTAATTAAAATTAATTTCCTCCGTACTCTTAGTTTTTTGTTTATTTTGCCAGTCTGTGGCTGGAAAATGACTTTCCCCCCCACTGTTAAACTGAAATGTGGCGCTACGTATGACTTAAGCTGTTTGCCAACATTTCAGCTTGTTATGTTACACAGCTACCACTAGAAGGCACTGCTGTAATACTCAAATGGACATATGGTGTCTCACTTGAAGGAAAAATCCTTTTTAATAAGAATCGTTAGTAAGGACTGCATTGTAAGGGTCTGTGCTGTATGCATATATCAACACATATGCATGTTTTCCTCATTAATGTTGCAGTAGCCTGTGGCCTTTTATCTTTTCTGTATAAAACTTTAAACATAGGGATTACATTTCAAATGAATACTCGTCCTTCATTAATACTAAATAAGTCTGCCTTAATTCTGTTCTGCTATTCTGATTGATCTTTCCAGGCTGGTCGTCTATTTGTTCAGTTGTACTGTTGATGCTTTCCTGGAAAAAAGGGAATGAAATTCTGGAAATGAAAGTGAATCTAGGACTACTGGATTACATATTTATGTTTCTTTATCATAATACAGAAACTATGTAGCCTTATGCTAAAAAAAACAAGATGCACTAGAATATCGCCCTGCTTCTCTGGAAAGTCCAGAATAGATGTTTATACTGAAAGGCGTTAGTATTCGAGGTACATTATTCATGCTGAATTTTGTAAAGAAAATTGGTAAAACATGTAAATATGTTTATGTAAAAATTTAACTGTAAAATATATATTATATATATATATTGTGATTTATGTGACTTTTTCTAATAAGAATTTATTTATCTCTGTTCTCCCTGTTGTGGGAATTTGAGAAATACAGGGTTTATTTCTCATAATAAATAACAGTCATGATAAGTTTGCTCCTTCTAAGGCCTGTTGCCTTTTGTGACCCCCAGCCAGTGTCATGGCCATCGTGCTCATCTGTCCCTGGGCCACTGGCTTCTGGGGTGTTTCACTGTAACTGTCTGTGTCCTGCCTTTCACCCATCCCCCCCCCCCAATCTTGATCAGACACCTCCCTAAAACAGTTCTAAGTGGCACATTCAAATTGACATGTCTCATTGACTATTGGCTCACTGTGCCCCATCTTCATAAGAAAATGTTTGCAGAACCTGTGGTCAAACCTGAATGGAAGCCGAAGTGAAAAAAAAAAATCATGACGTGATTCACCATCCATAGAGCTATGTGAAACTTCGGAGTGCTGAAGAAGGCACCGTGGAGGCCCGGAGGCATCATGAATGTTGGGAGGCACCGTGGAGGCCCGAAGGCATCATGAATGCTCGAAGGCATCATGAAGGCTCGGAGGCACCGTGGAGGCCCGAAGGCATCATGAATGCTTGGCGGCACCATGGAGGCCCGAAGGCATCGTGAAGGCTCAGAGGCACCATGGAGGCCCAGAGGCATCATGAAGGCTCGGAGGCACCGTGGAGGCCCGAAGGCATCATGAATGCTTGGCGGCACCGTGGAGGCCCGGCGGCATCATGAAGGCTCGGAGGCACCATGGAGGCCCGAAGGCATCGTGAAGGCTCGGAGGCACCATGGAGGCCCAGAGGCATCATGAAGGCTCGGAGGCACCGTGGAGGCCCAGAGGCATCATGAAGGCTCGGAGGTACCGTGGAGGCCCGGAGGCATCATGAAGGCAGATAGGTACCGTGGAGGCCCGGAGGCATCATGAAGGCTGGGAGGCCCCGTGACTCCGTTGAGCTTGAAATGTGATGGGTGCCTCATGGCCCTTGAGCGCCAGTGAGCCGCAGACCCCATGCTTTCAGCCTGCTGCTGAAAAGCCCAGCTATGTGCCTTTGTTTCACTTAGGTCCAGACTTCGCCTCCGACTAGACTGTTCTTTATGAAGACAACTCCTGCTCCATCTCTCTGCCCCTGGTCACGTAACTAGAGCCAGCTCATTATCTTCAAAAAGCCGGGGTCCTCTGGGAACCTTTTCTGCGGCTGACATATGTGGCAGCTTCTGTTTTTCTACGTCGGTGAGACGATCAGCCTGCTGATGGGCCTGTTTTATGGCCACAGCCCTATAAACACCCAATGAAGGTTCATAAAAGCCCCCGAGGTTGTAAATCAAGCAGCATCACATTTTGTTTTCTGTGCCTGCATCACCTAGGGAGAAGAGATGGCTGTCCCCATCCTGCACCACCCCCGACAACAATTACAATTGCTAAAGAGATCTTCTCCAAGGCCTGAGTGACGTGAAAGAGCTTCCCATCACCTTTAATCCTCAGTCGGGTGGCTGCTGTGAACCTGCACAACAACACAAGTGCACTGGGGCTCAGGGCTTATCCATCCCATCAGGGTTTATTTCATCTCGATCTGCTCTCCTTTCTTTTCCTTGTTTTTTCGTCACCCTCTCCCTGCCTTTTAAGTTTCAATTAGTATTTTCCCTTAATTGATCACTATTCCCGGACTTGCTGATCCAGCGTGTTTCTAGGCCCTCTTTTTCTGTTGCCGGTAAACCACTTTATTGATCTCCTGGGCAGGCTTCTGAAGTATAAAAGTCAGCAAAGAGAACCGTCGGGACAGTACTTTTCTCTCTGGCACCCTTTTCAGAAGTTCATTCTTTACAACCAATTTGGACAGATAATTCCACCTCCCGTCTTCAAATATAGGCATATTATTTATGGAAGACCTCTCGTTTACCTCTGGTAGAGCAGCATTTGTGCTGAAATTTATGTACTGCTCTGCGGATGCATGAATACACCCTTCTGGTAAGGTATTAAAGAAGGGCTGCTTTCATATAAAGGGCTCTGCTTTCAGAGGCTTTCTCCCGTCTAACCCTCCCTCTGGCTCTGATGTTGAAGCAGAGCTTTTCCAGAGCTCCGCTGCAGCAGCATGGAGCTCAGGGAGAGTGGGGGCGGGGAGCGGATGCTTTTTGGTTTGATAACGGGAAGGAGGTGGCCAGAGGGGCCTTCACAAAGGCCACAATCAGGACCTGCAGCTGCTGGAATGAAATTGTTTTGCTCCATTATTGCTGTCAACGAGGGCTATTCAGTGTGCCTGTTAACTGGGGGATTAGCCCTGCAGTTGGCCCCGTGTGTGTGTGTGTGTGTGTGTGTGTGTGTGTGTGTGAGAGAGAGAGAGAGGGTGCACTGTGATTACCGTTAGCATGCCTGGCCTTCTCTTTGGGGCCCCATCCAGTGGAAAAACTGGCGTCCAAGCAGGAAATTTCAATCAGGGCCACACAATGGCGCGAGGATCAAAGGTGCGAGCAGCGGATAGCGGGCAGCTTGCGACAGGCAGCCAGCTTGGGAGCTCAGCCTGAGAATGGCTTCATTGATCTGCTCCTGTAGCCTGCAGCTGAAACAATGGTGCCGTTCAGCTCACCATACCAGACGGCGAATACTTCTATGGCCCCCCGCTATGCATTTAGTCCTAGGAAAAAATTATAGCTCCGGATATAAAGTTCTAGGGAGGAATATCCTGATTCTCCTGAATCAGGCATTAAGAGACACCATGCGTTCGTCTGCTGCCTGAGAGCTCTGCTGTCGGGCCAGACGGTGGAAAGTGCCTCCTAAATCCAGCATGTCTAGCTGGGGTTTGATAGATTTAAAATCGCAAGGATGGATATTCAAGGGCCCAAGGGGGTTATGGCTGGAAGCAGGGAGGCACCCAGCAGAGTGGTTCAAGTCCTTGTGCGAGGCCCGGGTGACGTAGCTTTGAGAAACACATTTCGGTAAGCCATGCAGTCATGCAAGTTGGTAATGTTTGAGAGTACAGTGTGCTGGATTATAGATTTTTAAACAGTTTTTTAAGAAACCAAATATCCCCTAATCTGCCTGTGTTTTGTGTTTCTCAGTGCATGGGGCATGTCACAAACGTGCATATCCACGCTTGTGCGTGTGTGCATTTACACTATGCTGACATGCCCGTGGCACACTGCACTCCGCCTGCTGAGTGTCCGGGGCACAGTGAGCAGGCAGTGTGGCAAACACGTGCGTGGGGGCCTTTTAGCTGTGCCGTAGAGGACACGGCCCTGAAATGCAGACAGGCATGACGGGGCCACCCGGCACCTCCTCCATATGAAGGGTCCTCAGGGGCTGTGTGTAGCCTCATACACCTTCCCTATGTCCTCCTCCGCTTCTCCCCCTTCTTTTGTGGACATTTGTATTCACACGCGGTGTTTGCTCTCTGCACTGAGTTCAGCTCAGGGTTTGTGCTGGTGATGAATCAGAAGCTCAGCCGGTGCCCCGCAGTCCTAGTGCCTCCATTCCCATCGCTAGCTGGGTGAGGGTGTAGTTTCCTTCAGGTTAAACCCACAGTACAAAAGTATGCCGTCAGAATAATAAATATCCCGAAATTGCCGATTGTGTGTCTGTGTGTGTTGCATTTTTGTAATTACTAAATTGTGGACACCAGATTTCCCCACAATGTAATAAAAACCTGTAACATTTGACTTTGTGGGGACTTTTTTTCGGTCCCCATAAGGATAACCTCAATTTTATAAAAGTCTGTGACTGTAACAAAAGAACAAAAAATGCCAAAAGTCTTGTGTTTTGTTTGGTTACTTATGGTTAAGGTTAGGGCTGGGTAGGGGTTAAGGTCGTCATGTTGGGATTAGGATTATGCCTATAGAAATGGAGAGTCCTCACAAAGATATAATTACAAACCTGTATGTGTGTGTGAGTGTGTGTGTGTGTGAGAGAGAGAGAGAGAGAGAGAAACTGTGTTCCCTGCAATGACCTGGCATTGCATGCAGGCTGTACACTGGGACAGATTCTGGGCTCACCATGGTTCTGCACTGAATATGAAGTATGGAAGATGGATTACTGGATTATTTTGGGAAGTTCAACATGGTGCTCTGTGAGGACTGCTATTGCACTCAGGGTTTGTGCCACATTACGCCGGGGGCCTACAGGGACCAGCCCTGGATCACCATGAGCCCCCCCCCCAATCCCAAGCAAGTGAATGAGCCAAGCAGGTGGATGGAGGTGCACTGAGGTGCCTGTTCCCCTAAATCACAGGAACCCCACATATATGGGCTGTATGTCATCACAGCAGAGGGGATGGGCTTCCCTTATCTGTGTGGTCCTTGTCTTTCAGTAGAGTAGTTCCAGTTCTGCCTGGGCTTTTTCCCACTGTGCTCTTACGCATCGCTGCCCTGCCCCCCCCCCCCCTCCCCCCACTCAGGCGATGGCCTCCCTGCTTCCATTTGCACACACAGGTTACATCTGTGGTCACGAGATGCCACATCGTTTGAGTTCATGTGGTCACCCTGAGTGCTGTGGCTTACCACAATGTGGAGTGGCGGCAGCTGGTCAGCTACCCCCCCAAAAGCATTAACCGAGTTGTTCCACTGACTGATGTTTCATTCTTCCATGAGGCACAGGCATGTGTGTGTGTGCGTGCATGCGTGTGTGTGCAAGCGTGTGTGTATGTTTGTGTGCATGCATGAGCGTGTGAGTGTGTGCATTTGTACACATACAGACCTATTATACCTAAGGTGTGTTCAGCTTGTGTACGGTTCTCTTATGGGCTGGTCAGATTATAGTTTGCAGCCGGTTCATGTCAGCCGTGACCAGTAGCTGAGGTGCCGCTGGGTGCGGCAGGAGAGGCATATGCGAGGTGACAGGCACACGGGCAGGGTGGCTTATTCGCGGGCGGCAGTCTGGGCGGGGGGTCCTCTGTCCGTTAGACGTGCGTTGAATGAGTTTGGCTGGGCTCATTCCTCAAACGGGCCTTTTCAGAGGCTCCTGAAAGGCGGCACCAGGATAATAGGCTGGCTGTGAAGAGAAGCTTTGCTTCTAACCCCGCAGCAAAGCCCCATCACTTCTCAGCCCCTTAGTTAAGGACTCTGGGGCTCCTTACAGATGCAAATGGCTTTCAAAACCCCGGCCACAAAAAGAAATGGCCTGCATGTGCTGGGGTTACTTTTAAAGCGGCGTAACCTTTAAGCCAATCAACATCTGCGTCGCTGGTCCTACAGCCCGGCGTGAACTTCAAAACATGACCACTCCCCCCACGCCATGGATGTTCATCTGCTCTGATATCTTTATTCTACAGTCCTGTATCAGGGGGACACACTGAAGGTGTATTGGTGATTATGGCTGCAATCTTCTCTGCTGTCTGAGTTTGACCACCGGAGCGTGGGCCAGACTGCACTGAGTAACATGGAGTACAGGCAGTGACATACATTTCCTGCTTGTTTGAGACCTACATGAAAACAAGAGGCATGCAGAGAAAATCTCACTGAGTTTCAAGCATGAAAGCTATCTCAATAACTGGGTCATGCTCATGATGACCTTGCTGGTGTGACTGTAACCCTCAAACTAAGGGTGCGTCTGAAATTGCATACTTGTTTTTTATGTAGTAGGCAAAATATAGAACTGATGCTCTGAGCACACCGAGGCATGGCAGCGGCGATGACAGGATGACAGTTTCACCCGAGGTTGCTCTTTATAATCACTCCCTAAAAGGACCGCACAAATAGAACAATAACACAGAGACCATCAATAGCAGGGAAACGTGGGGAGGTTACATGCTAGACAGGAAGGTTCACACATGGTGGAGCACGTCGGGATTACACATACTGCACAGGAATGGGTACACATGATACTAAGGAGCACAACAGGTGTTTACACTAAACACAGACACTTACTTCTAACCAGACATATAAAAGGGCTCGAGAGCATGCTGGGATATGCTAATCCCAACAGCGCTACACTACTCCCCTCCCCCCCCCACAAAGTCAGCTCTCCCGGCTACGACCACCACTCCCAGTCCCCACCTCAGCTGAGACAAGTTCCAATGTCCGGTGGTAGCTGCTGGTGCACCATCTCTGAAGGGGGAGGAGCCAGCCACTAGCGGATGCTGGGTTGCTGGTGGGGGCTAGCATTGCTGGATCCCCCCGGCCGCCGACCCTTCCCTTTCTGCGGTTTAAGGGGAATCTGTTGCACCTCCTGCTCCCCAGATCGGGTGGCCTCATGTCGCCACTCCCTGCGAGCCGTCTCCTCCGGCAGCTCGCAGTGGGACCCCCAGGTCACATGCGCACTCCAACAGCTTCTGGCACTTCTGGCCCAGCAAGCCCTCCCAGTCACGGCGCTTCTCCGCCAGCTGGGGCACAAGAACACGGCAGGCCTCCTCCCGCCCACGCAACTCAGCCACGGTCTCTTGTTTAAGCTTCGGGACCTCCGTCAGCATCATCTCCTCAAGAATCTTCCACGCGCAATCACACCCCTCCTGCAGCCGCCACTGTTGCTCCACCAGCTCACTGTGCTCCTCATCCTGATCGTACTGCGCTCACCGTTCCTCCAGCTTACGCTACTCCCTGGCCAGCTAGGCCTCCAGGACACGGCACGCCTCTTCACAGGCAAGCAGCACCACCTCCACAGCCTCAAATTGTTGCCTCCTCCAGTTGCACTCACAGCTGAGGTCACGCTGTGGTCCCTTGCCAGGGGTTTGCTAGGAGTCCTTGCTGGCCGGTGGGCCGTCTGAGACCCTGGGAGCTCTCGCCCTCCCTCGTCACCAACATCTCCAATGGGAGTCCAACGAACTGGCACCAGTGGCTTGAGGACGCGCTATGGCCAGACGGAGATCTGGCGGGTTGGCAAGGGCAGCTACAGGACGCGCTGTGGGCAGACGGTGGTCCGGCAGGCTGGCGGTTGATGCTGCAGAGTACGGCGCAAGGGTCTGGGGCTTCTCAGAAGAACGAGACAGCGCCTTCTTCGTTACATGCTAGACAGGAAGGTTCACACATGGTAGAGCACGTCGGGATTACACATACTGCACAGGTATGGGTACACATGATACTAAGGAGCAAAATTCCACTGAATACAGACACAGGGGCTATATACACGGCTGGCAAGCATGCCGAGATACACTAATCCTACTGGCGCCTCAGTGTGCAACGTAAGCAGTGTGTCCTAATCCTGAGTATGGATGAGACAGTAGCTGAACGGACGACATACCACATTCTGTGAAATGAAAAGTATGCAATTGTCGCTGTGCTATCCCACAAGGCCACTGGAGCTGCAGCCAGAGACAAAAAATGTTTTTCCAAAATGGCGGGGGATGTGCCATCTCCATGCAAATTTAAGTAGAAATCAATACCCAGTTACATAAGTTGAGTCAGATATGTATTTTAACTTTTGTGGGGATCAAGCTATATCTTTGGTAAACACTCAGATCGGTTACTACACAGGCCGCAGTATTCATGCACTCTCAGGCATACATTCGATGCAAACTGCATTAATGATCAATTAGTAGGCTTCTGAGGAAATTCAGTACCTACCGTGCAAGTATGTAATCTCAGACATACCCTAATTTCAGCAGATGTTACCAGGTTTGTTTGGTGCAGTGATGTTGTCTCCACTATAATGGGCTCTTACCCGGGACCCAGTCACCATGTCACTATTCACATAAGCGCAGCCTGTCTCTTGTGGAAGGCCTTCACTGCTTCACCTGGCTGGGGAATGGCTGCAGGGGCAGCTGCCTGATAAATCCCGCCAGCTACAGGAGTACCACTGCTTGGGTCGCCTGCCAAACTGTGTAATGCCCCAAGCCTCGCTATCTCAGCCCCACTCTAAGACTGATTGATTAATTACCCCAGGCAGGCTCATGGCCCCCAGGATCACAGTAATTAACCTGCCTAATAGGGTGTGACTAAGGAGCATGATGGGTAATCTTAGAGCGGCTTTCACTGACCAACAATGGCAGCTTCCACCCACTCAGTGTATGCCTTTGAAATTCATGTTTCCTGTGATATTCCATCCAGCTGGCCCTGTGTTGTTTTTGAAGGAACAGTGCTGTCATTGTGTGAGTTTTACTCCACTGATACACTACGGGCCGAAAGAGTGTTTAACCAGCCCCGCTCCCCCCCCCCAGCCCCCCACGCACAAACATACATGCCATCCACCCATCCAAAGTAAGGTTCCCATGCAGATATCAGCGCTGATCCCGGTTATGCTTCCTCCTCTGGCGTCTCTCTCTGCCGACCATATCGCATTTTACTGTTTCCGCCGCCATGACACTATACCGACCCCACCGGGCTCCCTCGCCATGGTTCCTGATCGTCTGCTTTGACAGGAAGGCACTTGAGAGAAGACGCTAACCCAGAGTGTAGTGGAGGATTCAGCGACACTGACGGGAGTCGGGCTCTCATCCGGCATCTGGCCTGCCTCTCGCTGATAGCAGCGGGGGGCAGGAAGAAGTTAAAGCCACACAAGTGTGCAAAGCTATATATTTTATCAATACATCAAAATGAACATATAAAAGCTGTCAAGTGGCGTTGAGACTTTCTGCATTTACCATCAAGCATCTACATAGCTGCTACATCAAACCTGCCCGGACTGGAGTGCCACAGTCCAGCCAGTCAGTCTCACATTATTGCCCTTAATCTCTCCAGGTGGGATGTTGTGACATTGATCTTTTCAAACAGCTACCTCTATTAATTACCTCTGATTGTGCACTCCCCAGACACAGATTGTTCAGGGTTAGGTTTAAACAAGCCGGCCCGGCGCTCTAAGGAGTGGCAGGCTCAGATGGCCAGCTCACCACCACACCTGCTATGGTGCTCCACTGTAATCACCTATGGAAGCTGTGATCTGATGTGGTGGGGAAGCTACAGTGAGTCTAATAATCAGGTCAGGAGATCTGACGGTGATACAGGAAAAGCAGACAATAGAGGTTTGGGGAGGGGTTATGAATGTGTATGTGTATGAATTATGATGTATAGCCATCACTCTATAGAACTATTCAAGAATTATTTAACTAGCTAATCAATGAGCCTACATCTTTGCAGGCATTTTCATGACAGGAAAACAAATTAAGGCTCAGTAATGAATTTAGCTACACATCTAGTCATGCATAATAATAACTAAAGCATTTATTATATTATAGCAGGATTTGGCAGTACTTCAGAGTGTTTCTGGCTTGGTTCTTCTGTAGTAAGATCTTCCTTAATAGCGGTCAACCCAATGGGGTGTTTCTGGCAGTGTGAGCAGTCATGCTGGGAAATGAGTCTCTCATTAATCCACCTGAGATGTTCCAGGCTCTGAATCACAGCTGACACCGCAGTCCTGATTGGCTGACGGAACGTCTCGTTCATCAATAGCCCATGGGAGATGCTTTTAAAGGGGTCCGAGACACAGGTATATAGATCCGCTTGAAATATGTGTCATGTGGTAGAAAGGAACACAAGGTCTTGTCTAAAACCATGGGCGTTTTCTTAATTGTGAGACGCACGCCTGACACATGCAGCCCTGGTTCCCTGATTAGGGAGGTCTCCCTTCATGATCTCTGATGAGTGAGACTAATTTAGACGTCACTTTCCCTACCCAGCTGTGGTTCCCTGGAGGAGCCTATAAAATCATGAACTGTATCCCCAAATCCTTGGGGATAGGGGTAATTTTGGTGTATTTACTTTAGCTTTTCTAAAGGAGTGTTTCAGTCAGGCCTGTGAGCAGAGATGATGCCAGGCTGTTTAGTTTCGCCCAATTCACCCCCACCACATATCTGGGGAGGCTTTGAATCCGCCCTCACCGTCCTCCGTGGAATGCAGCTGTATTTACAGTCCTCTTCAGTGAGATGTCTAATATGGTAATCATCTTGATGCGTGCTTCTAACTGAACTGGGTGTGTGTTTTTATAATGTCCCATATTTAAAATAGGACGTACCACCAACCTTTTCAATCACAAGTGTGGTGATTCAATAATCATTATGCCATTAGAAATTTCCTTCACTAAGAAATTTGATACGTTTCTGTTAAGCAATAAATTTGCTTGCAAGTTATTTTTGCATCCATATTTACTTGCCTGTTGCCCCTGTGTCTGCAAGACAGAAAACTCTTAGTTTCGGTCCTTGCAGTTCAGGCAGAATGCAATAGGAATGCTTAGACTGGTAAGCAAATGAAGCAGCTTGAGTCTGTGATAACATCTTAGAAAGGCCAAATACCTGTATCTTACAGTACAATACATTTATTTTAATCATACAGTCCATCCATCCATCCATCCATTATCTACCGCTGTTCCGGGTCGGGTCGCGGGGGCAGCAGTCTAAGTAGGGAAACCCAGACTTCCCTCTCCCCGGCCACTTCGTCCAGCTCCTCTGGGGGAATCCCGAGACGTTCCCAGGCCAGCCGGGAGACATAGTCCTGTCCTGGGTCTTCCCCGGGGCCTCCTCCCAGTGGGACATGCCCGGAACACCTCACCAGGGAGGCGTCCAGGGGGCATCCTGACCAGATGCCCGAGCCACCTCATCTGGCTCCTCTCGATGCGGAGGAGCAGCGGCTCTACTCTGAGTCCGTCCCGAATGACCGAGCTCCTCACCCTATCTCTAAGGGAGAGCCCAGCCACCCAGCGGAGGAAACTCATTTCTGCCGCTTGTATTCGCGATAATAATATTTGCGTGAAATGAAATATTGTTGCTTTCAAGTATAGCAAAGGAACATGTTTGAGGCATTCCATGGTAAAGAGAATAGACAGAGCAGGAAGAGAAGGCAGGTTGTGAAACAGGTGAAAGATCAAAAAAATGGAGCCAGTTCATAGAACTGAGTGAATATTGAAAGGTCGAACCACACTCAGTTCTTAGAAATGGGTACATGTTGAAGGTCACATGACTTGTGGTTTAGTCATTGTAAAAGAAGCGATGGCTGGGTAAGAAGGCAGAGCTGTACAAACCCTGCGCTGAGCATGTTGTCTTCTACAAACACTAGGCGAGCCACTGAGTAAGGCCTTTAATCCCAATGACTCCAGGGGCACTGCATTCTGCACTGTGACCTCTAAACTTGCTCTCAACTGCATATATGTCTATATGTCTCCTAGAGAGAAAGATGCAGAGGGCAAAAAGACAAATTCTATTCTATTCTGTTCTGTTGTATTCTATGAATACAGTGAATACAATTCTATTCATTTTATGAATAATCGTTTTGGTACTGATTAGTGTCTGTAACATGCATGATCATTTATTGCACTGATTATTATCTGTGCTATAAAATTTCATCTCTGGTGCTGATACTTCATAAAGAAACTTAAGGTGATCTGACCGTCTTGCTGCCATCTTTTGCTCTTCAGAAAGAACCTGAAAGAACATTTCATGCTGGATCCCGTCCTGAAGTAAATGCTGCTCTACAGGCTGGGGTGACATTTCAGGCTGTACCTTGGCTCTCATGAGCCCCAGCAGGTCAGGCAGGGGGCGCTGTCGCAACATGCTTCGTGTTGTGAAATGGCCGTGCACTTTGAGCTGTTAAAAATGCATGAGCCGGCCCGATTGCTTGGGAATGTGTGCCAACCACCATTTCTACTTCCATCAAGCACCCGGCAGTGGCTCAGGTGCATTCTTATGGCCTCCGGTACAGCTGGCTCCTGAGCGGCGCCTCCAGGCTCCGCCCTCCTCCCCTCCCCGCTATGGCCTTAATTACATAACGCGGCCTGTGAAGTGCATGGCAGAGCGGGTGGGGGCAGGCTGGGGGCCCCCGTTAGTCTTTACCATGTCGTTCGGCGCATGACGGTCCTCAAAGGCGCTCTGCCTAGCCAAAGATAAAGAGCGACTTGGCCCACTGGCAGAGTAGGTTGTGGGTGGGTGGGGGTACTTACAAAAGGGCTCTAAGCCTCTAGTGCGTCACTGAAAGCCCAGCTTGATGACTGCACGCAAAGGCTCCTTTCAAAATGAGCCGCCATTTACCTCCTATTACAGGGGCTAGGTTAAGATGAGGGGGGGGGGGGGGGGCGGGATCAATGGGCAGCCACCGCTGGACCCCGGTGGGCACGGCGGCCCACAGCAGGCCCCCGCCCCAAATATGAA
>JAODKC010000021.1:10051508-10062621 GCA_026777985.1 Mormyrops attenuatus
CCCCCCCCCCCCCCCCCCCCCCCCCCCCCCCCCCCCCCCCCCCCCCCCCCCCCCCCCCCCCCCCCCCCCCCAGGTGCAGCCACGGCTGCTCCCCGGTGGGACAGGCGTGCCTCAGCAGGCCCCCTCCCCAAATTTGACATTCATATTCTTCCCATGATCCCTGTCACCTAGTGGCGTAGAGACTGCAGGCTGTATGAGATCAGCAGCAAAGCTATCCAGAAGCGCCTGGGGCTGGGGCCTGGACAGCTGCGGCATGCTCAAGGGACTCCCTCCCTGCCCCCCCCCTCCCCCATCATCAGACCCTCCCACCTGCTCTACATTAGACCCCGCCCTTGCTGGATGGGCATGTTGCCCCTCAGCTGTAGCACCTGCACTGTTCTGTACACTTTCTACTCATTTGTTCATTGTTCATATCTGGGGCTGTTGAGCTGGGAGGTATTTTTATAATACTCCAGGGCAACAAAACTGTCTGATCAGTAAAGTTCCTCTATCCTTATTTTACCTTAAACACCCGCATGGCTTTCTGTGTTACACCAACAGTGTTGGGAAGTGCATCGTCGCTACAATGTGAGTCACGTCGCCCCCTCAATGTGACTGTAGGTGCAGGATTATGTGGACAGTGGAGGGAAAGAATGGGTAAGGCCAATATGGCAGTGATGCTCAACCTGGTCCTCAGGCACCTCCAGATGGCTCACGTTTTTGCAAAAATGTGGACTGTCTAGCAGGGAGCTGGGAGGGAGCAAAAACGTGGTCTGAGGGACCCTGAGGACCAGGCTGAGAAGCACTGTGATACAGGATGCAAAGATGGGGAATCTGGCAGACAGCATATGGCTGTAAATCTGCACTGACCCCTTAGGGGCAGAAGCAGGTAAGACATCCTTGTTCAAATATCATCAAAAGTCAACCAAAGGCCTTCATTGTGTTGGTAACTTTCAATTTTGTTCCACTGGCTACTGAGCCTACAGACACAAGCCCATGAACACACACAGAGAAGATCATCTTCACGCCCGCAGTCATGGTCACCTGACTGGAATGTAAATATTTAGGGGTGGTTTCGTGGTTATCATGTTAAAGTCATCCTCTGTCGCCAGATTTCATGGTGGCTGACTGATAGTATTTCCTTTCATTTTGTTTTACTACAGCCAAAGCAAGGGCCCTTTTGTTAGCATTCAGTTAACTTGAAATCCCAATTACCCATAGCCTCTTTCAGGCCCTCACACTGCACTCAAAAGTGAGACTGTGAGGAGTAGGAGGGACAGAACTTCTAGCCATGCCTTTCTACCCCTGGAGATGGTCTGCAAAAGGGCAGAGTTGGCTAATGCAGCCCACCCCCCCCCCGGGAGGCCAGGGCCCCAACAAGCACCCTGTCTTGAATTCGAGCATCTCTTGTGTTCTTTTTGCTGTTAATGAAGTGTCTCACACCTGAGCCTCTGACTAGTCTCTGGTTCTGGTTCACAGAGAAGGACAGCAGAACAAGCAGGTGAACGCTAAAGAAAACTTCTATTAGACCTCTGTCTATATTAGAGGTTGGATGCTGAAAGTGCACAGACATAAAAAGAGCTATGGATCTTGTACAGAGAGTGCCCTGTGGATTACAAATGGTGGAACTCCCCTTGGCTCGGCTGCAGTGCAATAATTAGAGATATATTTTCTCGCTGTCAACCTGGACCTGACGGCACCTTCCCCCCGACACAGCGGGGTGGAGGTGGAGGTGGGGGGAGGGTGGGGTTGAAGGTCTGATCATCTGTAGAGCTTATTTATTTAGCTGCTCTCCCTCTGAGTTGGTGCAGAGCCACTGACAATCTGAGCGTGGGGACGGAGAAGGTTGTCGAGGCAACCGCTGACAGGAGACCAGTGATCACTTGACCCATTGTAACTCAGATCTCAATTTTGGTGGAGTAACAATGTCTACCTCCATTCATCACTGCCAGCTATAAAATGGCCGCCACTCCCATGTGCCCACATAAAAATCTCCTTCTGCAGGGGAGCCTTCTTGACAGTAATGGCCGGAAATATCTGTCATGACTCACACCAGAGAGAGTGATAGTTGTTCACGGTGAGGGAGGCCCCGGTATTTGTGGGATGTGCAAAGTATTCAGTGAAAGTGAAAAGGCCGCCTGGTCATGGATGCCATGCGGGGCAAACTGAAGAGGTGATGATGTCAATTAGCCTGAAGGGGTGGGTCATGAAAACAAAAACCTAGGGAGGAAATGCATGGTGGATTCGGGGGGCGTCTGTGTGGCCTTCATTTATTTCACATGAATTTTTAATTATGGATTTTTAACAATCTTTATACAGCATATGGACTCATGATTTGAATTATTCATGATTACTGTAGCACTGGAAGCTGAAAAGGTGTGTTTTATGTGCAAAGATGTAACAGATGTCGATTCATAGTGAAAACCCTGTCATATGATCAGATCAAGGACCTGAACGCAGCTCGGCAGAAACATCCTGTCAGCGTGGCTACAATTCAATAAATTTCATTTAAATTCAATAACATATTAAAGCAGCAGGTCCTTTTCAATGATCAGTTAATGGAGAGAATGGTTGATTAAACTATCATTGATTGTATACCGCTAATGTTCTCCAGCCCTAGTTGAGTGTGATGCTTATCCATTCTTTCTAAGTGGCATGTTGGCCCCTTATTGCTTACTTGCACATTTATTGAATGGTCCCTGACCCCTGAACTCTGACCCCTGTGGATGGCTTGGCCTGCTCCGGAGCTGCGCTCTGATCTACCAGAGCGAGACCAGATAAAAGCGATGGCTTCTCCGGGAACTTGGCTGGCATGTTTATCGCTGTTGTATCGGCAGGAATTGCAGACTAATGGAGTTTATTGATCTCTACCTGTCTCACCTCATTTGGTTCTAAAGACTGTTTGCCTGCTTTGAAATATGTCCTAATTTATGGCCCATCCCTGCTGTGTGAGAGAACAGCCAATCAGGGATTCACCTTCGAAACTGGCAAATTGATGTCTTTTTAGCAGGGTGCCAAGAGAGACCATGAGTGTCTGACTGTGCATCCATCTTAGGTTCCCTGCATCTTTCTTTTGTGTTAGCAACAAGCTCTTAAAACCCTTTAAACTTTCTTTAAAACAGATTGTCCATATATTGCAAGAATTAACCTTAAGATGACTTAATCCTACTGTAGCTATAATTAATATTCATTTAATGAAAGTACCCATTATTGAGAAGTTCCTAATGCTGCTAGCATATTGGGAATAAATTCATCCTTGTAAAGCTTAAGCGAAGGATATCGTAGAAATTTTCCCTTAAAACTCGAACGGCAACTGAGGCAGGAGTGTTCCTGAGTCAGCACCAAACATCGGGATGATGTATGAACGCAGGGCTAAGTGCAGGAGAGCTATCGTCCCTAACAAGCTCGTAATGAGCACCCTTGTGCCTCCTCATTGGTGCTCTGGGATGCTGCTGACTGCAGGAGCCTGCTGGCGGTTTGCGCTCCCACCTGCTGGCATCTTCCGTGAGACGAGCAGCGCAGCCTGAGGGCACATGTGACTACCGTGGATATCGTACCTGCGAGTTGCATTTTTGTTGGCAGGAAGGTCTCTCAATTCCAACCAGGATTAAAATGTTACTTCTGAGCCTTCCAGACAGCCTTAAAATACTCCTGTACCAAAGTAGAGAGCAGACTGAGAGATTTGCACACACCCCACCAAACATGCTGCTTTTCTATGCACTGTGAAAAAATAAAACCGTGAACCAGCCTTGTGTGCTGGTTCCATCATATCACTCGGTTTTCTCAGAAGCTCCTGGTTTGCATTTCACATCAGGCTGAGGTGGATCCGAGCTGCTTGGAGGTACATTCCCTCCGCTCTCCTGCATCTTTGTGTCTGGTGCCGCTTAGCCCCAGTTTAATCACGACGGCCTGTCGCTGAATTGCTTTGTTACCGTGAATCACCTGGGGATTTAGGTGAAGGAATGCGGTCGACGTTTCCACTGTCAGTGGTCGACACTCTCAGTAAATATTGTTTGTTTTTCCTGAGTGGGAAGATCATTCCGGACGAGAGTTTCATCACCCTAAGGTAATGAAATGGTAGACAATTAAAAAGCTAGGAAACGAATAAAGTAAATGCCTGCACTGCTTTTTGTTTCTCTTTGTGTTGCTAAGGGGTTTGGAGAGCTGCTGGCAAGTGACATGGGGGTGTGTGGGAATTTGGCCAGACGCAGCGGGAAATGCCGAGCTGGCCACCACTCTGCCAATCGCTCAGCGCAACGCCTGGAGCTGCAGTGACCCCCAAAGAAGCAGAGGATTGGGGGCGTCCGTCATAGTGCCCCCACCGTTCCGTCAAGTGCTGCGGTGGCTCTGTGGCAGCATGCTGACAGGGGAGACATTCCCTGCTATCCCCACGGCTCAGTACCGACATGCGGGATTTCAGGATTTAATGGTGCCAGAGAAGACGGCTCCGGCTCTGAGAGGCCAGTGGCTACGAGGCGTGAAGAGCAGTCAGCGTTACGACGCTCGGGGTGCCTGACGCAGAGAGCCGCTTTCTGCTGTCTCTTGGAATATAATGAGGGCCCAGGAGTGTATGTGTGTGTATACGTCTGCGCACTGCTGTTTATCTTAGTTGTGAGAAGCTGACTTTTAAAGTGAATTTCCAGGCCCAGTAAAACAGGCATATTTAGAGAACTACTAAACCTCACCTAGTTATTGCTAGTGTGCTGGGTACTACTGGATGTCACCATGGAAACCATTTTTTTGTAATTTGATGGTATTCCTATAATTTATCTAGCATTTGTGGATTGATTGGTGGGAATGAAAAAGCAGTTCTCGGTGTGAAGAATCCCAGCCAAAATGGTTGCAAGGTGAGCTACATGCGAGTTCCTTACTCTGCAAGGGCAGGATCATGGCACTAACTAACGTAATTAACCAGCACGCGCTGCCAGGCTGACGACTTCGTACAGTATAAGCCCAGCATTAACAACCCTATTGCATTTGGACCAGACTGCTTGTTTTGTGCGGGAAACTTCAATGACCCCTTCGCAGAACTGGGATGGAGGTTGGGGAATATTCATGAAAAAATTACATTTAATTTTTGTGCTTGTAAAACCAAAATGTAATTTTCAGGTAAGGCAAATGATATTGATACTCATGGAATGTTGTGATTTGAAATCAATCTGCTGTATTTTTAGATTGTATATGTAATCTTACATCACCAGCGGTATTAGCCAAATCTCAACATGAATCGTGCAACAAAAATACACATGGGGGATGAGCAGGCCGCGAGAATTTAGAAAAGAAATGAAGAGGCAGAAGATTTTTCAAAACAAGTTCACATGACCTTATGCTTCGCCCCCTCGGTCGCCGGGCGGCCCTGGGAAAAGGTCAGGTCCTCCACAAGGAGACCCTCACCCAGCAAGCTTCTATGCGACTCCTAAATCAGTCATGCATTCAAAATGAAAATAAATTCAACACTGCTGTAGGCAGTTATTTTTATATCATCTTGTTGTTATGTATAAATTCTTGTTTCCATTCTCGAGAGAGCGCAGCTGAATATTCATATTTTACATTGTGCAACTGTATGGTTAAACAAATCCCTGAAGCACTGCTCCACCTGCAGGGCCAGTGTCTGGGCCTGCACAACCCCCCATCCCTATGCCCCAACACCCCACCCCAACTGTTCCTGTGTAGCTGTTTAGAGCTCCACCTAAACAAGTCCAAGATCAAGGTCTGCCCAGAACCATCCCCCCAAGCAGACGACGAACCAGCAGCGGCGGTCACATCAATTCAGGCGAGATTTATTTTTGAAACAAGTTTAATCAAAGGCTTAATGTTAACTCTTTCACTTCAAAGCACAAAGGTGCATCGATAGGAGAGGTAAGATGTAGAATGAAGAGGCAGGCTGGTACTCATTGTTTATGCCATGATTACAGCCTGAGCGTGTGACACGTCTCTCAGCCAAGGCAGACCTGTCGCTGGTGCAAAGTCATCATATGTGCTGAAGATAATAGGCACAGGGAGTTCACTCCATGACAAAGCCAGTAAAATCTATTTTTCACAGATCCCCGCTCAATTTGAGGGGGGGCACAAAAAAAAAAAAAAACACTGTTCGAGTGAACACTGAATGCTGCCAACCCAAAATCCGGAAAAATAAAGAAAATCTGAAATGTCGGAGAGTCAAACCACTCCACCCTTCCATGCAATTTCCAAACAGTTCACAGGAGCGGCCGTTCGCAAAGTGCCCCATCAGTATCGCGTTGGCCAGCATCAGATGAAACAGTGCAAATCGTACATCGTTAAGGTGAATATATTAATGGCAAAAGATATTTCAATCTCAGTAATTTCCAAAAAAAAACAAAAAAAAAATGCTGAACAGAAGCTTACAGCAGGTTTGTGCCGGCGGGCAGTGGCTGGGTCACACCAGAGTGCTCCGCATTTCACAGATATCAAATACTGTACACGTCAGTCATGAAAGTACCTTAAGGGAGACTTAACCTGTAATAAACCCGACCCTCTGGTAAACCATGGCATCACCTTATCAATCCTCTGATTTGCCAGACTTTTTATGAACCTCTGGAAAGGTAATTAAGTTCCAGTCATCCTGTCCTCCGCCTGTGTTTTTATCATTATTATTTTTTGCAGAGTTGAGTAGGACCTTCCCGCAGCCGGGCACTGAGCAGACGCCGCCAGATTCACGGCGCCACCTCATGGCGGCTTAAAACCCCCACTGGCACGGCGGTCCTGTGCAAATTTGGCGGTGACACTGGCTACAGCGTCTGCATTCAGAGACTCAGCGAAAACCTTGGACCCAGGACTGAGCCTGGGCTCCTCCGCTTCCTGTCTGAGAATCTGCAATAGGAAGATATGTAGGGAAAAAAGGGGGGGGAGGGGGCGGTGAAGCAGCAACAATGCGGTGTTCTGTAGAGTCTGTCTCCATGGCAACTGGCAGAATCCAGCAGGAAGCAAGGTATGCATTGAGCTTTGTGCAGCAACCCCGGCCATGGCATCCGCCCCAAAGGCTAGATTCCCAGCCCGCCTGACTCCCGGTCTGCTCGGATCCGGAACGAGAAGGGTAGAGGTGCGGGGGAGGTGGTGGTGGTGACTTGTGTCGACAGGCAGTCCTGGTAGACCCTGGATCCACGCTCGGAGCAAGGAGGAAAAAGCCCTTCCGAAATGGGAGATGGCGTGCCTGCAAGGAGACAGAAGGAGGTTGAAATCAGGGGCGAGAAGCCATCGGAGCACACAGGCACAAAGCTAAGCTTCACATTCACAGGCACCACCTTCTCCCTGGCTGCCACAGCAACCACCGCCCCCCCCCCCCACCACGTTCCACTCTGCTTGTGTTGCCGCAAGCGGAGCGGCAGGCTAGCAGGGCCAAGGCGTTCTTGGGTGGGGGCACAAAAAGCCCGGGGGCTGATGAAAGTGGGACTCAGCCCCCGTGCCGCTACCTGGCTGTCCTGCATTACCAAAGGTTTTCTGTTCTGGAGAAACCGTAGGCAAGGTGCCCTCCAGCTGGATCCCTCTCTGTGACTGGCTCCTGAATGCCCAGTAGCGGCCACCCTTTCTGCGATTACTGCCAGCAGCCCATGGATGAAAATCTGGAGGCCCCTCACCGTTACGCTCCTACTGGTCAGTTTACTGAGAACGGCAGCATTGCAGCATGTCCCAATCACATGTGGAGGAATGTGACTAATAAACTCATTGTCTTCACAGAGCAGTGGTTTTATAATCAGCATGGAGGAGGACTGTGATGGTGAGACTGTGTCAGACCGCGATTAGCGAGCCGGTGCATGGTGAAACGTGGGCCGTGGCGTGTGGAAGGGTTCCCCGCCCACGGCCGCCATTCGATGACCATGCCAGCCTCGGCAGGACCCCGAAACGCCTAAAGTGCCGTCCCTTCTGCAGGAGGCTAAGCTCCTTGTAATCCCATCGCCAGAGGTGTCTTCTTCATTTGATTTGGATCTGGATTTATGCCAAAGGAGTTCTGGCTGCAGCTCACGCCTTGGGGGCTTCAGTTGGGGTTCACCAAGCCCTGCTCTGGAGCCAATCCCTCCTCATTCCTCGACGGGCGAAACGCAGCACGAGGTGGCTGACGGCGGTTACGTAACACCCCCCCAATGGTGGCAGGCAGCTGGGCCACAGAGTGGGGCTCTGTGCATGAGCGCAGGGAGATCTTACAGGGGGAGTCACGCCGTGATTCATTCCAAATGGCAAACCACAGCAGGCATGCAGCCTAAAAACCCACATTTTGTTTTCCTGTGAGGAGCTAATTGCAGTGTTTCGGTGAGCAGCAGCCCGATTTCATCACCAGGGATCACAGTGTCCGGCCACCTAAATCACCTGCAAATGCTAAACACGAGTGAAAAATAAACCAGGTCGGAGACGACAGTCGAGAAGAGCGTGGCCCAGTCCCCGCCACATGTAGCTGCATGACAGCCATGACAGCGCAGAGAAACTATGCGCGGTAACCTCGGGCAACGGGAAAGGCGCTCGTCTCAGGGCGCATGGCTGGTGTCAGGCCGTGCTTTGCGGGGTTTTACCTCCGCAGCCTCTAATTACGCAGCCGTTGGCGAGTGTGGGCTTGTCTGAGGAGCTGGGGGAGACGGTGGAAAGAGGGCGGAGAGCTGGGCGGCCATACGCCTTGTCGCTGGAGGGAGCGATTCCCAATTTGGCTGCATGTGTTTGAGTAACAGACACTGGGCTGTGAGTTTAAATTTTTGCACAGCTGTGCATGTGTCCTTTGATCATGTGGATGTCCTGCCTCAGGTGACCATCTATGTCAGCGTTTCCCAATCCGCTCCACAGGGACCTGCAGACAGTCCACGTTTTTGCTTCCTCCCAGAGACCTGTGAGGGAGCAAAAACGTGGATCGTCTGTGGCTCTCCAAGGACCAGGGTTGGAAGCACTGATCTATCTGTGTGTGGGTGTGTGTAACCACATGGCATTCTGTGCTCTCTGTAATCCCTGAGGACCTCCGCACGACAAGACGCTGGGGCCTCTGGAAATCCCTGACTGTCCCTAGGCTGCGCTGCAAAGACGGCTTGCGTTTACGCGGCAGCAGATGCCGGTTCAGCTCTGCCAGGGCTGCGCGGGAAGCTAATTAGCCGGTTTAGCGAAGCGCAGCGTGGACGAGAAGGAGTGGCGATCTGACAGAGACTTAAAAAGCTCCGACGTCAGAGGCGATCAGTGACCCCGAAAGAGCACGGAGCAAAACGGCCTTTCAGTGATGGGCCTGGGCAGTCAGCTCCAGAGACGCCCAACTGCAATCGGACCATGCCTGTCAAGGAACAGGACAAAAAACAGAAAGAGAGAATGAAGTAGCAGTGCTTCAGGCTAACAGCTCGGCGAGGCAGCGCTGTTACTCAAAATGCTGATACTCGGAAACCTGCATTAGTAAAAAAACAAGCAAAATAAACCGGTTTTCCTGTCGTAAGTGTGCCAGAGTGGCTTCAGCCGGCTGCTCCCCCTTGGGCCGACACTAATCCTATTATCTCCCAGACACATCCCTGCTGGCATTCTTTAAATTTTAAGAATAGGGCTTAAAATGGGAATAAGATTCAGGTTTCATACACTTGTATTCTCGTATCAATGTGAACAGAGTGAATTCTTCCGCTCATTGGTTACTGAGGGCCGGTATTACAGTGCCCAGGTGTCTATGGAAGGTGGGGCTGCCTTCACCTTGGTTGAACAGCAGCATAGGACTGGGCCATACGGACCAATAACCGTATCTCTCTGTTTTTAGGCAGAATAGTGATACATGATATATATCTTGGTATTTTTTATTAAGTGGGCTAAATGCTCAGTTGTAAGACACAAGCATATTATTATTATTAAAACACAGTGTCGTCAAAACAAAATGCAAATACAGGCTTTCCTTCCCTGTTCGCTTATATACAGTGCGAGTCAAAAGTCTGGACACACCTACTGAAAATCATTTATTCTTCAATGAGATGATGACCCTAAGCACTCCTCCAGGTTATGTAGTAATTATTATCTAGTGAACAAGGAGAGAGTTGGAGTGCTGTGACAAGTGACCTACCCCCCACAACCCCCCCCCCCAACCTAAACCTGATACAGTTGGTTTGGGATGAGTTGTATCGAAGAGTAAGAAGTAAGGTAACCAACATGTGCCCATAATTTATGGGAACTCCCTTCAGGACTGTTGGAGAAGCGTTCCAGGTGGCCACATCTGAAAGCTGACTGATAAAATGCCAAGAGTCTGCAATGCTGTCATCGAAGCCAAAGGGGGCTATTTTGAAGAGTCTAAAATTTGGTGGTTGTAATATTTGATAAGTATCACTTCATTGCCTCAAGGCCTTTTAGAATCAGGAGAAGTACACAGCTAAAATATGACAAGTGCTCTAAAAGCTGGTGCGTCCAGACTTTTGACTGAGACTGTACAACTGTAACTACTCAGAACAGAAATTAATCTTTATTCCAAACAGAAACAAAAATAAATATATCAATGGCCCTTTTTACACTTTAAAAAGTGTCTTGGGCAATCGGATCAGAAGTGTACAGCTGAGACACACTGCCGTTTACATTAGGGGTGTAACAGTACGTGGTTATCAAACCATTTGGTGCACTCCCTAGGGTTCATTATGCACATGTGAACCGCGGTTAGGGTAAGGGTGGAGAGATACTAATTTTAAGGTATTAGCCTTCAATAAAATAAAACAAATATGACAAATTATGAAATTTTTATCTGCTAAGCTGTCTGGAAATAAAAAAATATAATAAAATTAACCAAGTAACAATGATTCCTTGTCTTTCCCCTCCGCCAGCGTCCCCGTGAGAACCCAATGCTTGGATTTTAGCTTTGAATTCAAATTCGTTTGAATTGGGCATGGATTTGTCATAGCCAAAGCTCTCACATTGTTTACACCCAGGAAGGAATATTCTTTGGCACACTATTCAAACAGTCAGAGAAAGTTTTGCTAACTAGGGTTATAATAATGATCAAGTAATTTACAGATTACTGTGATGATTAATCAAGCAATTGTTCATATACATATTACATATGTACATAAAATATAATGTTTATGCATGATAAATTTTAATTGTAACTGTAATACACACACACACACACACACACACACTCGGTTAATTTAGGAACACCAATTTGCATGTTACATGTTTTTGGTCTGTGGGG
>JAODKC010000021.1:10063009-10080361 GCA_026777985.1 Mormyrops attenuatus
CCACCCCCCTCCCCCCCCCCCCCCCCCCCCGGCCCCCCCCCCCGCGCCGCCCGGGCGCCCCCCCCCCCCCAAATGAGTGAGGAGAAGAAAAACAAACTATAAAGGGTCACCAAAAGATATTTGCCCTCCTCTGTATGGATCATCTTTAAGTCACCTCTGGATGACTCATAATACCCTAATAAAATGGTTCTCAACCTTTTCAACATTAAGGCCCAACTGTCTGTCGCAGCATGTTTCCAAGGAACACTGGGCCACGATAGATATTTAATAACCAAGTTTTATTAATATTTAATAAAAAGTTTAATTTCTTTGGCACAAAAACAACATTTACATTTCAGAAAATGAATGCAAAAAGGGTACTGCAAATATATAAAAGTTTTATTTTATACATAACTTAAAAGCTAACAAGAACAGTCTCAAAACTGCTAAATTACTAAATGAGCCTTCAGCAGCCTTCAGTGTTTATCTCCTTTTCTGTGTTGGGAACAAACATATACCAAAAATGTAACTTTAATATTCTGATTTAGTGAGTTTCAAAGCACAATTCTGTAACTGTAATTGAAATTCTTAAAATAATAGTACTTTCTTAATTTCTCGCAACACGTATCGACGGTGGCTGGCAACACCAATTCTTCAGCGATGGTGAAAGCTTTCTTGCACTGGGCAACACGCCTAGCTACCAAGTAGCTGGACTTCAAGACACTTATAGACTGTGTCGATTGGGAGACAATTGTCTGCTTCTGCAGTTGTAGACCATCATGTTTTCGCTGAAAGTACTCCAGTGGTTTTCTGACAAGTTTTGGGAGCTTTGTTTCGATATGCCACTTGAGTTTTGACGGTTTTAGAGCCTCGTTTGAAGGTGTTAATCCACGCTCCACACATTCGCGGCCCAATCTGTAGCGGGCCCCGGCCCAGTGGTTGAGAAACGTGGCCCTAATGCTATGTTAATAGTCATTATTCTGTATTATGTAGGGAATAATGACAAGAAAAAAAAAAAAAAAGGAGTGTGAATATCGGTATTGGTTGAACCCATGTAGGAAACCTGTGAGTTCAGAGGGGTGACTGTATCACAATATTTATCGCAAAAATATCAAGTATCACAATGGAAACTTTTTCTAGTATCGTTCAACCCTACCCAACACACGCAATATGTTCACAAAAAAAAAATTACATGGTTATTATGTAGGATATTATGTAAGATGATGTAAAGCAACATTTTAGCAGAGATTTATCTTGAGATACTGGACTTGTAGAAAGTAATTTAAGCAAAGCAATGACAAAGACTGGCTAAGCTATCCCAAGAGGCTGAAGGGCACATACACTATATGGACAAAAGTATTTGGAAACAGCTCTTAATCATTGAAATCAGGTGTTTCATTCAGACCCATTGCCTCAAGTGTATAAAATGAAGCACCTAGCCATGCAGTCAGGTTTACAAACATTTGTGAAAGAATGGGTCATTCTGAAGAGCTCTGTGAATTCAAACATGGTACTGTCCCATGTTGCGTGCAATAAGTCAGTCTGTGAAATATCTTCCCTGCTAGATATTCAACAGCCAACTGTAAGTGGTATTATTGCAAAGTGGAAGTGATTAGCAATAACAGAAACAGCCACAAAGTGGCGGACCATGTAAAGCGACAGAGTGGGATGCCTTGTGCATAAATTTGCCAACGCTCTGTTAACTCAATAACTGCGGAGTTCCTTACTTTCTCTGGCATTAACCCCAGCCCAAGAACTGTACATTGAAGCTTCATGGAATGGGCTTCCATGGCCAAGCAGCTGCATGCAAGCCGCGCAGCACCAAGCGCAATGCCAAGCGTTGGATGTGCTGTTGGATGGAGTCAAGGGCGTAATTATGGTTTGAACACTGGGAGGGTTGAGGTCTCCAACCATTTAGGGGAGACATGATTATTGGGGAGGGGGTGAGGAGAGGGATAATGGTATGGGGTTGTCTTCCAGGGGTTGGGCTGGGCCTCATAGTTCCAGTAAAGGGAACTCTTAATGCATACCAAGTCATTCTGGACAGTTTTAGGCTTCCAACTTTGTGGGATAAGTTTTGAAGGCCCTTTTCTGTTCCAGTATCACTGTGCCCCAGTGCACAAAGCAAGATCCATAATTACATGGTTGGGTGACTTTGGTGTGGAAGAACTTGATTGGCCCACACAGAGTCCTGACCTCAACCCCATCTAACACCTTTAGGATGAACTACAACAGAGATTGCGATCCAGGCCTTCACATCCAACATCAGTGCCTGACCTCACAAACGCTGTTCTGGATCAACGGGCAACAGTTCCCGCAGACACAATCCTAAAACTCGTGGAAAGCCTTCCTAGAAGAGTGGCATCTGTTAGAGCTGCAAAGAGGGACCAAAACTCCATACTGATGCCTATGGATTTAGAATGGAATGTCCTTAGAGTTCCTGTATATGAAATGGCCAGGTGCCCCAATACTTTTGTCAATATAGCATAGCTTGAAGTTATATATGGCTAACCTTGCATTACTAGGTAAGTTCCCCAAGCCTGAAAGTCTGTGAAGCACTTCCACATAAATGAGGCTTTTGCTCTTTATTTGGACCGTCATTCTCTGTGATCCATCCTCATTCCGCCACACTGCAGAGTACTCAAGAAGGCAAATTTTGATGCTTTTGACAAATCGAGTAACTGAGTTCAAGTGAATAATGGTGATAGCTTTAATTCTAATGGTTTAACTTTGACAGCCCTAATTTTAAAGTAAATAGATACACTCAGTGACAAAAAGAAGTTAAGCACCCAGACGGAGTGGTGGAAATTAAATGAATCTGCATGTGGTGAAAGGTCATGTGACTGTATTGCAACGATTATAATAACAGATCAAACCGACAATAGACTTTGCAGTATGGGCACACTGCTGGTCCCATGTCAGTATGGTGTGGCACCCCCCCCCTCCCCCCGGGCCTGGATACATGCAGCGATCCGGTGTAGAAGGGAGTCAAACAGCTGTTGTGGCAAGTCGGCCCCCAGCTGTTGTAACTGGCCCTCGAGATCCTGCAGATTGGCCCTGGGTCTGAGTTGACGTCTGAGCTGATCCCACATGTGTTCGTATGGGGATTGATCGGGGGACCTGGCTGGGCGCAGGAGGACATCAACATGACACAGGCAGTCCATAGACACACGTGCTGTGTGTGGATGGGCGTTGTCTTGTTGAAAGACTGTACCAGGGTGCTGTCTCGGGAGGGGTAAGACATGCAGATGCAGGATGTCACTGACGTAGCACTGTGCTGTCATGGTCCCCCCCCCAATCAATTTAATACAATATATTTGTATAGCGTATCCTCAAAACGCTACCAGAATCACTACCAGAGATGACCTGAAGTCATACCCTATGACTTGGCACACAATACAACGATCCTCCCTTGGTGTGGTCTGTCTTGGGTGACCAGAACCTTCACGACCTGTGTGGGTGCCCTCACGTGCCCATTGGTTCCAACATCAGGCGACTGACATCTGCATGCCCCACATGCTGGGCAATTGCACGGTATGACACACCCATCTGTGGTCTGCACGTGTACCAAATTACATCCAAATCGGACCATTACTTCTGGGTGCTTATCTTTTTTGTCACTGAGTGTATAAACAGTATTGTCTCATCCTATATCTTGTTCGGAAGTATATTTATGTAACGTAAATAGTCGATACAGTGGCCAGCCCTATAGCTGCTCTTTGTATATATGGTTACGTGGCTATAAATGAAGGTCACTTCTTCATTCAGGCTGTCGCTAATGACCCACCACCCAATACTGGAGTGATCTGTTCAGCTGGATAGTGATGGGTCTCGACATGGTGACAGTATGGTTCAGGACAGGCCTGGAGCCGGGAGCCTCAGGCACAGATCCGGTGGCTTGGCTATGCTACCTGGCGGCCTCATTAATTCAGAGGACACCTTTATCCCGAGCGGGGAGCGGCCATGTGCTGCTGGCCCTTTGGCAGCATAACCCCCACCCCCCCACCCCCCCCACAGAGATGAAAGCTGCAGCATGAAAGTACAGACAGGGTGACTTTGCTTCCTTGATAGCTCGGCAGCTGCCTTCCTGTCAGAGCAGCGCGTCCCCCCCAGATCCCACTGCTCTGCCTTACTGAACAACCCCCCCAAATACAGCCAGTCCCCAGGTTACAAACCAGATCCTTCCTTAAGTTCGTCTTTAAGTTAAATTTGTAGGAAAGTCGGGGCAGCGATAATACACTTCATAGTAGTAATAAAACTACAGTATTGTATTGTACCTCTGAAGCGCCAAAGTAGACTGTGTGTTCGTTATGACGAACCATTGTATTTAACCCGAATTATTTATATAATAGGCTTTATGGCTGTCCGTTCCCAAGTACAAGTTGTCTAAGTAGGACGTTCGTAATATGGGGACTGTCTATACACCATGGTCCCACCTCACAGGAGACAATACTAACTGAATTCATTTCAAAATAGCTAACCTGAATTTACCTTTGGGAAGGGTTGGTTACTGAGATGGGACCTACTGACACAGTGTTGGTGTTTGTTTTTGGGGTGGGGGGGCGGCATTTGGAAAGTTGGATGACATTAGGCAGAAGCTAAATCTCTAACATTTCAGGTGAGCTGCACGTACGAGAAGAGCCCAAGAAAAAGCAGACGTATGGCAGACAGGGCGCCTGGAGGCCGTACTGGGACCAGGGCACCAAAAGTTCATCCCAAACAACCACCTCCAGCTGGAAGATGGCCTTCAGCGATGATGTCAGCACAGGCATGCTGAGGGGCGTGGTTGGTCTGCCGGGGACACGTATCCAAGCTTGGCTCCAAAAGCTCCGAATCTACGCCCCACTCAATGTCGTTTTAACCACACGTGAAAACAATACATTTTTATGAGCTGGGAGATGAGACGCTTACTGTGAAGAAATCTCCTGTGCTGTGTGTGAGGTCAGCACCTCATTCTGCCTCACGTGCTTGAGTCACTGTGGGTCAACACACACTTAACTCTATGTGTCCTGTCTGGTGGACAAAAATATTGCATTTCACATTGCCCTGATTTCCGAAAGCGACATGAGCCAGTGTCAAAATACATATAGGCATAAGTACAACATGGGTGCCATCATCTTCAGCTGATTTTCAACACGAGTGCATAATTCAATGAACTTAAGGCAAAGTGCAGAGATATCGTGTCCACATCCAGTCACTGCCTGAATGCCAACTAGGTGCTGTTACAGTAATACACTACACCACAGTATTTTGAAATCTAGGTGACAAAATTCACTGAGAGGAGGGGAGAATATATCGCCCAGATTTCAAAAAACAAGAATAGCATTGCATCTGACAATATAGGCATCCACTGAAGTGAGGATGTAAGTCAATCTGGACTTCTCGTGATCATTGTAAGGGAGATATACTGTATAATACATATACTGTATAACATAAGATACAATTTAAGTGCTGTGTTGCAAACAGGGCTCGACCGCTTTTTACCTTTAGTAAAGTAATAATGTTTCCTGAAAGTCCCATGTATACAGGGGTTGAATTAGCAGAGAATCAAGCATAAAAAATTATCACAAAAGCTGTGACTGTGTCAAGTTAAATAAAGTAATAAAAATACAACAATTCCAGTAAGAAACAAAACGCTAGTCCAACGCTGCTTGGACCCCTAATAATAGGACCTTTCTGTAAACAATCTCTGACCATGAAATATGTAGGTAATTCACTTACAGCTCAGCAGTGCCACAAATGTAATGTTTTCCTTGGGTTTCACGAGTTTGCTGTTTGTGGGTGTATACGCAGTGACCTAGGGCCACTTCTGATTGGGTAGCATGACTCACATGCGGGGGGGCACAGCACTTCTGATTAGTCAGCTTGACTGGCACACAAGGAAGATGGCATGAATTTGTAAAACTATTCTCATGGGCATAATGGATATAGTGCATGTCCTAAATCGCAACCACATTTGAACTGTGTTGTTTCAAATCGCGATTTTGATTTGAAAACGATAAATCGTTCAGACCTAACATCCACTGACGTCCACATCATCTGCTTCAGATGTCTCTTGATAAATTTTCTTAAGGCTCTTATGGGACCTCGGACGCAAGGATTTTTGGACATTACAGTCGAGAATAAAATAGTTGAGAATAGTTGGTGTCTGGAAAGTATGAAAAATGAGATACCGCCCAAGCCGATGTGGAAGAAAAATCGATGATTATGCAAATCCAATGCTAATTCAATCAGTAATTAATAATGAAACTTAATAATTATGAAAATTAATAATGTTATTAATAATGACACCGTTGATTCAAATATGATGATTGTAATGATAAGCTTCAGCCTTGAAACATTTAATATACAAACATATAATGCAAGCATGGTTAAGTAATAGTTTTTCATTTAGGTAAGAGGAACTAACATGTTTTGGCATGGTAGCTTATTTTGCAAAAAGGTCAAGGTACAGACCCGATCCGAGAAGTGCGGCTGCTGCAGAAAACACTTATAAGAAATGTATCAATATTGGGGGTCAAGATTATGTGAAAAGAGAACTAAGGAACGTATGGGGAACTGAGATGAACTTGTTTGAACAGGGTGATGTAATCACAAGAGTAATCATGAAAAGGTCAACCCTGCCTTTACCTGATAATGAATCAAGTTTAACAGAAGTAACTGGTTTCTACAGATATCTGACCCCTCCCTGAACTGTCTGTAAACTGTCGCGTTTTTGGCTATAAAAGATGTATGTACTTGTTGCTCGGGGAACAGAACACGAGACGCATGAAAGACTGTTCCCCAAAGCTTTGCGAAAGAAATAAAGTTTGTCAGACTCTTAAACAATCCGACTTCAGTGAAATTTCTACCACACCTAATGCACTCATTTGTGAGCAGTTTGTTTACCAATCAGACCACCAGGCTCCTTACTTGATAGACAGCCTGTGACCATTAGCAATTTTTATATATTAAAAGTTCCTAACATGACATGTGGCACAAGGACAACACAAGAGTTACAGTTAATCCAAAGACTGAGGAATTAATTAAAAGAGCCTAAAGTGTCTGCTTTAGTCACATGGAGAGCAGATCAAAGTCTGAGGGGCCAGACGTTGAGCAGACAACCAACGATGGGAGACGACATATCTAAAGGGGTCTAAATGGGTCACCAGAAGCTGTAGAAGACTGGAGATGATCACGAGGATGGGAAACTAAGTCAAGTACATCAGGCCAAAACTGACAGCTCAGGATCAACACACCACTGGGAGCAGTACTCGGAGGATGGGAAGAGATCATTGGTACAGTTATATCTTTTACTGGGTAAACTGCAAAAATTAACCAAGACAACAGGTGAGAAAATCATACTACTGAACTGAGAATACCTGCTCAGTGAACATGCACAATGAGTTAGCCAACCATCTAGGCTGGATGTGTGCCCTATTAAAATGACACGGCAATCACAGGAACAATTACATAAATTTAGGGATTGTGTAGTAGTGTTAGTTACCTTAAAAAAACGAGAAAATCATCCCCAGTCAGTCAGTCATATTATACTTCAATGTAACCAACAGGCCTATCATCAGATTCATAAAGCTTTAATACAAAGCTTATTTTTACATGCTCCACTTGAAACTCTTTGAGAGAATTTTACACACGGATCAGCATTCATGTTGTTCTGAATGAAATCTGCACGATTAAATCACATAAACGTGATATACTACTCTCCAGAAGTTTGGGCACCCTAATTTAAATGACCAAAAAATGGCTATAGAAAAAAATCTTTTTTAATTAGATGGATCTTACAATCAAACTATCAGAGACATCTAAGATTTCATTGAGGTAAATTTATTCAAAGAAATCTTCACAAAAATATATATTTTTTAGAACGCACATCACAGTTATTAGCACCCCAATAAATTCTCATAACAAAACCTAATTAACAAATACAGTCAGCCCTTGTGCATTCGCACTTCGTGATTTGCGAATTCACAGATCCGCGGAAATTTCATTGGAACCGAACTTATTTGCATCCGCGATTTTTTCGCAAATCTGCGAAATCCTCGAAAAACCCTACAGAAGTGTTTAGGTTAAGAAGTTTTCATGGTCTTGGTGTAAAATTGGTAAGAAAATTTTAGTTAATGAAGATTCTATTGTGTTTTTGGGGAAAGTTCAAGACATACAATATAAATCAGTTAAAAATCCTTTTCTTATGGAAATATTCCTTTTTATGTACGTACTGTACTGTACCTTTACAAGAGGTGAATCCCATTCGAAAAGTTTATTCCCTTTGGAACACTAATGGTTACATAAATATTAGAAAGTAGTTAATTTACTATTTTGTAATAGTAAGTACACATTAACGTAAATTATTAACTGGGGGTCATATTTAGGGTTTAAACTATAGAAATAAAGATAATCTTTATTGTTATTGTCACTAGGACAACGAAATTGAAAATGCAATTCGACTCAATGTGAGGCATAAAGAGAGTGATAAAATATTACAAATATATAGAAATTGCACTGAATATTGCACTGAATTACAGATTGCACTGAATACTGCATTGACTATACAGATTGCACTGAATATACAGACTGCACTGATGAAATATTAAAAATTAACCGTTATGTTTTGCATTTAAAGCCATGATTGCTTTGGGATAGAAACTGTTTTTCAGGCGATTTGTCCTGGTCTTCATGGCTCTGTATCTCTTGCCTGAAGGCAAAAGCTGAAAGAGACAGTGACCGGGATGTGATGAATGATGTAAGGTGGCTTTTTTTCGGAATCAGGAGGTGTAGATTTGTTCCGGGGTGGAGGGAGGGTAGCCAATTGTTTTCTCCGCTGCCCTGACGACCCTGTGGAGTGCTTTCATATCTGCGGAAGTGTAGCTGCCGTACCACACTCAGAGTCCGTATGTAAGTACGCTCTCGATGGAACAGTGGTAAAAGGCAAGGAGCAGATTTTTGGGAAGACTGTTCTTTCTCAGGATTCTCAGAAAATACAGTCTTTGCTGCGCCTTCTTCAGCAGCTCGTTAGTGTTCGCACTCCAGGTCAGGTCATCCTTCAACTCCATACCCAGGAACCTGAACACCGGGACCCTCTCCACAAAAGCCCTGACGATGTTGAGTGGCAGGAGGTCAGTTTTATTTTTTCCTGAAATCAATGACCAGCTCCTTTGTTTTTTTGGTGTTGAGGAGCAGGTTGCTGACAAATAAGCTCAAATAAGCACATATGACCATTTTTAGTGACTCTACCAAACATCCGCGAATCCTCCTCAATCGCGACGGGTTCTAGAACCTAAACTCGCGAATGTCCGAGGTCTGACTGTATTCACCTCATCATATTGTACCTTTTACAAGCACATCTGATTTTTATGGAATTCTTAAAAGGTAACATATAGGCCGAACTCTTCTATCCATCACAGAATACACAAATGAAATGACAGCTTATGGAAATCTGACAGTGACTATAAAAATATCTGCATACCTAAACATTCCCATTTGCACTGATAATAAACACCTCAGATATGCTAAGCTATGAAGATTCTGCCTCAAAGTGGACCGTTCTACCTCCACACACAGTAAGGGAGATGAATTCAGAGGCAAAATCTTCTTCGAAGATCATATTTGAACAACTGCAACAGATGATGGCATCCTGGGGGCACTGAATCTCCAAAACTACAATTAGACGCCATCTCCAAGCCAAGAAACGCTTTGACAGTTTTGCGAGAAGAAAGTTTTTGCTGATGTCAAACCACAAACACGAGCACCCGGAGTTACTGGAATTTTTAGGAAGTAGGTTTTGCAGTTAGATTAAAAAAAAAATCTAGTAAAAACATCATCAGACATGTGCTTAGCGTAAATTAAGTCAAGGTTGTGAAAAAAACCGCACAATCCCCACTGTTAAGCATGGCAGTGCTGCTGTGATGTGCTGCCATTTCCTTTCAGTTCCCTGGGAACTTTGTTAGGATTCATGGCATCTTCCAAACCATCAAATATCAGGAGATTTCAGACTAAAACCTGGCTACCTATGCCAGGAGGTTACGACAGCGTTGGATCTTACAGCAGGACAATGGCCGCCAGCCTACTTTCAAATCTACACAGAAATGGCTCACTGACTACAGAGTGAAGGTTTTGCAGTGGCCATCCCAGTCCCCTGAGCTAAACCCAGTGTTGGGCAGCCCCTTACGTGGCATTGTCTGCTGACTGACAATGAAGCTTCCTAGGGTGCCGCATGGGGAATTTACAGATAAACTCTAAGGATTCTGAAGGTTCTGGCAAGATTCTGTTTGGAGGAATGGGCCCATTAAGTGTTGTCTCCCATCTCATCCAGAAAAATGACAGGAGGTCCAGTTCTGTTACCATGGCAAAGGGAGGGTGTGCTAAAGGTGATGTGCGGCTCTGCTGGGCAGAAGGACCTATCTGGCAGGGTGAGCAAAGGGCTTAACCTGGAATCTGCTGCAAATGCCAGACAAATGGCACCCTGACCCCCAGCTACACTCGTAGAGGACAGGGAGACGGGATAACTCAAGAACACTAACAAAGTATCTAGAGGTGCCAATAAGTGTGATGTGTGTCTTGAGAGAAATGTTGTATTTTCTTTGGAAATTTCCCTCAGTGCTGTGAGATTGGACTCGAATGCTGTGAGATCAATAAAAATGTTTTAATTGTAATTATTTTCAGAGCCTTTTTGGCCATCTTTACCAAGGGTGCTAAATAATTATGCTTATCCGGGACAAGGTCGCTGTGAGCGCAGAGCTGCGGAGGACCCCCTCCCCGACACACACCCACCCACCCACCCACACACACAGCCGGGGTGGAGCCTGAACCCATGACCCTGGAGGTGTGAGGCAGTGGAGCTACTCACCAAGCTACCCTATAGCCCAGTAATGCATTTCAGGACTGGACCACAGGGGTCTGCAGTAGCAGCATGGCCAGACATTCACTGCTGTACCATCAACATCAGGCTGTCCTTAACTCACCTGTCAGCTTAACCCACCAGCCTAGAGAGCACACCTGCAATCTGCTCTTTTAAATATATTTATTAAATAACAGAAGAGGTGCTCATATACTGACAAAAAGACTCACTCTTAGTCTTAGTGTCAGATTTGCGTTTTGTGATGTTAATTGAATTTTATTACAATTTTCTTCCTCAACCGTCCATCCATTTTCTGTAACCGCTTGTCCTATTCAGGGTGGTGGGGGTTCTGGAGCCTATCCCAGAGGCTAGGGGCGCCAGGCAGGGAACAAGCCAGGCTAGGGTGCCAACCCATCACAATTCACAAATATTTAAAAAGTATCTGAAGTCTGTCAGTAGTACAGGTGATAATTAGGTTAAACCACAGAGAAATGAGCACATCTGTTATGTAAATCTCCTGCCAGTCTTCCACGTGTCATGGGAGACCCACTGAGTCAACTCCACTCCACAGTGGGGCAACCAGGAGCCCAGAAGTTACTGCAAGTCAATCTTTAGCCTCTGCTAAGTAAGCTGCTAAACGGCTATGTAGAAAAGCTACATCAGGAAGCAAGTGGTTATTTACAACAGCTGCCTTACCAAGCTAATGGCTAATTAGACATTAGAAAGCCAACAGCTATTTATTATGCAATACATCACGGCGTCATGGTCATAAATAACTAAACTTATTGTACCATTCACAGTATTACACACACACACACACGCGCACATTTACATGCTGTGTGTTTGTGTGTGTGTGTGTGTGTGTGTGTGTGTATCTGTCCACTGCATGTAGGTCGAGCTGTCATGCAGGTATACTGGAGAAGCATGTAAGCATACTTGGCCAATAAAGCTGATTCTCCAATGTCACCTAACAAAGCTAATGGTTGCTTAGGAAAGCAGCAAAACGAGAGAGGCTGCAGAAATGGGAAGGCGAGAGCCGGGGCCATCTAAAGGATGGTAAATCACAATCATGGGGATGCTGAGTGGAGTCAGAGTTGGGAGAGGCCAGGATGCCGGGGGAGGGGGGGGGGGGGTGTGACAGCTACCGCCTGGCAGGGGCCACACAGGGTCAGAGCGGTCACTTATCTCCACAGTCCAGCTCTCCTTCGATGACAGGTTGTGCCCTCATGATGATGCTATTTTAGGTGCTAAATACTTTTAGGAAGCTACTGTGCAAAGGTCTTAGGCAGTCAAAGAAAACGATGTTTAAATGATCTTCATGTTGGTGTTAAACTATGATACTGTGGCTGTCAGTGTGTGTCAGCTTGGTCAAAAAGACACTCCAGTATTTACAGCATCCCTCCAATACACCCATCTGATCCCCTCACCTTGTTTGGCTAAACAATACCTCAATAACTTAACAAGGTTATTAATGACTTTTTGGAAAACAGAAGAAATTCATCCTTATTGTTTTACTGTGTTACTGTTAATTTGTATATGTTCTAATGTTACATTGTTTCCTGAACAAATATACACTTACTACCCAAATGAATTAAACACTTCCTTCGACTGCATGAGATTTTTGTACAGTACTGCATGTCAGGAAGGGTGTTGAAAAATTATATTGTAGATCCACATCTACATTTTATCAGGGATATTTAGTTCGGAAAACAGCGCCTAGCCATCAGAATTCCTTTGCCCTGTGATGCTGAGCGCAGAGTTGGCACGGCAACAAAAAGACCTACGCTCCACGGCAAATGTCCCTCACTGGAGTGACAGCAGACCTCCAGGGGGGGCCAGATCTGTGTCGGACAGCTTTAATTAGGACATCGGACCACCTGCCATCCCATTAAGCCCAATCCTTAACTGGCACCGTCTATTGTCCCCAGGGTGGTGGCTCTAGTCTGGACTCGATCTGTGATCACCCTCCCTGCCCGTGTCCCTGATCAGCTTGACAGGAGGTGAGCATTCTCAAAGTGACAGACATGCGCACAGATGCAGCCCCGGGTGCACACACAGCTTCAAAGCTCACAGAAATGAGCCGTCAGTCAGGGTTTATGTTAAAACATTAACATAATGCTTCATTAAGTTTCCCTACGCAGTACGCTGATTTATTAGTGTCTTCGTTCTGGTCAGCATTGCATGACAAATAGCATAGGTTCCATAAATTATAAGTATTAATTTCTTTAAATTAGAGCAGACATTATGTTCCCAAAAATATGGGTAGACAATTCAAACGCCCTAAAACCTGAATTAGTTTCCCTTAATCAAATGAGGTCATGAAATAGACTTCATTATAATTCAATTAAGGAGACACAGCTAATACGCTTCAGCAGACGAAAAGGTGAGAGGAAGGTGAGACCCTATAAGAGAGAGACATAAATCTAAATTGTACGAGAGCATGAAACATGTTACTTCTTAAATGGAATTAGACCCCCTTCGTGGTGTAACTCTACAGACCTAGTTACATGTAAGTGTGCCTGGGAACTGGTGACTGCTGCCTTATTGAATCGCCGGTGTGTAATTACACAGACAGAGCACGCTTGGAATGCGCTTGGCCATGTACCGCAGCTCGGCAGCTAATGGCTAATCGACCGAAAGACTTGTGTAATGAGCATCACAAATCAATGCCAGTGGGGACTTGCTTCATCCGTGGGCTACAGGGCTATGCAGCTCCCAAAAGCAGACCTGGGGGAATGGAAGTGCAATTATCTCTGCAAGGACTGGGCTGCGCTCTGTGCAAATATCAAGGCCTTAAACCCTTTCATCTGGATGCAATAAAGTTCCATCCCCCATTGTGTAAAGAGCATGATCAAGATGCATCAACAGCACAATCTTCTATAGATCGACAACCACAGGTATCAATTGGCACACTAACTGCATTCAAACAAGCCATACCTCCCACACAGGTTAAAATGGAAAGATTAACTTCTGAAACATCTCTCCTTCAAAGGCAAAGTGATGCTCTTACCCAATTTAGCCAGCCTCTTGATCCACACGGTCGGCATTAGGCTGGTAAGTGCTTCCAGGTGCTAACAAATGCAGTGGGAATGAGGGAGTAAGGCACAGTGGTTATGCTGTTCCAGCTGTCTGAGGTAGGGTCATAGCAATCCAGGGTCTTACACCGCTGCGTCCCAAAATAGCCCCCGACCACATAGAGCTTGTTTCCCGATGCCACTGCATGGCAGCTCATCCGCTTGGACGTCATGTCGCCGACACGCGTCCACTGGTTACTGTCACAGTCGAAGCGGTAGGCGGACGCGGCGGTGAACTCTGTGTCCCCGCCCATGATAAAGATCTGGCTGCCCAGCACGGCGGCGGCTGTGTAGCGCCAGGGCTGCGGGCACTCTGCTGCGACGGCCCAGCGGTTCTCCCCAGGGTCGTAGCACTGCACCTTGGAGGCCTTGTCCCGGTGAATCGTGGTGCCGCCAAATACAAAGAGCTTCAGTTTGGCGCTGACCACAGCTGCGTTGCTGACACCATCCCGGAGTGGAGCCATCATAGACCACTTGTTGGTGAGAGGGTCATATCGCTCGACCTGTTTGAGGGAAACTGATGGGGAGGCCGGGAAGACGCCTGCGATGGCTGTGTGCCCCCCTACCACATAGAGGCAGTTCTCCAGCTCTGCAGAACCATGGCCAAAGCGGGCGATCAGCATGGGTGCCCCTTTGGACCACTCCTCATGGACAGTGTCGTATATCCATACATCTTTGGAGACCCCATTCTCAGATCCCCTTCCCCCAGTGACGTAGACCTTACAACCGATGGCACAGGCACTAAATTCCTTCCTGGGACTAGGTAGGTCTGACTTAGGAATGATCTCCTTAGCCTTGTGGTCCACCTGGTATATTTTGTCACACATGAAGGTCTGACCCCCGAGTATGAGCAGTGTGTGACCAGCCTTGCGGGGGCGGGCACATGGGCTGGTGACCACGCCATCGTTCTGCAGGATCCTCTGCTTGCACTGCACAGCCTCCTCTACGATCTGCCAGCTGCGCTTGTCAGACTTGACTAGCTCCTCACATGCCACGTCATCCAGCAGGTAATCTGACGGCAGTAGTGCCAAGCGGATGCCCTTGAGAAGCTCGGGGAGGTATTCTCTCCGTCTGTCAAGGTCGTAACGTACCCAGCGCACCACAGCACTGAACACGACCTTCTCATCCTCGATCTCCAGCTCGTCGCTTAGGATGAGGTCCAAGAGCTTGTCTTTGGAGAGGCTGTGGAAGTCCTCTGTGTCCCAAAGAGCCTCAAAGTGCAGCAGGCACATCCTCCAGGACAGCTCATACAGCCGCTTGCACTGGTGGGCGTCCGACAGCAACATCATGCCCAGGCAGTTGGAGGGATGCAGGTTCTTCTCCAAGAATTCGGCGGCGGCATCACGGATGTCATGGAACTGCAGCATGTCTCCAGCCTCCAGCAATGACTCTGCATTTTCCTCGTTGATAACCAGCCGCGAGGAGTAGGCAAAGTCCAACAGCAGCTCCAGCACCTCGGGATGTACAGAATCGTGGAAGTTGACCTCGCCATCCAGGCTCTCACGCAGGCCCCCGCTGAACATGGCCTCGAAGTAACGGCTGCAGGCGGCCAGCACGGCGCGATGGCAAGGGAAGGAGCGCTCGCCCGCCCACAGCGTCACATCAGTGAACATGCGCTGCTTACGCAGAGTGTTCAGGTGAGTCAGCACGCTGTCCGGGTGCGACGGCTTATGAAACAAGGATATGTTCATGGATCCCGTACTGGTCCGTGACTTGCGATTCTCATGGACGGTAACAGACATAGTCTCACGTTCCTCCGGAGATTCCGTCGTCCCTAAATGTCTAGCTGATGGGGGACAGAGACAGAAAAACCATAAATTAACTTTAAATAATCAAATATTTGTCAGTCCTGGTGCTCGAGACACAAAGGGTATGCAGGGAATTGGTCCAACTACAATTGGGCTTGATTAGCACGTTGCAGGACACTGACAGACCATAGATCTTATTTATGAATTGATAATCAAACAGGCAGGCAATGCAAGCACCATTGACACAGGGGGAAAAAAAACTAAAGATTATTCAATTATCAAAACAAATACAGACACAGAAGACAATACGTTACTGATGGTCAGGCTGTGGTCAAACACAAAGTCACTTGGATCCATACAAGCAAAGAGGAAGCCCTGTGGGAACCCAACACACATCCATGTATCTGCCTGTAAAAAAACGTTTTTCAGAACCACAAATGTCAGTGGCTCACGTTTATGGTCAGACTGGAAATAACGATAGATCAAACACCGGAACATCACTCCCAATCATTAGCTCATTCTTGTTTTGTAAGATTTCTTCCAGTAGTCTGTCTATAGAGATACCAATTGATTCTGCTTTGCAGAGCACTGGGCGGTGTATGGTTTTGTGTTCCGTTACGCGAGTTTCACCGAGAACAATTGCAAACCCCTTAATGACTTTGAACTGCACTGCCTGTACACACTTGATGAACAGCACGATAAATTATTATCCATGAAATATGGCAGTCAGCACCCGGGGTATCTAATGGGTGAGCCAGGCTGGATGAAATAACTCACCACCTCAATCGACCATTTTCAAATACCCATTCCAAATACCCAATATCCATTCAGGATACAATCCAGTCAGAAGACATTTTCCCTGAATGGTTCACAAATCCGAATCTGGCTCGTTTGCAAGGCACCATATTAATTATTCTTACAGCTACCTTGGCCTCACTTTTATTCTTCATGTTTAGCTTGTTATTGAGGATGATAAAATACATCGCTGGATTCAGCCAAATGGTGACTCAGCGAATCAGCAAACAGTGAACCTGACACACGTGGATGAGCTCATACTGCAGATGAAGAAATAGAGGAAATGTAGAATACCTCGTGTTCCATGACCCTGGATCCTCTGCAAGGTCACTTAATCCCACTCAGCAGAGAGATCTTTACTACATTTACTGTAAGAGGAGAAACTATTTTACTGGGGCCATTTCCAGTACCATATCTAAAATTAAATTAACTTTAATGGGAACTTTACCACAGACATCTGGATAAGTGTCTGGTAAGTTCTCATTTTTGTCCCAGTTGGCATCCCACAGCCAAGTTTCGGTGTGTGCTTTCACAACCCAATTGCAAATGACAAATACGATTAGAGTGTGTGTAGAGATGACCTCTATATTTTCAGCACCCATTCTTTTTAATAGACAAGGTAAAATCACATAAAAGCCTTTCAAGTCAAGCCCAAGGCAAAAAAACAACAACATTTTCTAAAGGTCCATAGAGAGCCTATTCACGGCTGGTGAAAGTGTGTCATTTCCTGTGGGAGTAGAACACCTCACTTGGGAGGGCTGAGCTCACTGGGCGGTACCAGCGGAGATGTGCATTTCAGGAGCGGCCTGACTGCAGTAAAGCTATTCCTAGCATTACGCTGGCAAAATAACTGGAGCGCAACAATCAGCAGTGAGGTTTGGATGGCGAGCTGGAGGGCAGGATCCAACTGCTCAGACCGCCT
>JAODKC010000021.1:10080495-10096311 GCA_026777985.1 Mormyrops attenuatus
CCCCCCCCCCGCCCCCCCCCCCCCCCCCCCCGGGCGCGCCCGGGGCTCATAAGATTCCTTTGCCCACTTACGGAGGCAGAAACTGCTGACCCAGGCACAGGCACTGACGGCGAGGAGCCGCGGGGGTTGCTGCATCTGGGCCCTTGCGAGCTGCGGGCCCCAGCAGGAGTCTCCCTAGGGGCCACACAGCCAGAGGACTCCTCTGAAGTTCATGGAACAGATGGGGGAGGAACAGAACAGTCACCGCACAGACATACATGCTCTCCAAAGGCTTCCTGAGAACGAAACATGGTTTTATATATATAAAACTTCAGGGGAAGCCCCATGACTAACGAGGAACCCATACAGCCTGCCGGCGAATGCCAGGCATTTCCAGAGAGAGCTGGGTGGGTGGGTGAGACACGTTAATGACCGTCGTGAAGCGGGTCTTCTCGTGGATTCTCTTCGCTGGACACCGCCACCTTGTGCCTTGCCAACACTGCTGAATCATCCACTGTGTACAGAATGCCTAATTTCCTACATATTCACACACACATGAATGACATCTCTTAATTGCCCATCTGCCATGCAATGGAGACAAAAGGCATTATCAAACCAGCCCCTCGCTCCAACATTTTTATTTTTTATTTTTTAAACGGAATGTTCTTTCAAGGTCCGCCTTTTCATTTGAAGCGTTGGTATTCTGCAGCTACCTCCCTCGTACCTTCCAACCTGGGGGCCTTCTCATTTATAAGGATAGGCAAGATAAATTATGTGGAAAAGCTCCTCTGTGCACCGCGACGCTGAATGGCCCGCTGGCACAGTAGGCCTCTGTGAGCGCCGGTCTGGGCGACAGGCAGTCGGAGTCACCGGGACACCGCAGCCAGAGCCTGGGCCAGGTTCCTGCTTCTCACCGGGTGATAAAAGCTTTAGGGATGGGCCAATCGGGGACCGCAAGGCCGGCTGTCACATACGAGTGCCTCTGCGACAAAGTCGGGAGGGTGGATGCGTGTCCGTGGGAGGAGTGGCTTAATCCCTAATTGCTGGGAAACAATCGGCAGGGACAGCATTCTGGCAGCTTCTCCCACCACTGCGGAGAGAGGCGAGCATAGACGGCATGCACGGAGGGATTGCAGCAGTCTCAAAATCCGGCATGTCGTCGAAACAATCAATTAAGAAGGGCTTCCGGTGGAGCCCACGAAAACAGGGGTTTGTTTCAGGAAGGAAGAAAAGTCAGTTAAATAAAGATGAGCTCACAGGGAAGGCAGCTGAACAAGCAAGTGGGAGAAATCTTCATCCGCACTGGAACGTTTTCCATGAGATGCGGTCATCCGGCAGGCCCTTTTCATGCTGACTGCACAGCAAAGACCAGATACGCAACAGTATCATTTCACAGCCCCATCTATTATATATGAATGATACTGAAATGACTATTGAATGCACAAGTAATTTAAAAAAAATCCATTCAGTGCCATACGAACTGTGACTTAATTCAAGGTCAGCTTAGATATGCAAATCTGATTTCAGGTAGTGCTGGAGGCGCATTTTAAGCTGTAAGAGAACAAATCCCTACAAGTATCCAGATGATTAGAGGCTAATTTGTTCTATATGGGAAAACATCTGTTAATTTACAAGTGACCACACTGTGGTGTGGAACTGGGGCGGGGGGGGGGTGCAATCTGCATGGCGATGGGGTGACTCCTGGGAAAAGGGTGTCAGACCGATGACTGATGACTGCCAGGTCTGGTCTGGCGACGCAGAGCAGCTAGCGTCTTCTCCTGTGGGTCCATTGGCCCCTTGGCTATGTGCATTAACAGATAATGTGCGGGCAAGGGGAGTGTTTACGATCATTTTAAATAGGGATCATTTGCTCACCCAGATTCGCTTTTAACTATGATCTAAGCATTTTACACAAAGTTCGCAACGGGTCCGACATGCTTTAATTCGCAAAACACTAGGTGCGTGAATGTGGATGCGTGTTTATAGTCCTACAAGTTGCTCATCACTCAGGACAGGGATTACTACACTGGCTCTCCAGGTCAATTAGCTTTCCGTTTAAATAGCCTGGCCCTGACTGCATAAAAAACAAAAACAGCATGGAAAACTGGAAACCATAATCCAAGACACCAATTACACATTCTGCACAATTCATGGAGACCTTTAAGGACCAGCGGTCTAATTGCTTTGGAGGTTCTTATTAATTAATCCACGGACCAATTAAAAGATCCTTAAAATCCTTAAGATCCTTTTTACATTCTCTTGCTAGCCGGAAAAATTAAAAAGGAATTTCAGCACAGCAAATTATGAAACGACCAGCTGAGTGTTGGAATGACAGGAATGGCAGACAGAGAGCCTTGTGACATTCCACATGACAAATAAAAACTTTTCATGGGGCAGCCTGGGAAGACAGATGTGCGGCCCTCACTAGCAGTGTGTACGGTAAACAGGGCTGCTTCACACAATCCACAGCAAATCTGCCAGACTGTTTGCAAAGCCCTCAAGACTGATCAGGCAGGAAAATCATAAAGGCCAAACCAGTTGTGCACAAGCAGCAAACTAACTTCTAAATTCAGGTCATCATAAAATTGTCATAAATGTTTGGTCTCTGCCTTGACACAAAAGAGTATTAAACCTTAAGATACTGAAATCCGGGCACTTACACGTGTTTAGGTCAGCTCTATCTTCGTTAAAAAATATTTTTATAGTATTTAATATATTTTAAAAATATTAAATACATTAACACATAGCTTCTGAAATCACAGCACCCTCTCCTCACTCCTTTCAAAAGACGCCTCATACTTGAAAGACAAACTCGGTATTTCACAATTATTGGAAGCTGGCCAGAAGCATAACATCAGAATTTTTCTATTTTAAAACAGATTTATACTGTATGCACTCAACTGTAATTTACAGCTTGTACAAAAACTAATCATGTTTATGAACTTCTGATCAGATTCCACGAGGGACGCTTCTGTCGTACTTTATATCAGAGTATTAATCGCGACACATACTTTCAGTCTACAGTGAAACAGGCATGGCGATTCATTTGCTGTAATGGCAGTTTTCAGCACAGCTGTGGCAGTTCTAGGGGGCTTTGTAGTAGATCTTTTGTAGTGGATGTTTTACAGGGGACACACCGCATTACTCACCGGCCGATCAGCTCGTACGGTGGTGCTGCACCACCCAAGCCACCAGACCTGGCGGTGAATCAAGCAGACCTGACTACCTTCCCAAAAACCCCGAAGTCCCACTTGGGGACAGCATGCCCTTTGTGGCCGGGGGGGGGTGTAAACCTACACTGCCCACATCACACCCTGGGGCAAAGCCGCGATACCCGCCGCCGCTCATCCTCTGGATCATTTAGAAATCTGGCCGATCTAACATTGTAACCAGGATGACATGAGGGACACGTACCGCAGTAAACGGAGCAGCCTCCCCACGCCCAGAAGAGGAGGTTCTGCTTAAGACAGCACAGGGCGAGCAGTTACAGAGACATTACAGCATCGCTACAAAGTTGCTTGCAAGTTATACTTGGCGGTACGACTACATAAGTAAAAGAACCCGAAAGCTGTAGAGCTGTCAGCAAGACGGGACACAGTGAATTGTGCAGTAAAAGAATGCATCTACCTGTATGTTCATATATTAATACTCGGCAATACCTGCCACCTACGAGCAAACCGATCGGCGCTAAGTTAAAGTAATGAACAGGTCTGACAGCAAGAAACCATCGCGGTTAAAAAATGGGAGTTTCGGAAGCGACAGACGACGGACTGTGGCACAAAATTGGCCAGATATACAGCAGGATCGATTTTGGTTAATAAGAGAGCCAGTTAATCAGAGTAAGCAGAGTTCTCCCGGATGGCAAGCGCGATTATAGTGCGATCGGCTGGCAGGCGAGTTACCCCCAAGTCCCTTTACGGCAAAAGAAGTGCCCGTTCATCAGATACCGGCAATCGCGAAAACATCGTATCGAAAGTCCGTGTTTAGCCTAAACTTTTCTGTAAGCCAACTTGTAGCTGGCTGACTAGCTGCAAGGCTAACCAGCTTGTCAACAACCCGCATAAAAACATATAGTGAAATAGGCGATCTCGCTCCGCGGTGTGGGCGAGATTGGAACGTCGGCACCGTAATATACTTACAAATGTGCGATCTGCTAAAGAGCAATTCGGGCTGCGTGTCGTTTCTGCTTCGTAAACTCCACCATGTCCCTCCGCTTCTTTGTACCCTTCCACTTTGTCCAAGCCACTCTTCCTCCTCCTCCCCTCGGTATCCTAAGAAAAAAAGCGGGGAGAAAATGTAACTGTCACACAATTCCTCAAATCAGGACAAAGATGGCGATGAAAACGTGGAAGCTGCCCAGTAGGGAAAGGCCATTTCGGGGAAGGCGGAGCTTTTAAGAAGAAATCGACCAATTATCGACTTGTGTGGCTATTAGAAAGGTGGGATTTATGTTATGAATGGGGAAGCACAACAATAGAATGCACATGCTGCAAACACTGTAACAATATGTTAGATCAGCGTTATTATTAATTGGTAAAGTTTGAAATAATATAGTCTATAATTCCATTGCTTCTTTTGCAAAAGAACGGAAAACTGATGCTATAGTTAGTGTTTTGAGCTGAATAAAAATATATCAAATTATGTACATGGAAAAAGTACCAGACGACTTAATTTCTTGTACTGATTTTTTATACTAACGTTGCTAATACGTTTTCTTTCTGGAGCTTGACGCATGGCCTCCGAAGGGAATTGGCCCAGAAATGTTGCTTTGGTGGTGTTCAGCTCCACCGTGTGGTTGATATGACACATGAAAAGGAAACTAGATGATGGGCTATACTCCCGATCGAAGAAGCGTAAGCAAAAACTATCCTACTCCGTAGCGTTCATATTTAATAGTCTTAATTTAAACCACAACATTTGGCAAAACTATTACATTTCTGAGAAAATATAATTATTATTGTTATTATTCGCGTATTTTCCAACTTTGTGAGTTACTTATAATATGGGTTTTTAGGAAATAATCATATCTGGCAAATTACCAAATATGAAATGTATTCGATTTTCCAGGGTATTCACCACAAATATGCATCAAAAACTTTTAAAATATTGCATGACATTTTGATTTTACAAGTGAGATAAAAATACATCGTTCTGATTATACAGGGAGTGAAATTGTGACAAAAAGTTGTTGCCGGGATAAGCGCGACTCTAGTGAGGTTCTGGTGCCCCCTTCAGGAGGATAACGGAATGACCTGAGCAGCCTGGTGAATTTGTTTGTCTGGTCCGACGCTTGCTACAGCTCAAGTAGCTCAGCATGTTTCCCTGTCTGAGTAGCGTTTGGGTAAGGAGCCCACCTCTGTAGAATCAGAAGCAGAAACTTCGGGTGGGGAGGGGGGTTCGCTGTAAGGGTAAGATATTGCTGGAGGAGCCTGGTTCAGACCTAGCAGGCAGCCAGAGGCATGAGGTGTCATTATCTACTTGGGTGTTTTAATCCCCCCGCCTCCCGCAGGCGTTTCATACTCCTAATGACCTGTAATGGTCCCAGTATTACTGAAGTATTCCCTCTCCATCTGTGGGGACTGACGAATCAATTTCCATGCTCGGGGGCTATTTTCAGACTCTACCTCATCCCCCACAAATGAAGATGTGGCATTCAACCATTTTTGGACTGCTTGGAGGTACTAATACAGATTCCCAGAGGACTTAGCTGTGGATCCTCTCTAATGCTAGATTGGGTGAACTGAGGTTACGTCGGTATAAAAGCGATGCCAAATAAATGTGACACACATGGGCATGAGGTGATGAGTCAGCTCCGGGGGCTGAAGCTCTGCACCATCTCCACACCTTCTCCTCTTGACGGTAACCCAGTGGTGAGGAGAGCACACTGGGGGAATTAGCCATTGATAATCCCGTTTAACCACGATCCCTTAGCATAACGTGTCTCGCTGAAACATTTGATAAACATGCAGCTGCATGTTGTAGCTCCTGTTGGTTGGGTCGGCTTCCTCCTAGCCCACTGGAGGTTTCTCAGCTTGTGCCGTGCAGATGCCGTGTGGTGTGAGGTTGGAGGGGGCGTGGTGTTAAAGTGGGGCTATGGAGGCATATCTCCTCAGACTGGTCATGATGGTGAAAATGAGTGTCCATGGTTTTCATGAAAAAAAAGTTCACATAGTGCTTGTCAGAGCTGAAGGTTCCCAGTGCATGTCTTAGATGCTGGGTGTGTGTTTACACTCGTGCATGGGGAACCCAGGAGTATTTATGTCTCCATGCACATTTGCCAGCCCATTAATGGACTGATGGGAATTGCTGGATTGTCCTCTCTCTCTCTCTCTCTCCATCTCTATCTCTCTCACAGACACACACAGACACACACACACACTCAGGTTTGTAATTATATCTTTGTGGAGACTCTCCATTCTATGGGTAAAACTCTAATCACGTCATGATGACCTTAACCCCTACCCAGCCCTAACCTTAACCATAAGTATCCAAACAAAATACATTTTTGTTTTTTGATTGGATTCACAGATATTTGTGGGGACCTGAAAAACCTAATCAACACACACACAGACACACACATACATGCACACACACACATACACACACACAAACAACTGTGTGCATTAACTATTCACCAGCTGTGTCATTGGCTTAGAGTGTGGTCTGCTCACACAGCTGGTCATGCAGCAGACTCTACCTGAGACAAAGGAACATTTCCATTTATAAAGTAGAATGCTATGCAGGGCAAGTATGCCCGCACATACTTGTATATTGTGTATATTGCCAGGGTTTTATGCATTAACACCGTTCATTGAACAGGTTGTTTCTGGCAAGGTTAGGTGAGACAAAGAATCTAGCGAAGGATTGCCATTAAACTCATTCCATATACTATAAGGACAGTTTTGGGCCTGAAATCATGTCTACTTTGACTTGCATCTGTTGCCACTGGAAAACAGAGAACCCATATATTCTTCAACTCAGAGTACTCAGAATGAAAATAAATAAAACAAGTTAATGTTTGTACTAACACAATTTTTCACTAGGGGGCAGTCAAGTGTTTAGTTGTAGAAGAATTGGCAGAGTTGCACTTTCAGGAAGGCAGAAGAGAGTTAATGTTTCTGGATTATTAAGAAAATTTACGCTTGCATATATTATTAGGTCTTTTGATCATAAGTAAGGAGTTGTTAATTTTGCATTAATGGTTTCCCTAGCTTTTCAGAAAAAAAGAATTTAAAAAATGTTTGAAAGACATGGAATTTGGGTCATATTAAAATGTATGTGCAATTTCAAAATACAAAATGATTTTTGTACCCAGAGGGAGAGCATCAAGCACATGTCCAAACACACCATACTTCAGTCAGAGGCGAAAACAAAACAAAAGGAGGGTGGCTGACAGCTATGAATCGACAGTCGTATCATGGATAATGAGTTACGGTATACTAATGTCCTGCTGTTGGTATAAGCATTGCGGGCCAAAGTCTGCTGCATTGTCCTGTAAAATAACTAGCCTAGCACTGGGCAGCTTTTTTGTTGATGTCAATGCCGACATTAATGAATAATCCTGGGTGGTGCTGCTCCCCCACACCTCCAGGCTTTGGTTCTCTGCTCTGCAGCGCGGAGCTTGCATGCTCTCTGCTAGTCCTGTGGGTTTCCTCTGGGTATTCAGTTTTCCTCCTGCATTGCAAAGACCACACAGTTCAGCTAATGGGTGTCCCTAAATGGCCCATGTGTGACACTGTGCCCTGGCATGGAGAGTCACCCGGCCCCTTTTTCACTCTGACTCCTCTCACTGCTGGTCTGGCACAGATCTTATGGACAGAGGGAAAGACATAAATAGCCACATCTCTTTTATATTTAGATATCCAAAACATATCAGTGAATTTACATAACGTGCAGGGAACAGCCTGTGATCTGGCACCAGAGAGCCGTTAAAATATATCTGTGAGCATGTTTGTAACCCACACTGGTGCGGGCTTTGGGGATGCTGGTACTTTTCCAGTGGGCAGTGCGTTTAGTGACACCTCATGCACACACATTTACTCCAGAAATACTGCTGAAAAGGCATCATTTGGCAAGATGCTTACTAAGATACTTATGCATATAAAACTGTCTCATTCCAAGGCACATTAGTCAGGGATGTGTATATTTATATGTGCCATGGAAACAGCTGGTCCGAGGCTGAAAGGTGCTTGTGGATTTTTTGCAGAAATGCAGCATCGAACACTGGAACCCGGACAGTCTGGAAGGTCCTCTCCTGGCATTGTTTAAATGTCCGTCATCCAGTACAGAATCATGGTGGTGCTGGGGTGAAGGTAACAAGGTAGGAGATAACCTAGACAGGAGGCCAATCCAGCGCCGAGGGCACACAGCGTCACACATTATAAGACTGTTGGCAGTCTAGAGACAGCACGTTGCCTAACATGTTTTTGGAGTGTAAGAGGAATCTCTCAAAATGCAAAAAGCACATTCTGCACACAATGTAGCTGAAGGACTGGAGCCCCGAGGCGGGAGCTGGTGGTGGCTCTCCATGTGTGAAATGTTAATGAAATGTGTGTGTGTGTGTGTGTGTATATATATAATAAATAATTTCCATTTCCTTGCTCTTTTGCAGATTTGGTCAACGTTATTGACACCTCTGAATTTTATGGACACCATGTACAATATCTCCTTAAAAAATATGTAGTGAAAGAGCTTAGATCTATATATGGTCATATGTTTGATACAGAAAAGCGTATGATAAAAAATAACCTTTGAAAAATGGGAGAAAAAAATATAAAAATGACATAATTATTGGCACTCTTTTGAAGAGTACAAATCATTTTGAAAAAAGAAAAAAAGGAAGATTATCATTACAGTGAAATGAGTCTCAAATTTGATAAAATTTCAGTGCTTGAATCATTGCTTCATTGCTTAAAAGGGCCGTTTTTGGTTCCTGTTCCTCTTTCACAATGGTAAATGACTAGAGAGCATCAGAAAACCTATTATCACCAAGCAAAAGAATTCTAAAGCATACAAGGCCATCTCCAAAGACCTTGGCATCCCTGTTTCAACAGTTTGCAATGTTATTAAGAAGTCTGCTGCTCATGGAGCTGTCGAGAACTTCCGGGGACATGGTGGGGGGAGGGAAATTGATAAAAAACATTTTCAATGGTTGGTGCAAATTGTGGAAAAAATGTCACGGAAATCATGTGAAAGCTTAAGGCTAACCTGGAGCAATCTGGAATGGTGGTTTCATGCCATACCGTATGGCACACACTGAAGCAGGAAGAGTGTAATGGGCGAAAGCCTGGGAGGATACTGCTGCCAACAGAAAAACATAAAGGGGCACAACTGATCTTTGCTAAAACATCAATAGAGAAAGTACAGTCTGTCTGGGGAAATGTTCTATGTACAGATGAACCAAGCTCTTTGGCAATACAATACCAGCGATTTATTTTTAGGCAAAGAAATACACTCTATAAAGAAGATTACACATAACCTACCGTTAACTATGGCGGAGAATCGATAATGTTGTGGGGGTCTTTTGCTGCCTCTAGTACTGGAAGCTACGAACGTGTCATGGGTTAGCCAGCAGGACAAGGATCTGACGCACGCGTCCAAATGCACAGAACAATGGTTGCCAGTAATGGGTTCTGATCGCAACATGTTTAAATCTTTGGAAAGAGCAGGAAACCCTCACTAGGAAAAAGGAATCCTGTAGATGTCCAAGAGCTGGAACAAATCATAATTGAATAGTGGGAGAAACTATCAATAGACAGGTGTAAGAGGCGTACAGACGGCTACAATAAACAATTAGAGGCTGCCTTTGCTGCTAAGAGATGTGTAATCAAAAATTATGGAGGGCTTTTAATGATGATCCAAAGTTTGCACATTTCCAGTCATTCCTATGACGTTGTACATGATTATACCTAAAAATCAGAGGTCCCAATAATGTTGACCAGAACTGTATAAACTGAAATAAATCATCGGTGACAGCAGATTAAAGGAGGCTGGTATCATCCATTTTATCCTAGTACACAAAAATGTAAAATTTAGCCCAGTTCAGACCTTTAAATCATCAGATCTATATTGGACTCCCAATGTCTTTTCCAAACTGTGCTCAAGATTCAGATTGAGTGCTAGATAATCAAAGAGAGAATTACATTCATAGTCTACCTCCTGTTTAAAGCTTCAACATATCTTCTTACTACATTATAGGTCAGTCCAGCGCAGCAAATGTCATATTTTTATTCCTTTTTCCATATGGTAGCTTTTTAAATATACCACTAACTGCAAGTATGTCCTACACTTAGATTGTGTGGACACTGGCGGAGGCGGACACAGAGACCCAGAGAGTTTGGTCAGACATGTGCTTAGGTAAGTAATAATCCCACCCACCTGACAGAAGAGAAGGGAGAGTGACTTCCGGTTAGTAGGCCGAGGCGGTGAGCATGCGCTGGCCTGCCGGGGGCGATCGATCTGGCTCATGTCACACATCGCTCCATTACCGCGACCCTTACAGTTACACCGTGCAAACAGACTCCCTTTTCATTACCATCTTCCCGTGATCGCTGCGGCTTCATTTTTTTCTGTACCTGGCGAATGCTGTATAAACACACACGCACACACTCACACACACCTTGATTGGTAATGACTTTAATGCTCTGCCTACGACAGTACAGCGCCACTCCATTAACTGAATCGCTGCATTTCTGCGCTGCTGTAAACTGTGATTAAGTGACCAGCTGTGGCTGCTCGTGTTACCCATTAAAAGAAGCTTAATTGTGTTACTGAGATGTGCCACTTGTGGAAACCGCGCCAGGCTGTAAACCGAGGAGCTTTGCGTGACTGCTGCTAGCAGCTGAGATACGGGTTAAAGCTGGGTCTTTGCCACCTGTTGTACTCATTACCTGAAATGAGTGAGTAACTTAGAAATAAATCACTCACGTGTCCATCCATCCATCCATCCATCCATCAATAATTTAAAGTATTTGTAGTTATAGTGGTAAATGTTAATAGACATCAATAAATTAATGCATAACAGAGTATACTAGTTGACAAATAGACCAAGGAAAAGTATTCCTTGGTTAAACTGTTAAAATTATAGCAGGAACGGAACTACCTCCAAAAACATTAATCATGAAACCAGTCGCTAACTTTCATATGGGCCGGGAGAGCTACTCCTGTGTGAGGGGTCCATTCAGATGGGGTGTGGGAGCAAGATCAATGGCTGAAGAGTCACATTATCTGGTATGGCCTGCTGGAAGGCTCAGCCATGCCACCATGCAGAGGTTACTATGCTAATAATCCTATGGAAATCTCAGGGCGTTAAACCTGTAACAGCAATTATCCCAGAAGATACACTGTGGTTAAATTGAGGGAGATACAGTGTATAATGTAATTATTCAATGTTCATGACCATGCTTTTCATAATTCTGGGTTCAGATTTCCAGAGGAACTGTGTCTGGGGGGGGGGGGGGAGCTACAGAAAGATAATCTAAGGATTCCCACAAATCAGTGTGGTGGTGACTGGTAGAACCCTAATGATGTCAGCACTCAGGGTCTCATTCTGTAGCCATGAAACCTTATCCACAGCTCACAACAAACGGTATGGCTACACTGGAAAGACTGAGCTATTAAGATGTTACATTCATTTGTTTTGTCCAGACTAACATACATAGGAGAAGGTTGCTCGTTGGAGCAGATGGCAGTTAAGGGCCTTGCTCAGGGTGACATCAAAGGTGACATCACTCTGCCATCCCTGGGATTTGAGCTGACGACCTTCCAATCACAAGCATAGCATAAAATCTGCCGGGCCTTACAGCGCCCTAGACTGGATCCTGCTGCAGAGTGTGTACACCATTGATGGGAACAGAAAGGCAGGGCCTGGCATAAACTGGAGGTCATAAATGCAGTTTGTTCAGTGAATGACTACGGAGATGGTGCCCAAGCTTCGTATTTCACAACAAGGTAGCCCTGAGAAAAGGAATGCAGCCAGAGTGGATTAGCAAGGTATAAATCACAGATGGTGTTAAAGCAAACAGGAAAGTCTGCATAGGCAATCACAGAGTTCCTGAGACCAACAGAGTTTTGGGGTATCTGGGTGAAACAATTACCATTCATGAGGAGTTTTCCAAAGCCGATGATAAAGTGAGACAAAGAAGTTTGGTGTCCTAGAGACATGGCGGAGGGAAATTTCTTCTGTGGAGTAATCCACCGCTTATCCGAACATAAATCCAGCCTCTGGCGGGAGTCGGGCCATGCCATTCAGACACGCGCGTGTGTGGCTCGCATGTCAAACTGGGCGGCAGCAGACCTGTCTACATCAGCCAGCCCACACCACTGACGAGAGCTCATTACAATCCACAAACCCCAGGCATTTCTTACAGCACTAATCAAAGGCTTGAAAGGGAAGTTACTGCTGGCATTTTCATATTTATTTCTGTTTCCATTGTTTTGTTTATGTCTAATTTACTCTGAAATATATTTAATAATGCCAGAAAAGAAACCTAAAGAGCAGTAATGAAAATGTCCAATGTGAAAAAAGGTCATTGCATTTGTAACATAATACCCATGATATGTCAGGAAGCTGGCATCCTCTGCGATGTGTTCCCCTGTCTCATGCTCTGTGCTTCCTGGGACAGGCTCCAGGGTCAGGAAAGCATTTATGGAAAAAGGGGGGATAATGGTATTGATGAATAATGTTAAACGCTGAATAATCTGAAAATAAAGGACTGCTATAGTTGTTAGATGCCACATGACAATGGCTCATGCCTGCATGTGTGCATTTATGCACCTGATGTTTTCTTTGGGTAATACAGCTGCCAGGGGGATAATACAGGTTTGCAGTGCAAGTTTACAGAACAGACAGTTATGCAGCATTTTGCTCAAAAGAACTGAATATGAAAAGTGAAAACCGGCAGGATTTTAAAAGGGATAGTATCTTTTCAAATGTAATACAGCATTTATTGTGATCTTCATACTGCATCATTTCAGAAGCACAGTTTTTTTCCCACATTGCTAGCAGACATGTGAATGCATACTAAATTTCCATAACTGTCCCCTAAAAGAATCACAAAAAAATCCGTCAGGTCGTCCAGGCAAAGCCTTGGGGGATGGTAGCTGGGGCAGGGGACAGGCTTAAGAAATTCCCAGTTTGGGGGGTGGCTGCATTCTTTTGTAAACAGTAATATGATGCAAGCTTAGTGTGAAAATTGGTAACGGGATTTTTCTTTTTATGTATTTTCATTGTACTTCCAAATCCATGACACTGATTTTGGCCACAAGACTTTCTGTCGAGCTTGGCTTGGTTTGTATCTAATTGGAGTAGAGGTTTCGGCATGCACCATGCAATCTGATATGACGATATTGATTCCAGAAATCATTGCACTTTGCAAAGAGGAGAACCCGGCCGTGTTGCACATCAAAAATAACTGGCATTGTGCCGGTATCACTGTCAAGGCATGCGGGAGTCTCCTTCAGTCCTCATTCCCAGCTGTGCAGATGCAAAATGAATCTGTCATTGTCCATGGTGGAAATGATGCCACTTGTCTCTCGCTGGTCCGGTGCTGCTGTGTCATGCCAGGTAGTCTCCCAGGCTGCAGCTACGGCGGCCAGTGCTGATGTGTCACGCCAGACTATCCCCAAGCCGCAGCTACTGTGCCCGGTGCTGCTGTGTTATGCCAGACTGTCTCCACGCCGTAGCTATAGCAGCCGGTGCTGCTCTGTCACACCAGACTGTCTCCACGCCGCAGCTACGGTGGCCAATGCTGCTGTGTCACGCCAAACTGTCCCCACGCCGCAGCTACTGTAGCCAGTGATGCTGTGTTTAGCCAGGCTGTCCCCCATGCCGCAGCTACTGCGGCCAGTGATGCCGTATCACGCTAGGCTGTCCCCCACGCCGCAGCTACTGCGGTCAGTGATGCTGTATCATGCCATTCTGTCCCCACGCTGCAGCTACAGTGGCCTGTGCTGCTCTGTCATGCCAGGCTGCCCCCACGCCAGAGCTACTGTGTTCAGCCAGGCTGTCCCCACGCCCCAGCTACGGCGGCCGGTGCTGCTGTGTCACGCCAGGCTGTCTCCCATGCCGCAGCTATTTTGGCCGGTGCTGCCGTGTCACGCCAGGCTGTCTCCCATGCCACAGCTATTTTGACCGGTGCTGCTGTATCACGCCAGGCCGTCCCCCGTGCCGCAGCTACTGCGGCCAGTGATGCCGTATCACGCCAGGCTGTCCCCCATGCCGCAGCTATTTTGGCCGGTGCTGCCATATCACGCCAGGCTGTCCTCCATGCCGCAGCTACTGCGGCCAGTGATGCTATATCACACCAGGCTGCCCCCACGCCACAGGTACTGTAGCCAGTGATGCTGTGTCATGCCAGGCTGTCTCCCATGCCGCAGCTATTTTGGCCAGTGCTGCCGTATCACGCCAGGCTGTCCCCCATCCCACAGCTACTGTGGCCAGTGATGCTGTGTTCAGCCAGGCTGTCCCCATGCCGCAGCTATTTTGCCTGGTGCTGCCATATCACGCCAGGCTGTCCCCCATGCCGCAGCTACTGCGGCCAGTGATGCTGTGTTCAGCCAGGCTGTCCCCACGCCACAGCTACGGTGGCCAATGCTGCTGTGTCACGCCAAACTGTCCCCACGCCACAGCTACTGTGGCCGGTGCTGCTGTGTTCAGCCAGGCTGTCCCCCACGCTGCAGCTAGTGCTGCCAGTGATGCTGTGTTCAGCCAGGCTGTCCCCCATGCCGCAGCTACTGCGGCCAGTGATGCCGTATCACGCCAGGCTGTCCCCCACACCGCAGCTACTGCGGTCAGTGATGCAGTATCATGCCATACTGTCCCCACGCTGCAGCTACGGTGGCCTGTGCTGCTCTGTCACGCCAGGCTGCCCCCACGCCAGAGCTACTGTGGCCAGTGATGCTGTGTTCAGCCAGGCTGCCCCCACGCCACAGCTACTGTGGCCAGTGATGCTGTGTTCAGCCAGGCTGTCCCCACGCTGCAGCTACGGCGGCCGGTGCTGCTGTGTCACGCCAGGCTGTCTCCCATGCCGCAGCTATTTTGGCCGGTGCTGCCGTGTCATGCCAGGCTGTCTCCCATGCCGCAGCTATTTTGGCCAGTGCTGCTGTATCACGCCAGGCTGTCCCCCGTGCCGCACCTACTGCGGCCAGTGATGCCGTATCACGCCAGGCTGTCCCCCATGCCGCAGCTACTGCGGCCAGTGATGCCGTATCACGCCAGGCTGCCCCCACGCCGCAGCTACTGTGGCCAGTGATGCTGTGTTCAGCCAGGCTGTCCCCACGCCGCAGCTACGGTGGCCGATGCTGCTGTGTCATGCCAGGCTGTCTCCCATGCCACAGCTACTATGGCCAGTGATACTGTGTTCAGCCGGGCTGTCCCCACGCCGCAGTTACGGCGGCCGGTGCTGCTGTGTCACGCCAGGCTGTCCCCCATGCCGCAGCTATTTTGCCTGGTGCTGCCATACCAAGCCAGGCTGTCCCCCCTGCCGCAGCTACTGCGGCCAGTGATGCCGTATCACATCAGGCCGTCCCCCATACTGCAGCTATTTTGGCCGGTGCTGCCATATCACGCCAGGCTGTACCCCATGCCGCAGCTACTGCGGCCAGTGATGCCGTATCACACCAGGCCGTCCCCCATACTGCAGCTATTTTGCCCGGTGCTACCATGTGAAAAGGTTACTTTTTTCACTTTTCACTGGATCCAATTCCCTTGCATTTTTATTGTTGTTTATTAAATATAATTGTTTTGTATTTTCTTCATCTGGAGGATTTTGTGGGGGTGTATGGGTTGGTTTTGGTTGCTGCTGCTGTGTAGGCAGAGGAGTCAGCTGCTCATTAGGA
>JAODKC010000021.1:10112840-10128872 GCA_026777985.1 Mormyrops attenuatus
GACGAAGTGGCCGGGGAGAGGGAAGTCTGGGTTTCCCTGCTTAGACTGCTGCCCCCGCGACCCGACCCGGAACAGCGATAGACAATGGATGGATGGATGGGTAATGTCATGGTGAAAGGCAGATCTTGTTTCCTGGTGTAAGTCATGCCTTTCTAAATGTAAGACTCCTTGTCACTACTTCATTAAAGTCTTCAATGAATCAACAAGACAACAATTCTGGTGGAATACCAGGAATTCCTGGATGTATTCAGGAAGGTCAAGGCTAACTCTCTTCTGTCTTCGTTACCTTTGGGAATGTGCCATTGACCTTCCAGGTACTTCTCGACATTTTCTAAGATATGATGCACTTGTTTTGGATTGTGTACATTGGTGACCTACTTATTAGTTTGACTGATCAATCTCAGCATGTCCACCACATGCATCAATTTTACAGCAACTGTATGTGAATTCCATGAGATCACTGTTTCATTCTTTAGGTATGTTTTACAATCAGAGGGGTATGTATATATGTGGAAGTATATACTGTATGTGAAAGCAAGGTGACAGTAGTTCAAGACTGGCCAGGACCAAAGACAGCCAATGACTTGCAATACTTTCTCGACCTTGTTCATTTCTACAAAGACTTTAAATGAAACTTCAGCTCAGGGGATAACCCAAATAACTGCTTTGATTTTTAGAAAGATTTGGGTCCTTGGTCAATGCTGCCCGTGTTACCTTTCAGCATTAGAAGAACCTATTTTTTATGCAGTCATTCTGAAGGAACCAGATCCTTCTTGTCCTTTTGTAGTGGAGGTGGATGGCTCAGAGGTAGGGATGGGGCAGTCCTAGGCAGACCAGGTGGTTGTTTTTCACAAGACATTCGTTCACTGTCAAATACCGTCCGGACTCAAAGATCACCGTGGGTGGTGCCTAGAGTGGTATTTAGGGTTAAGGGACTTGCTCTTGAACCAAAAATAATATGATCAGTGTGCTAGACCTTGCAGACTAAAAACCACTGGAAATAGCTCCTGATAAAGCCTTAGCTCCTGCTTTAGACTCAACATTAGACTCAGTTTAGAGCATCCTGGAATCATCTGTAACACAGAGCTGTTGTCATGAATATTTTGGTGGCTGTTGCCATCCAATGATGTTAAATATTTCTCCCTATCCTGACTTGTGTGCTAAATCAAAGGTCCCACAGAAATGACCAACTGTTTGGTTGGAACAGTTCCTCATCCCCACGGATGTTGGCATCATATTTTCACAGATTTTAAAACAGTCTTACCTGCTTTCTTGCCTTCATTCACCATTATTTTGATTATTATACTTTGCTTTTCTGAGATGCACTAATTTCCATGCCAGGATTACCTCAAGCAATGGAACATGCAGACTGTTTCTTCAGTCAGGTATTCTGGTTGTATGGTATAACTGAGAACATTGTCTGGATCGTGGACCACAATTTACTTCACTGGAGGCTTTCCGCATTCTGTGACTGGGGATTTTAAATATATCCCCTTGAAATATCTATCCGTCCATTTACCCTTCCGTCCATTTCCATAATTGCTTATGCAATGCAGGGCGGTGGGGAGCCTGGAGCTCATCCCAAGCAGCACGGGATCGGGGGGGGGGGGGCGCTTTCCAGTCCCTTACAATATGCATCTGCTTGCATGTAAGACTCAAATAAAATGTGTGCATTGTTTTACCGCTTTAGATTACTGGTTAAGTGATGTCCTGGAAAGTACTACATAGTCCTTATAACTTGTGCTTATATATGGACATATAAGCATATATAAGAATATCAGCATTATATATAATGCTTATTTGCTTTTACATTATTGTGTTTTGCCTGTAACATTGCTCCATAGGTATAGATGATAGATGAAATGATGAAACCTTTCCTCAAATGAACAATGGGTTAGTTACAGCCCTATTACTAGGGGGAAAAAGTCTGTTTAAAGATTGCTTACTGTAGATAATGCAAATCACAGCACCAGCGGGAATCTTCAGGGAATCGGCCACCTGGCTGGAAATTAATAGATGCAGTGACCTCTGGTGGTAGCAAATCCATCTCTCCTTGAACTCACTCTTCACATGACATCCCATATGGCCCACCACGAGAGAGATTATGTAAAGTTTTCACAGAAGACCTGTAACTAACGCATGCATGCAGATTTCATTCTTATTTTTTCATGTTAAGCTTCTTAGTTGCTCTCCTGGCTGAATATTCCTTCACTGTTCACGCAATTATGGTTTGTTTAACTTAAATGTAACAAGTATAGGTTTCAAATTTATCTAATGAAAGCAGCACATCAAAAATTTATGGTTTTTCATCTGTCTTTAGGAAGTTTAAAGCAACTGAGTTTAAACAACAACCAGGCATTTGCTCATTAGAAATGTTGAACTTGATTTTTATAGAACGGTAACCTTGAAATGGAGACCGGCAGGCAATGTTTCGTTCAACAACAAAGTACCAACAAAGTAACAACATGAACAGCATATACAACAGCTAGTAAAACCGACCTTTGTGACTTAAAATTGGGATTCAGTTACAGGACTGTTGTGTTTAATGCTAGATTATCTCAGAGATGTAGATGGATCTCTGATATATATTCATCGTATGTACATCTACCCAAAATGCAGCCTTGCTCATTTCCTGATTATTATGTCAGAAATTCATCAGCCTCTGTCATTAGCTATGGTTTAGTGTGCTGCCTGCTCCATTTGGGGCCACATGGCCTTTTAACCCCCACGTCATCTAAAATTAGGCCCCGCGAACTTTCAGCTTGTCAGAGGTGAAGACGAATACGTCAGCGTGTGCTTGGCCAGCTGGACATGTTTGTCAGCCAGAATCATGGAGACGATCGAGATCTCACATATACAGAAGCTACCAGGCTGCAAAAAATGAAAAAAAACAAGACTAAAACTAACACATTTCATGGTAATATTCCTCAAAACACAATAACTACTGTTTAATAGACCTGGGATACTTGTACAAAAATGTGATGCATATTACCTGTCAATCAATTGAGGGATTATTTATACAGATACAATTAATGGTATTTCAAAAGTTTTTTTGAGTATCACATGCCAACTTCTAGCTTGTGTATACCCACTTGCATAGTTAACATAGAAAGCATGAGTATTTATTGACATCTCTTAGCTGACCTTCAGAAAACATGACATCTCTGGTTCTGGTTCAATTTACACTTGAAAGACACATAATATCTGAATTATTCCCATTCATCTGTGTAGACTGTGCTGTCAATTTGTTAAATGGCCTTCAGTCATCACTCATTCAGCTTTCAACCTTTTTCTTATCTGAATGATAAGTGAGGGCCGAGGCAGATTTAATCAAATATATTTTCCTTGCAGTGATTGGATCTTGATGAAAAATACAATGCTTAGAGCGACTTTCTACAGGCTGCTTAGCTGAAAGCTCTATATTTTGTTTTAATGGTATGCCAGTAAGTGAAAATGCAATGCCCTCTAACCAGTCTGCCTCCGGATCCAGGATCCAGGCCACATCTCCCAGTGAACCGGTTATTCTTCCTCAGCATCTCATCACCTGTTTATTGATCATACCTGTGAACTTTCCCCCCTAAAATGTCACAAATACCACCCTGTCCAGTGACCCCATGTGAGGTATTGCAAGTTTGACAAATGTTGGATTGTTTGGCTCTGATACAACAAAACGGATATGGATCATCCTGCACGTGGATGTTAGGGTATACAGTAGCATTCTCACAGTCTTGTTTCTTTAAATGATTCATGGGCTTAACAGACACTTAGCATTTTCACTTATTAATTATCCTGGAACTCTCTGGTTGCAAGTCAAATCTCCTTCATTACTGCAGCATGACCTGCCTGCCCATGCAAAAGAATGGCTTGAACAATGAAACAGTGCCCTGATAGACCACAGTCACAATCTATCCAGGTAGGCAACTGAATATCAAGATCACTAACATTCAGTTGCTACTCGTCCTGATGACACGGGACTGCTCTGCTACTCACAACTTACAGTGGTCAGTCTGATCAGCATCAATGATGAAACTACATGAAGACAAGAGGCAGAGAAGACAGCAGTGTGGTCTGCAGATAATATCCTAGCCCTGAACGTGGAGATAACCAAGAAAATCATAATAGCCTTCAGGAAGTCCTGCAATACACACTGTCTGCTGACCATCAACGGCTCCACTGTGGAAGTGTTGAAAGGCACCAAGTTCCTTGGAGCACACGTATCATATGAGCTCTCTGGGACCAACAACATCCCCCCCAGACCAAAAAGGCACCACAGCACCTGCACTTCCTCCGCTGACTGAGAAGAGCACACCTCCCCTTCTAGTCGAGCTTTCTACTGAGGAACCACAGAGAGCATCCAAACCAGCTACATCACTGTCTGGTACGGGAACCGCAAAGCCTCAGACCGCAACACCCTCCAGCGAATAGTAAGGGCAGCAGAGAAGACCTTAGGAACCTCTCTACCCACCATCATGGACATATACAACAAATGCTGCAGCAACAGGGGCCTCTCCATCAAACGTGACCCCTCACACCTATCAAACAGCTTGCTCACCCCCTTTCATCTGGAAGAAGGTTCTGGAGCATTTGGTCCACCATAACCAAACTCTATGGCAGTGATTCCCCCAGGCTATCAGGCTTCTCAGCTCCCACCTACCCCATAAATGCTGATAGATGCTTATTTACACTACACTGTTTCTGTTATCTGTTACTCGCACAGTCTATTTACATGCACTATTTATATCTATTATTTCCACTGTGTTGTTGTTGTCATTGTTGTGTATTGTTATATACTTTTTTTTGGCTTTTTTCTGCTTTGATTTTAACATTTTATTTATTTTGTTCTTTACTTATTCTCCCCCAGTATTTTTGTTTTTCATCTGTCCTTTGTTCTGCCTGTATCCTGCTCCATAGAAATGCAATTTCATTGAAATAAAAAGACAATAAAGTGACTTGACTTGATTTATTGATGCTGACTTGGAGTCTTATTTGAGGGGCTCAGTCTTGATCTTCATCATCTCTCTTGGACAGTTTCATTTCGACAATAAGCTTGTCGAAACCCCCCCACCATGTAAATCCAAACAGATGGCATCAACGTTGTGTCCCATGTGACCTCTGTCAACACTGGACAGTGCACTAAGGAACAGCGAGTATCAGCTTCCAGGCCTTAGAGCGGCTCACCCTCCTGTCATCTTTGGTTGTGGTAAGTCACACTAAGCTGGTGTCAAGAAGGAATTAAGGGGCTGCAGAAAAGCCACCGCCAGGTGTCCCCAGATACGGCTTCATGTCATATCTTTATTTAGCATCCACATTTATCTTCCTGAAGAGTTAAAGCACATAGTTTCATTTACTATGATTTTATATTGAATTTGTGACTACATAATTACCTCTGCCCCCCTCAAAGAATTCTCATAGTGTTGCATGCATTTTCCCTGGGTACACCAATTACCTCCCAACATGCATAGCAATTTAGGAAAATCGTTGGGTTAAATTGATTCTCTGTGTCCCTAAGTATGCTGGGCTGGCCTGACATTTCTCTCTTTTGCTTTCTGGGATTATCTCCGAAGTACCATGATAGGATATAAAGACACTTGCCACTGCCCATCCAGTTAAGAAAAACAGACAGATCACTCATTTTTACATCTTTTCACATATATTTGCTCATCAACATTGTATGGTTCTGGATGCACCAGGTACACTTGTGATGTTCATGATCTTTTGCTACTGAATACTGAGGACACTCTTAAGCACAATGCTGAGGGTAGCAGTTTAGCATTTTTGACCAAGTGTGAATGGTTCCTGTAAAATGAGCAGTAATGATAATTGGACATTGTAAACTTTCATGCCATTCATAATAAAATGATACAGGCTGAGGCATTGTGACATTTCCCTCATTTAAATGAAATGATATCTCAAAGCTGAACACGCATTTGTGCCTTTCAGAGGTATGCATCAAATCAAATATTAGCTAACTGCATCCACACTATTTTCCAAAAGCAAATTAATTGATTTACGTTTAGTTTTTTTTTGATGTCCTCAGCCTTATATGTGCTGTCATGCTGGGAGTTATTTATTTGACCCCCTTCCCTTCCCCCTAAAACTTGCTTAGGTTTGTCACCATTTCATTTCGCCTTTCAGACCCTGAAGCATGATGTGTAGCATGTGGTGAGTACATAATGCTGGTGTTGCCATGTTTGATTACGGTCCATTGCATTCTGGGTTGCGAGAAGCACTAGGTTGGTACATTTCAGATTAGCTTTTATTATCCCGCCCCCCGCCCCTGAATTTTCAAGCCACAGTTTGAGATTTGAATGATGTGAGGAGATGGATTCTGACATAAGCCTTTGAATTTCTAACTATTTATGACTGAAGCTTTGCCTCCCTGGATTACGGTGACAGTCTGAAAGTGGGTTTATCCTGCTCTTGATATTCTTTTAGAGAATCTGCCTGAATAGACACAGGTTTTCTCAGCGACAGTCAGCTTGGTATCCACTTGAGGTTCCTCATTTCTTGTCCTTGGAAGATGCACCATCCCTTTCTGTTCCAGTTTGGAGGCGGGAGAACCACTCATCATTTTTATAGGGGCTGTTGCTGGTAATGGTGTTTCCCACTCGGCCCCCCGCTGGAGTGTCTCTTTTCCGCTAAGTTTTCAAGGTTGGTGTACCTGTCTTGTGCTAGTCTTCTGTACCCAGCCAGCTGAACCACAAGGGGCGCTGCAGCACCTGGGTCCCAAAAGCCCATTGCAGTACTGATTGTTTCAAATAAGTGAATTTTGCAATATGGTTGTCAATCATATCCTAGTCCTGGCAGGGTTGCAGGGATGCAGTGATGCAGGAATGAGGACGGTGTTTCCAGTGTAAGGCTGAGGGAATGACTATGTTAACACTTCCCCAAGCTGTCGTAGATGACACACGACCGAGCCTTCAATCTCTGAAATGTCTATTGGCCAGTTATGAAAGCAATTAAGCCCTGTCATTCATTTCTACAGCCATGCAGCTGAGGCTGCACTTCTCCGTCTCACAAATCAGGAGATCTCTAGGTACAGGTAAGGTAACTCAGGGATCCTGTATGAAAAAATCAATATGTCATTTCTATTTGACAAAACACCCAGACTCCTAAGCTGCTGAAGTCCATCCATCATCTGTAAGCCATTATCCGGTGCATTGTCATGGAAATTCTGGAGCCTATCCTAGGGAACATAGGGTAGGGGACACCCTGGATGGCAGAGGTGGAAAGTTCAGGTGCAGAAAGTAAAAATCCAGACCTAGATTTTGTTTCAATCAACCAGTTCAGTACTCTGTGACTGACTCTTTACACTCTCAACTGGTTGGTTGAAATAAAGTCTTGGTCTGGATTTTTTTTAAGGAAACCCAAAATGAACCCTGGGAGAACATGCAAAGTGTAGCACCCAGAGAAGACATTAATCAAACCCACAAGGTGGACGTTTCAGAAAATGTGGTGTTCACTGAGCTGTGGCATCAGACTGAATTTCTATTATCTAAAAGGAAACATATGCATCATATTTGTCTTCTATATGGGACAGGTAAGGCATACATTCTCTATTCCCTGGGAGGACACTTGTCCGATGGCAAAGAACATGCATAAAATGTCAATTTGTTACAGTTTGGAATTACAGATCAAGGATGTGAACTATACATTAACATTTTACAAAGTCACATACTAGAAAGTAAGTCAGAAATAATGCCAGCCAGTAAAACTATCAGCACCGTGTTTTGAATTTTAGGGATGCCAAGCGTGAAAATACATTGGTGGGGGTGAAGTATAATATTTCTTATTTTTAGCAAACAGCAAACAGATTTTTCAAAATTTACCTGGACACATATATTACAGTACACGCTGTCACAACCAGTAGAACAGAAGCTGGGGCAGGGGCCATGAGCGAGTGAAGGGGGTTTATTGGGACAAAGGAATATCAAACAGATAACAGGATCATGGGGAATCCAAGTCAGGGAAGGAAGCCAGGGGCATGGCATGGACAGCACTGGTAACAACGCTAATGTCAGATCTGCGGATCACAGGATTAGGAAAACATTAAAATACATAGCAAGCAAGAGGCAAACATGAGAAAGCTGGTGGTAATTATGAGGGGGCAGGAACAAAAGGTAAGGCAACCAAACAGTGGGCATGGTTGGTTTGACCGTGCCAGAGAGGAAAACAGGAGGGGTGCAGTAAACATGACAGGCAGGGTGTGACAGTATTCCACCCCCCCAAACACGTGCCCGCCAGGCACACAAGACGAGCTGGAGAGAGGACCCAAGGACAGAACAGAAGGGCAGACGAGTCAGGACAGGACAAGATGAAGTAGACACAAGATGGTCACCACAGAACTCGAGACCAGGGTGAACCTAGACATGACTGAGATGAGGGACTGGACAAACAGCAGGTCAAGGACACTGAACAGGCAGGGATCGACGCAAGATGAGATCTGAACTAGAAACGGACTCCGGATACAATGAAGACTGAGGACCTACACCAGGAGTCAGCGAGCAATTAGGATCCAAGCAAGTGAAGAGCCACACAACATACACCAGGATAGGGCAGACAGAAGAAGGAACCACAAGGACATGGACAGAAACACTGAAGGAAACAGCTGTGGGACAGGGCCAAGGGACAACTACTGAGTTACCGGTAGAGGGTACTGGGGAGCAGGAGGGTACTGGGGAATCTGCAAGGTTGGGACAGGGATAGGAGGGGGATCCAAAAAAAAAAAAACGAACTACAGAACCGTGACATGTTAGACCTGAGAGGCCTGCAGAACAGGAGGCCCCTGAGGAGACTGCAGGGCAGGAGGGCGAGAGCTGATACTTACCCATCCACCACAGATGGAGTGGCCCCATCTTCCTCTGCGGGAGGGAGAGACCCAACCCACCTTTCTCCCAGACCCCTGTTGACCCTGGTTATCCTCCCTGGACCAAGGACTGGGTCGGCTAGAGTTTTGGACAGAGACAGAAGCCCATGGAACATGGCCCAGTACAAGGCCTAGAGGGTTCCACTCCAAGTCCTCAAGCAGGACTTCATCTGGGTCTTTTCCTTCTGGGCTGGCCGTGATCGGAGGAAAGGGTGCCACTCCGAGGATGACTAGGAAGCTGGGCATGAAGTCGGTGGCGACGTGGAAATTTAGTGCAGGACTGATGGTGACAGGTTGGTGGTGGTTGGCAGAAGAAAATACAGGACCTCTGAAGGTGACAAGGTGGATGCCGACTGAACCTCAGGAGCTAACGAGGAGGCCGTCGATGAGTCGAGACCTGATGAAGTGGTCGGTGATGGGGCAAGAGCTGACAAGGCGGAAGCTGAAGGGACAGCAGCAGGCGAGGTGGAGGCCAGAGCCGACTGGGCAACGGATGGCCGCAGGCGAGGCAGCCACAGGCCAGGTAGGAGACATCTGGGCAATGGCCACAGGCAAGTCGGGGTAGGCAGAAGCCAGCAGGGTGGCCACAGGCCAGGCAGGAGCCGTCCAGGAAGTGGCCGCAGGCAGAAGCTGTCTGGACGACGGCCGTGGTTGCCTTTACTGGGCTGAGCATGGCAGCGGCCTCTCAGGGCTCGTGAGCAAGTGAAAAGGGTTTATTGGGACAACAGAATATCAAGCAGGTTCATGGGGAAGAAACCGAGGGCCGTGGTATGGACACCACTGGTAGCAACACTAATGTCAGATCTGGGGATCACAAGACTGGGAAACACTTAAATATACAGGAAACAAGAGGCAAACAGGAGACAGCAGGTGGTAATTAACATGGGGGGGCAGGGACAAGAGGTAAGGCAACCAAGTACCAGCTGTGGTTAGTTAGACCATGTCAGGTAGGAAAACAGGAGGGATGTGGTGAACATGGCGGGCATGACAAGCAAGGTGTGACAAATGCAGATATTACATTACATGTAACCATCGAAGTCTTTTTACTGGGTAGATACCCTTAACAGTCGTGTCAGTGACTCAGTTAAAAATGAACTCTTTCCTGCTTCATCCTCTAATCCCATGGTGCCTGATGAATGACTTTCTACATGAAGATTCTACAATGCAATCTTTCAAATAATGGTTATAAACTGCAAAAGGTATGATATTAACTGAAAATGAAATCTCCATCTCCCATGGCAGCACCAACCGCCAATGGTTCTGTTTTTTTTTTAAAAAAAAAACTTACAATCTATCCTGGACAGTTTACATGATATATTTACTTGGTATGAAAATGGAAAAACTACATCTGTTATGGTTACTGGTCTTTTAAAATATTTCTTCACTTGGCTTCACTTTACGTGTTTTTCAGCCTCTGTTTCTGATATTCTAACCAAAGATAAGTTTTAAAGCAGGCCTCTGAATGTAATGAGTATTGCACTCATATATATAAGGTGTTAAATTAGGCTCGGGACACTGCAATTGCTGAATTGTTTCTTTGGCGTGTTGCGCTGCGGTATAATTACGGTAGTGATGCCGAGCGCCGTCCCGAAATCAAGCATGCGGCGTCCCCTAGCGCCTGCCCCGCTCCGTCATTCTGGAAGCGCCCCCGATTGCTTAATCCCCAGACCAGTGAGTGACTTTTTATAGGAAACTCATCTCAACGTCTAAGCACAAATGGACCGTAGAACTTATCTTTGGAGATAGAGTTTCAGTTTGTCAGCTTACCCCGCCACTCCTTCCAACATTTCAACACTTTTCTTTTACATGAACTTGGAGCACTGTGCTGCGGCTCTGATCCTTTGTGCTGTGACTGAGCTCAGCTTCCCATCCTGTCTCTTTCTGCCTCTCGAGAGATCTCCATCCCCATGGCAGCACCGACCGGCGGCGGACTGTATGGGCTCCTATCCGTGCTTCAGGTGGGTCAGGGTGCTCCATCGTGTGCGCTCTGGGGTGTGTTCTCTGCCATTCGCAGTGCATTGATGCCTTCGCAGGTAAATCTGGAAAAATCCCGTAATCACTGTTATGGCACGCAAAGCCTCTGGTGTAATTTATAAAGAAAGGGCAATTTCGGATTTAATTGACTGATGAGAAACTACTGATAATTTTTTTTTGTAATTCTCATTTAGAGACTGAAACCGAATATAGCATGGATTACTGCAATATTGTAAGCATATAGACATAGTAACCGGCAATAAGAGATTAATAAAACTGGTTTATAATCATTTTGGTTTCTTGGCTTAAACCTTTTATATCACATAGACATAATGCATCTCACCAATTAATTAGATATACGTTATGATAATTCGTATTGGCGTCGTCTTCGTTATTTGTTCGTTTAACTGTCCTCACCGATTCACACTTAATATTTAGCCCAGCGTAAACATTATATAGAAATATAATGAGATTCCCTAGTTCATATTACCCATATCGCATAAATCAATTCCATACTCTGAGGTCAGCTGAAAGGCTCAAAGGCCCCACTCGAATCAGTCAAGTGGAACTTGCTGTTGGTATCCTTTTAAATATCTATCTATCTATCTGGCACTTTTCATTTTCCTTTGCATATGTAGTTCGGATCATGTCACTTAAAACGATCTAGCCTAATTATTGCAATGCATAGGGAAATTGCCTGGCGTTTAATTGCAATTGCAGCCCACCGCCCCTTATGTGGCAGCGGCGGAAATCCTTTTTTAAACTCCGGCACTCCCTGGCAAGTGAACGGGGGACTGTTAAGTTAACAGGCAGGCACCCTGCCTGACGTTCAATCGTAGAAAAGCATGCTAATGTTCTGCCTTTGAGACAGCTAGCATAATGCTTAACCTTTGTCTATAGCCTTAAATTCGGTACAGTAATCCACTTTTTCAACGCCATTACCGTTAAATACTGTAAAAATCTGTTGCCCATTGGGGCAAAATGCAGTATCAATACACATTTACTGCTGGGCTATTGTAATGAAACGATGGAAAAGACTTGGGCACAGTGAAGATAGATTTAAATTAGCTGTTTAAATAGTTTGAATGCTTACAAGTTTGAACAGCCTCCAATGTATCATGGTCTCAAAATTTACATAATTTTTGGAATTTTAGTACATATTTCGATTCATTTTCATTAGGGTCTCTATATCGATATATTGACATATAGCATTGGAGAAAAGGCTGTAGGTATGTAACACAGGTAGTGAGATTCTCCCTCCAAAAATAAAAACTGGTGAATGTCCTGGGACGATATTATTCAGTGGGAATTTGACAGCTTTGCTGTGGAAAGGCCTGAGCACAGAGCTGCTTGAAACCTTCGACTCGATGACTCACAAGCGGGCTCTCCAAGAACCTCTGGCCTGGGAGCACCAGCCTCACCACTGCAGGAAGACCTTGACCTCCTGCAGTCCTCCTGCTTCAGATGTCCTCGTTATGTGCTGAAAACTCTGAATGTGTAGCCACACGTGTGTGGCTTCTGGAGCCTGAAATGCGAAGTCCCATCTTTCTCATTCAGGGGAAATGCAGGGAGTAGTGATGTGTAATTTATAAAAGCACCAGTCACTGGAGACAGTAGTATATGCCACTGTAAGTGTTCACTTAAGTACGCACTTAAAAACACAGAGGCGGCTTCCTGTCTTAGCAGTGATGGATGAGCAGGGAACTGCTCTGCTGTCCCATATTCTGTGGGTTACTGGCACTGTGCTTTGGATACAAACTGGCTTCTGCTGTGAACACCACCCACTGCAAGATAAACCTCATCGCCTGCAGCTTCTCATTGATGTCATCTCCATGTAAACGAATTCCAGAGCCAGAAACAAGAATCTATGAGGTCAAAGTGTGTTGGCAAAGATGATTCCTTTGTTATTTTTTTTTAAAAAAACATGTACTTAGCCACTTTTAAACTGGATCGGGTTGTGTAACTTTTACAAGGGAATGGGATATCAAGCGGCTTTGGATTCTTTTCTCTCTCTTATGAAAATGAAGCCTAGTAGTAATTTAATCTACTTGTAAAGTAACTCCCAGCAAAGCTTTAGCTTTTGACAGGTGCATAAGTATTCTATTTTTACATGATATTTTTAGATTTTTTTTACAACATGCAGGAAGTTTTGCCTTTAGCGTAGCAGACGAGACTGTCCTGTCATAGATAATAACTCAGCATGTGTCCTCTTTCATTTCTTCACTGAGACATATATATATGTATATATATATACACTCTGAATTGGACAGAGCGAGCCAATGGGTTCCTGGTGGTGTTACTGGGCAGTGGGTGTAGTCAGCTACTGTAGCTTATAGACTGCAGCCCCAGCCTGCAGACCCTTTGCTCACTCTGGACAGTGGACTACATCGTTTGGGTATCGGGATATGCAGAGGTGGTGCTTGTGACATGCCCCTCTCCGAGCCACGCCCACTGACGGTCTGTGCTCCGCCCATAGGACCGGGGGCTGCAATGTGATTTGTCCTTTGGCGTGTTGTACCAATTTAAAACCCCATCCACTCCTATTAGAAGGGTCTCCTCCATTAATTTTGTATGTATATCTTGTATTATGTTAATATTAAAATTGCAACAATGATAAAAAATTAGACTGCAATTTAATTCCGAAATTATTTAATACGAAAGCATTTTGCATAAAACGATGACTTTTCATTGTTACAATTATTCTGTTTCTTTCATAAATATTAACAGTAACATTGTTGTTGTTGCTTGAAATGTATTAATTTGGAATTACTTTCTCTTGTTACATCATTCAGAGCAGAAGGATATTAAGCCAAATAATAAATAAATATTCTTATTCTTATTGTTATTTCCCTATAAATATTCTTTCATTTAATACAGTGTTTCTCAAACAGGTGCTCTGGAACATTTGAGGTCGGCTTTCATTAGCTTCATGTGTTACCTGCAAAAAAGGTGGCAGCTTTATGAATTTGTGTGAAAACTGCGCTGTGGTCTCTGCAGTCCCCATAGTGCCGCGGTCAGCATCCAGCCCGCAAACGGAATGCATCTTTGCGTCTCGCTACCTCTAATGCATAACTCGCATCTCCTGCGGCCTCACAGAGCTGCGAGGATACAAAGAGCACCGTCAGCGTTCTCAGTGTCCTGGATGAACTCCTGTCAGCTGGTGAGTAACCACAGTCGCTTCTCCGTGGAACATTCCATGTTTATGTTTTGTCTTCTCATTCAGTCTTCCTTGACCTGCTCCCCACAGGAACCGACCGGAGGTTCTACTACTTGATCTCCCAAGGTGGCAGTGAGGCCGTCCTTTTGGCCCTGGTTAAGGCCGCCCGCACCTCTGCCCCTGACCGTGGTCTCCTGCTTCCCCTACTGCACCTCCTGGCCAAGGTGGGCTTCCGAGGTGAGCGGCGGGGCCGGGCCGGGTCCACCACACTTGTCTGGCTGAGGTGCCGCCCGTAACGGCACGCTCTGTCGCCCGCAGACCGCAGGATCGGTGAGAAGGCGGCGGCAGTCGGGGCCGAGCTCCTGACGCTGACCCTGCTGAAGAAAAGTATGGAGCATGCCCGGACAGCCGCCGCCTGCCTCTGGGTGCTGCGCGGCTTCTGCTCCTCTGGTGAACGCCGTGGGGGCTGGGGGCGGCTGGAAAGGCAGCTGAGGAGGGAGAGGGCTGTGTGTCAGTGTGTGCTGGGCTCTTTCCGGGAAGTTGCAGAGTCCTTTTATTCTAGACAAATTTGTTTGGTCTTTATCCTTCATTCCCCCCACTTGAGCTCTAAATGCCCACGATCTCGTCTTGTCCTGGTTTACAACATTGTGGTCCTGCTGCTTAATGAGAGTAAGGGTCTGGCCCCCTAAAAACGGGACTCACCCATTAAATGGCCCATTTAGCCAAGGCACTTGTCCTTTATTAAAGAGTAAACAGGCAGGAATAAAGCAGCTGTATTGCCGGGGTTAGGAGTATTTCTTCAGATTCAGGGTGACCTAGTAGCGCATTGGGGAGTCCTGCGGCCCCCATGGGTGGGGGTTTGAATCCCCCCCCCATGGCAAGAGGGGCACCCATTAGAGGGAGTCAGTGAGCGGCACAAACTGCTGTTTCCTCTGATGGCTGACTTACCTGATTATTGAGACCTCTATTATCACCCCCGTTCTCTTCCAGCCTCTACTGCCGCCCTGCTGGGTGAAAACGGGTGCCTGGACATTGTCTTCAAACTGATTTCTCCTTATACAACCAAACACACACGCACTGTGAAGTAAGTACAGAGTGTGCGCTTGCTTAGTCGTGGGAGTAATAAGCCTGCAATAAGCAGCCAAGCCACATTTTGTGAACTATATTCACTTGAGGTGGAATGTCGTTATACAGCAGGGTTTATTAACAGGCTGTGACTGGGACAGCTTTGAGTGCGCCTGTGAGTGCCCTCTATCTTTCGAAAATGGGCTTCACAGCACCGCGACCATACACGCAGAAACTGGATGGATGAGAGATGGATGGTAACGTGTGCTTGATATATTGTATTCAATTAGCTACAGACTTCTTGAAAAATGAATCATGCCATGACTGCGATGGAAATGCTTTTTAATCCACCTGAACTGAGATCAGTGCACTCTCTTGTCATAATTCAGTTTCCCAAAAAAACCCGATTCCTGAACATACATGCTAAATCAAGCCCTAATTTATTTAATTACAAGATCTTTCCAAATTTCCGTTTGACACGGATTCACATGTTTCATTGCGTTCCTTTTAAAGTTAACACCCATATTCTTAAGTGGATGTATTGTACCATTTTGTCCCATGTTTTTTATTTATAACATTTAATGAATTTGGTCAGATGTTTCTAGCACGTTCTAAGAAGGCTTATTTCCATAAAAACAAGTAGGGATATAAAATTTGGGAATTAGACTAAAAAACAGCTTAACTTCTATCTGTTCCCTACAAAGTGTCTCATTTGCATAAGTTGCGCTTGCCTCAGACTTTAAATTGAAATGTGTTCCTTGGAGCTGGGACCTCCGGGTAACAGCAGGCATGAAACTGCATTCATCAAAGATTTCCGAGCTTGTTCAAAGGGAAGTAGGTCACTCATGCTTACTGGGGCTGAAGAATGGTGTGACTGTGTGGGTGGGTGTGTGGGGGGGGGGGGGGTACCAAACCACAGTCCAGTGGTAAACAATAAAACCCAAACCGCCCGGGCCCCCAGACACAAATA
>JAODKC010000021.1:10163597-10176832 GCA_026777985.1 Mormyrops attenuatus
GGAGCTTGCACTCGGCAGAGTGGCGAACACATGGCAATCTTTAAATGTAATGCCGTGTTGACAGCTTAAATGCTTTAGCATATTACTAGTGTTACCATCCTCAGCGGTGACAACAGCTTTGCATTGGTTGCACACTGCACAATGGTCGTCCTTCTTTGTGAAATGCGGCCATGCCCTGGACCGCTTCCTGCGCTCCATCATGTGGACTCCAAGTCGCGGCATGTGACGTCATTTCACGTGACGCGAAAAGTCCGGATGAAGCGTAAGAGGAATCGGAGGTGTACGATTCCGGTTCTTCGCAACAAAAAGAACAAAATTGGAACCGGTTCTCAATTTCCATCCCTAGTTGAAATGCACCTGGAAGGAGTAAATATGATTATCACGCTTTCGGTTCTGTAGAGCAGCCTTTCACAATCTGGTCCTCGGGGACCCACAGCCAGTCCACATTTCTGCTTCCTCCGAGCTCCCTGTCAAACAGTCCACATTTTACCAGGAGCTGGGGAGGGTCAAAAACGGGGACCATCTGTAGGTCCTCAAGAACCACGTTGGGAAACACTGCAATAGAGAATGAGCAAGAAGTAGTTAGTCTGTGGGGGTGTCTGACTCCAAGTCATCAACATCCACTTTCTCTCCTCCCTGTTCAGCTCCGGTTCCCCCAATGACAGTGACTACCTGCAGTTCGACTCCAGGTTCGAAAGTGGGAACCTCCGTAAGGTCATCCAAGTGCGCAGGTACAGTCACGTCTCCTCTGCAGATAGTCCTGATATCACGTCAAAAGATTGCGGACTCAGCATCATTCGGGACATTCTTATGCGTGGTTCGCATAAGATGGAGCATCAGACTACGGTCTAGCTTAATCTATTACATTTGTACTGCGTGTCACCATCTGTGTCATGTGTTGATGTGGAGTGTAGGAGAGTGATAGGAGAGTTCATAAAGATATATCCAGATAGCTCTCTGATGAAGAAATACAACAGGCTGGGCTCCTGCTTTGAAACTTTGCTTTTTTGAGATCCTGAAATGAATGATGATTATTATAATAAACCAACGAAAATTCATATAAGGCCTCAATCTGCCACGTTCCCAAAATACGCTGAAAGCGAAGATACCAAACAGAAATCAGAATAAGCTTACAAAGGACCTTTTAAAAACGACGGGACATTAGTGAAAATGTCATGAGACAATATTAGTGTGAGTTGTACCTTCTGAAAATGCCTTTAGCAGCAGAGATAGGTATGGAATTAGTCTTCGCTTTTTCTCTGAGGCATGAGTATGACCTGATCCTGAACGCGGACGCGAACTCCTCCGAGCACCACCAGTGGTTCTACTTTGAGGTCAGCGGAATGCAGTCTCACGTCAGCTACAAATTCAACATCATCAACTGTGAGAAGGCCAACAGCCAGTTCAACTACGGTAAGGAGTACACCGCGGCATCAAGAAGGCGACTTTGAGGGCCTGGGTGCAGAGAGCCACTGCTGAGTTTTCTGTCTGTTGTAATACCTTTAGAGCATTCCCAGCTGGGCAGAAACATCTGCATTTTCACTTTCTCCCATTGTGCATCATTGTGGTTAGCTTGTATTCTACTTACTACTTAAATATTGCTAGCAATATACCACAGAACACCTGCTTACATCAAAGAAGGTCAAAAACTAATAGTTGTAATGAACTTTATTATAACTAGGTGTCAATTTGTCTCTAAAAGCACCATGAAACTGTAGGAATGTGAAGGGAGCGCACTTTTACCGTGGCTCCCCCTTGGTCCAGGGATGCAGCCTGTCCTGTACTCTGTGCGTGAAGCTCTGGAGGGCCGTCCAGGCTGGGTGCGTGCAGGAAGTGAGATCTGCTACTACAGGTTGGACTGCTCTCCTAATCCAAAGCATCCTCCAAGAGAAGGATCCCGACTGTCTATTTGTGCACTCAGGAACCATTTCTTCCGACGCGGAGGTCGGAAGGACTCGACCTACTACACGTTGACCTTCAGCGTCACCTTCCAGCATGAAGAGGATGTCTGCTATCTGGCCTATCACTACCCCTACACCTACTCTACTCTGCAGGTATCTACAAAGTCTCACGCCACCCACACACACACACAGGTGACAGAGTTTTGGGAGTAAGAATTTGCTGTTTTGGGTCTTCAGAAGACCTGTGCGACTGGCACTTAAATTGTGCTACCCAAGTTATTCCTTTAAAAATATATGCATCTAATCACAATGAAGCATGTCAGACATTGCAGTGAGGTCGAGAACCTTCAGCAAGGCTGCACGCTGCATTTCAGGCCCACATGCAGATCCTGCGGCAGTCAGTGGACCGCAGGAAAGTGTTCTTCTGGGAGCAGAGCCTATGCAGCTCCCTGGGGGGGAATTCCTGTCCCCTGGTGACCATCACTGCCTGCCCTGCCTCGCACAGCTGGACTCATCTGCACCAGCTCCGTGAGTCAGTCAGCACCGGCTGCCCTGCTCGCATGGCCTCTGTTAGACTCATCTCACAAGTCCAGATGGAGACCTTCTGGGCCTGCTGGTCCGGTTAGCTGTCCATTACCAGACTGATGTTTTTAACTCCTGGAGCTTTCAGCATGGTCCTTGGAGCCTCCAAGTCTTCAGTAGATGGTGCTATTGGTGTTAATCATCTTGGGAGGAGTAACTGTGGATCCCCATCCGATGGGTGATGGATGCTTCAGGTCTGGGGGAGGTGGGAAGAACAAGCTGCCCCTACTGTTCCAGCTGAAGGTGGCACACTGTGATTAGGTTGTGCGGGAAGGGTGGGGGAGGCCGTCCCACTGTCTCCTTGGCAACAGGCTGATTAATATATGGGTGGCCGGAACATATGGCGTACCACAAGAACGAGGCAAGCCCATTATTATATCAAATCGCGGACCTTTGCCCCAGATCTTGATTCTCATGGGGGATTACAGAGCAGCCACCTGACATGAGACTCGGGGGGCTACAAACATGCCTGACCTTTGGAAGACTCCTGCAAAGGGGCCTGGCCACTGTCCACTGTGTCTCTATAGGCTGGGACATTTATCAATTCAGTGGATGTATAGCTGTAGCACGTGAACTTCCATACTGCTGGGTGCGTGCGGGAAGTGAGATCTGCTGTTACAGGTTAGACTGCTCTCCTATTCCAAAGCATCCCCCAGAGCATCTTCCAAGAGAATGGAGACTGACTGTCCATTTGTTCACACAAGAACCATTTCTTCTACTGTACAGTAGCTAGATACAATTTAGGATTATTCAGCCTTACTATTTAAATGACCTGATGTTGTGCTCTTAGATTGCTCTGAGAATATGTAATCTAATCAGACATGTGCTTCATTTTATAGTTTCTGTTCTAAATTTTCCGGTTGAGCCCATTTAACATTTTTTTATGCTGTCCAATTCCTGAAATCATAATTAAATGCCTGTTCCAGTTCAGATTACTGGAGCATCATTTAAGACATCCTGGCAGTTTCATATCATTTTTTTCTTTTCTGAGTTTTTTCTCAGCAGTCAAACCTGTTTAATTTCCACAGAGTTCAGCACCTCACTGTTGGACTTTGGCAAAATAAATGGACTTCCTAGTGCGAGTGAAACCATCTGCAGTTTATGAGGAATATTCACGACCAGGTTACCAGAAAGCGCTGGAGAAGCACACATTTATGAAAACTATACTATGTGACATTAACCTTAGGATCACCCTTATACATGAGGACACTGTTTACGCACAGTGACTCTCCTAGCGGGGAGCTTGCTGCTTCAAGTCCCAGGAGAGGCTTTGTTGTGAGCTATGGAACCAGAAGTAGTTCAGAGAAACAAGCAGCTGGGTTAATGTGCTAATTGCTAAGCACTGAAGGCAGGGGGCAGCCACAACAAGGCCACTTGTGGCTTTGTGGCTGCTGGAGGCTCTATAATGTGACTGAGAGCCTGATTTGGTTTCTTGATTTACCCGCCTTTTTTTGCCAGGCTGGGTGTTTATGCCCTCTGCCCGCCTGGGCTGTGCGCTGGCTCTCCTGCTTCCCTTTATCCCATTCCGCATGCCCCCCTTCCTGTCGGGAGTCAGGAATCCATCAGACTCCCACGGCGTTTGGTCCTCCCCCATCTGAGAATTCGATATCGCCGGCTGCTGCCTGTCACCTGTGAACACGGGACATAAGGGCATGTGTGCTGGGGACGTGTACTGCCGGCTGCCCTGTACTCAGGCTGACGCCCTTCCAGCTCCCCACTGCCTCACCCACGTCAGCGCTGACTACTGCTGAATTTCAGCGGTGTGATCCTGATGTTATGCAGCTGCCAGTCCCAATCATCATTATCCGATCGGTTCCCGTCTGAAAACCCATAGCGGATTAATAGTACAGTGCAGGTCATGAATAATTATCCATATGTCTATTTTCCATAACCATTGATCTGTCATTGGAGTCAGTTCTGGGAATTGCAGGGCACCAGTACATCATGGAGCATGGAGTGTTTGTGAGAGGAGACCCTGTAAATTGAGGGTGGCAATGAAAGGCACAAGCCTTGAATGGTGAGGAGAACAAACTGGGAAAGGTAGTGAAAAGGCTGCTTAGCTTGTCTGCATTTTCTTCCTGAGTCACTGTCAGTGAAGCTGTAATTTTAAAAGTACCTAATTCTGCAAAATACGAAATATTCAGAAGGACAATTAAAAACATTAAATGGGATGATTTTTCTTTCTTTTTGTAATAATAAACACCCTATATATATCTTCTCTCAGGGGTCTGGATCACAAAGCCAGCCACATAGACCCTCTGTCTCTGCGATCACATCACATCATCATTATTATTATTATTATTATTATGTGATCAAAGAGACCCTACATGTTTTAAGTCACATGGTGATGTACTAAATAATGATATCCTAATTAGTAGCTGTGAGTATTAGACGGACTGTTTCTTTCTGTCTTTAACCACATTTGACAGCATGCATAAATAACCTTTCAGAATATATTTATTTGGGAATTGCTTGGACATTTCAGTGGGTAACCAGACTCTACATTCATTACATTTTAGGTTTAGGCCGCATAAATTCCTTATTTACTCTGTAAAATGTAATAGGCTGTAATCTGATTAAATGTCACGTAATCCTCTTTGTGAAGTAACATTTGACTTCTGTTTGAAAAGGCCCCAAATTGTGCTTTGAATATATTTCATTAGTCTGTAATTAATCATGCGCTCAGCTAATCCAGTTGGTATGTTTAAAATGGAGCTGACTGTTCTTGCAGTGACTGGCCAGTGATTGTTTGGCGATTGCAGTGATTGTGAATTATCGGTTCGCTGCCAGATTCACTAACATGTCGCTGTCTAGTTATGATGCGTAGTGACTTAGCACGTCCCTGCCTGCTCGTGGATTGCCTGGAATCTCCTTGAGTACATGCTGAAGAAACAGCCTGTTTAGCAACGCAAACTTTAATCACTCAGGAGAAGCTGTCTGCCGCCTGTCGCTGGGCAGGAGCTTAACAGTGAAACAGCTCCAAACTGCTACATTCTCCCATGCCCTCACAGACACAGGGCTTATTTATCAAACCTCCTCACACAGAGGCAATAAGCCAGCTCACTCCTTCTTCCTGGCCTGATAATGTAGTAAGGTCACATTTCCATGCAGGTTATTTCAGAGTTTAATGAGTTTGATACTTTATTTAATAAGTTTAGCATAGGGGATCTTGTTTATTCAAGCCTGACCCCTCCTGGTCAGTTGTTGCGATTAATTAACATGGGCACAGATGTTTAACTGCACAGAGAAGTAGTTAAGGTTGGGACACTCTTTTAGGCCTGACTGATGCTGGTCTATCCAGTGCAGCAATATTATTGTACTCTGAATAAAATAAAAGGTGTGTATTTGTCTTCCCCTGTCCCTCAGCCCAGTGTAGCCCAGGTGTTTAATGTCTCCTTTGCTAACTCCCAAAGACTACTTTCCACCATCTCCAAGTTTCCGTGTGACATGCTTCACTCTCTCTATCATCCTGTCCAGGGTGGAGATGTGATATGAGGTCCTTATTCTGTACTGCTGTTTTCCTGCTTCAGTATACTGCCTCTTTCATCAGTACCGCCCAGTTCACCCGAAACAACATCCTCAGCCACATCTGAGACTCATTAAGCTGGGATAATGGCTTCTGGATTTGCATCTCCCTGTACCAGACCGTGTCACGTCTGGGGAAAACTATGACCCACTTTTCAAATTAATGCCACAAAGGCCACTTTCCATTGGAGCTGCTGCTTTCTTCTGTCTGTCCCTTACATTTAAGTAATAAATAAACCTAACTGAAAGATTAGACTTGTTCTGAACCTCACAAGTATATCAGATTCCAATGCATTTAATTTTTGTGTCTAACAGTAGCACTGAGTGAATAACACACACACACACACACACACACACACAAAATAAAGCAAAGATCATGGACTTATTGAAGGAACTCATATGTGTATGTGACTCGCAGTAAATTTGAGAAACGTACTCCAAGTTTAAGGCCTGCAACACAGGCAGGAAGCTACGTTGTGCACTTACACTGTGAAGGAGAGCACTTGTTGTGCTTGTTGCACGTGTCTTTGCAAATTTCCACTCCGATCGCTCCTGGCTAAACTGGCACGCCGAATGGGATTAAGTTTGATAATTAAGAAACCAAGAAATGAGCCCACATAATTGCTGCAGAACGTTCGGGATTAATAAATCAGAAGTGTTTTTTTTGTAAGCTATGTGGGGAAAATTCATAATTAGAAATGGACATGTTTGTGATTAGCCGTCGTTTGCATGTAAGGTGTGCCGGAGTGGCAGAGAGTGGCGCTGACTGCTCACGGCCACCTTTGAAGTTAACTCGCATGCCTTATTAGTGTCATTCACGGTGTCATTCGTATTCCGCTGACTGACGTTGATGGCGGGGCTGTCACTTCAAAGACCCATGTGACTTGGTTGCCAAGTTTACCAATGATGCTGGGAGTCTGTGCCGTTGACTGCTGAAGCCATGAGAGCTGAAGAATCAGGCATCGAAGTCAAAAAAAAAGAAAAACCTCAAACTTACTCACAGTCTCAATTTACCGATACGCAGCTATCGGAAACATATGGTATGTTTAAAAAATTCACCTGAGCAGGTTGCATGACGTTATGTAAGTTGCCTCAAGCAAGAGTGTGAAATATTCTGTTACCTTACCCATAGAGAGTGCATGGAACGTTCTTGAATGTATTTGTATCTGAGCAATAGTTGCAGTGTAGATACAGATACCAGGTACTCTGTGTTTGTTTTGCAGTATATTTTATAAATTCACCTATAGTAGGTTCCATAGTATAATGTAAACTGACCTGAAGCTGGAGTGTACGATATTCTATTGCCTTACCTATGACTGTTTTAGATTCTGAGCTATACTTTCAGTGTAGACCTTCTACAGCGGTGTTTCTCAACCCAGTCCTTAGGGACCCCAAACAGTCCACATTTTTGCTTCATCCCAGGTCCCAAATTGCCTGTACCAATTATTAGTTGTTCTTCATTGGTTGGGAGCTGGAAAGGAGCAGAAACATGGACTGTCTGGAGGTCCCTGAGGACTGGGTTGAGAAACACTGCTCTACAGCTTTACCTACAGCAGGTGTCTGGACTTTGATCAAAAATTCTGTTGGTAATAAATTCCTGGGAGGGGACTCTGTGCTCACCTAATCACGGCGTACACTACAGCCGGGGCCTGTGAAACAGCCTGCTGTTGGAAACGCTCTGGATCTTGTTTGTGGAGACAGCCTCCCAGGACGGGGGATGTGGTTTGATTTCCTAGGAATCTCAGAGAGTACGGGGTGGGATGGGGGGTACAGAGAACATATACATAGGCAATAATGCAGTATCAGCAGTGGCAAACAACTGGAGAAGCATTTTTAATCTCTCTGTAGACAGTTTTATAAGTCTTTTTTTCTGTCTTTTCATCACAATCTAATTTCACTGGTTAAAAAAAACAGTGAAATACTTCACTTTCCAGGTACCTCTTCAAGGCATTTTGCCTAAAATGGGTCTGAGTGGGGGAAAAGCATTATCTGCAAATAGTGTATTTTAGTATATTTCAACCAGCGTTTAAATCTGACTATTCCATTTGCTATTCACATCTTTGGAATACTCATGGACGGAAAGCAATGTAGTGCGGAAAGTCTGTTTAAGGATATGTATGCATATCTATACTGATTTAGTGAATTTTAGGTGATCTCTTTATATCTATTTAAAATATCGTACATAAGTGTCTCAAAGGAGAGATATATAGACTGTTTGCTTGTTAACTCAAAACCAAATTTCCTGAAATGTGACTCAAAGACTACAGATGGAGTCGGGCCAGTTGATTTACTGACAGCAGAGTCCTCAGTAAGGCGAGCAGCTGTCGCTGAGGCGGTGGGCATTTTGGACGTCAGGGAGAGGAATGTCTGCTTTGGATCCGGGTGCCTCGTCACCCCCTGCGGGCTGAAAGGATGTGATGACACAGATAGTGGGGCTCCGGTTGGCGTGATTCATTAAGAGATTGTTAAGACAGTCGGGATTCCTCGGGGCTTCGGGGGGGCGGTGTTTGCGGAGACTCTCAGAGATGTCCTGAACAATCCAGCGACAGCCATCCAGTGACGGTAATAAGTGACACATGTGACATTCTGTGCCACTACTAGTTCATCATAGAAAAATTACAAGGCATAGAATACTGATGCCTGAGCTTTTTCACGTGTTGTCTTGAGCTCAAAAGATTAACTCTGTAAGTAAGGATGAGACCCAGATGATTGTTATTCTGAAACATTAATCAATTAGGCTTATATCCTGGTTAATATTTAGAGCTTATTTAGATCTCTGGCAGTGGGGCTGGGGACACACTGCAGGTGGGGGTGGTGGATTACGCCGATCACTACTGGTTGTGAGGGGCTTCGTTCAGGGAGTGTGCTGGCATCTTAATTAGAGGAGTGCTTTTAATGAACGTACTTTGGAAAAGAGCAAACCGTCCTCCCGGGATGTCAGACGCTTGGCGGTGTGAGCAGGCTGGGGACAGATGATCAGGGTACATGCATATTTAGACCTTAAATGACGTGCAAGCTGTGTCAGGATCTTTCCCAGGATCGGGTAGTTTGTGAAAGTTAGCCAGTAGGTGGCGCAGTAGTAAAGGATGAACATGTAAAAATGTATCGGAAAAAAAACTGAATGTAAACACATCTGCCATTGTTTTGTTTAGGAATTATTTAAGGCTTTAAGATTTTTTTTATAAGATTTTTTTGGAGACTCACACCTCTGGCAGAACATCTCTTGCATCCTGAGGGGGGCTGGTGATATTGAGCCTCCATTACTGAGGCAGCTGTGTGGAGCTGTGACCGTATGGTTGTTGGTGGCACTCATGGTGGCAGTCCCTGAACTTGGTGGCGGACTCCATCCCTAAAGTCAGCTGTTGTGCTGAAGAAGAAGGTCTTTCAAGCTTAGTTAGCTTGTGTGACTCCTGGAGCAGCTGATGGGTACCGGCAGGCCAAGTGGAATGCAGCTTCGGAAGTTGCTGAAGCAAAGATTTGGGTGTGGGGGGAGTTTGATTTTGCCGTGGAACAAGACTTTTAGTCAGCCTTGAAAAGATTCCGGCAAACCATCAGGCGACTCAGGACTGGAAAGCAGGGCTTTGCCCATGCTGGTTACAGCAGGGTTGGACCACTGTTGACCTCAACTGGGGATGTAGTCAGGCAGTGAAAGGAATACTTCAAGGACCTCCTGAATCCCACTGACGTGCCTTCTTTGGAGGAAGTAGAGTTAGAGGACTCAAAGGACTCACCCATTACTGGAGCTGTGGTCTCTGAAGTAGTCAAAACACTATTCATTGTAGGGCTCTGGGGGTGGATGAGATTTGTCCCAAGTTTCTGAAAGCTCTTGATGTTGTTAGGCTGTCTTGGCTGACACACCTATTCAACATTGTGTGGAGGTTGGGGACAGTGCCTCTGGATTGGTAGACTGGTGTCGTTTTCCCAATGTGTAAGAAAAGGGACCAGAGGATGAGTTCCAACTTAAGGAGGATCATACTTTTCAGCCTCCCTGGGAAGGTCTATGCTGGGGTATTGAACAAGAAGGTCCATCTGTCGGTCGACCCTCAGATCCAGGAGAAACAATGCAGATTACACCCTGGTTGCAGAATACTAGACCAGCTCTTCACCCTCACAAGGATACTAGAGGGGTTGTGGGAGTTTGACCGACCAGTCTACATATGTTTTTTGGACCTGTCCAGTTCGGTGACCTCAGGATCACATTGATGTTTTTGGAAGATGATGTGATCCTGTTGGCTTCATTGGGCTGTGACGTGCAGCATGTCCTGGGACCATTTGTAGTTGAGTGTGAAGCAGCTGAGATGAGGATCGCTACCTCCAATTCTGGGGTTATGGTTCTCAACCGGAAAAAGGTGGATTGCTCTGTCTAGGTTGGGGATGAGTTACTGCCTGAAGCGGAGTAGTTTAAGCATCTCGGGGTCTTGTTTACGAGTATGGGAAGAATGAAGTAGGAGATCAAGTAATGCAGAGGTTGTAGTATTCTTTCATAATAAAAAGAGAGCTGAGCTGGAAGACAGAGCTATCGCTTTACTGGTTGATCTATTTTTCCATCCTCACCTATGGTCATGAACTTTGGGTAGTGACCGAAAGAATGATATTGCATATTTAAGTGCCAGAAATGAGTTTCCCTCAGGGACTCTCAGGGTTCAGCCTTAAAGAGGAGCTCAGACAATCGGAGGAGCCCAAAGTAGAGTCGCTGCTCCTCTGGATCAATAGGAGCCAATTGAGGTAGTTCGGGCATGTATGTAGGATACTCGTACCTCGTGGAACCCTTGCTGGGGAGGTGTTTCAGGCATTTCTACTGAGAGGAGACCCTGGGCAGACCCAGGACATAATGGAGAGATTATATCTCTCAGGTGGCCTGGGAATGCCTTAGCATCCCCCTGGAAGAGATGCCTGGGGAGATTGAGGTCTTGGCATCCCTGCTTAGACTGCTGCCCTTGTGACCTGGCAGAAAATGGATGAATGGAGGGATTCCATTTATTTGTATAATCCAATGACTATGTATTTGCCTTAAAGATTTAATTCATCATTTCAAATACTATGTCTTTTGGTCCGTTTATCTTTGTTTTTGCTTTGTGTCCCTGTTTATAGTATACCCTGCCCATGCCTTGTTGAATTATGTTCTGTTTATGTTGCTAGTCTCTCCTAGTTTAGTTAGCCTTTAGCATTTGTTAAAATTTCATAGTTTCTTGTATGTGTTCATTTCTAAATTAATGTGTAACTTATTCTACCTATTTCTTGTCCCATGCCTGTCCTGATTGGTTAATTTGGTTATGGTCTACACCTGTATTTAAGTGCCTGCCCTCATCCTGTTCTTCAGTCATTATTTTTTAGATGTAGTTGTTTTTGTGTGTTTTTATCTGTGGTTATTTTGCTGTTTGGCTCTCAGTTTTGCTCTGTTCCCTAGTGAGTTACTTTGTGGTTCTTTTTGTTAATTCTTATTTTTCCTATTTTTGTTCTTAACCCCTGGTCCCTGTATTTTGTGGTTTTCCCCTCTGTGTTCCGTCTTGGTTAATAAACCCAGTTTTTGTGGTGAGCCGCTCCATGGATTGTCCCTCTTTTCCTTCCTTCGCCATGCCCCACCGTTACACTTTGCTCTTAGTCTGTTCTCCCTACACTGTGGGTGAATAGGTAAATGTACAAACTATATTTGTGGCGTTGTCCAGTGTTCCTAATGTAATCAGAGCAGTCGGCTCCACTGACATTGGGAACCAGGCACCTCAAATCAAATTAAAGTTTATCGAAAAGTATAGCATACCACAGTAGATGCAGGCAATGAAACGACTGCTAATTAAACTACTTTTGTCAGTTGAAAACCATTTCATTTTATTAATGCGCAAGTAATCTGTGAAGCTGACATGACCTTCACAAATATAGTAGCTGAATGGTCTGAATTTGTTCATTATGAGTCTCACGTACCACATCAGTATCTCCTGACTGCTCTGGCACAGCACCACATAAGAGGGCATCCCTTTATAGATGCCATACACATGTCGAAGTTTGAGGAGGAAGATGTGGGTTTGCATCCGACACTTACAGTCACACTGGCCCTGTGTGCATCGAGTCGTGTCTTCAGATCTGACCACTTTTTTTCTGGGGCTTTTTCTGCAGGAGAATTTTCTGCAGTGGTGATGTGTTGCCGTTTAACACACTTTTTAAGATTTAACTTTATCATCATTGCACAGCACACAAATACAAGTACACAGACAGTGCAATGCAATTGGACATGTAATCCAAATGTGCTGCAAATAGTGGTACAATATATACGTATGTGATAAGCAAACACTTGCTTGTGATAAATGTTATTATGTATATAACATTTTACCATGCCTCCACCTCGCACTGTTCAAAATTCCTCTGCTTTGTCTTTTATTTACCGTTGCTATCATGTGACTCCACAACCAGAATATGTTTAGTTGCATATTATATGAGCATGCAGTTCATTTGCATAAACAATTTATGGTTATTTGGGGGGGGGGGTGCAGATTTGCAGGCTTGTGCCTGTATGTATGCATGTAAATTGCATGCCAGACTGGAGAAATCTGAATTTTTTGTGCATACATATTTTTTTCTTTTCTTATGTATCCATTTGTTCATGCCCCTGGACTTCTGGCATCCTCTCTGTAGTGATGGGAAAACGGCTCTTCGAAGGGAACCAGATCTTATGGCTCCATTCTCTTCGTCCTTTCATTGTCCTTTTTTCTTTTTTTTCTTAGGTGGGAGATGTTACTAGGTTTATATGTGAAATAGTTACTAGGATATAATAGGGTAAGATTCGGATCAGATTCAGACTTAGAGATCCCACCAATATAACTTAATTTCCAATTTGTGGACTAGGTTTAACAGCACTAAATTACTTGTCCGTGAATTTAGTACTTTGAATTTACCCTTTGTATGAAATGTCTTATGTAAGTAAAGTTCCCTTGCCTTGAATGCAATTCATGCAACGTTTAATACAAAAATTAATTACAGGCACAAAATCTGCTCACTCTGTGTTTAAGGAACCATACGCGACAATGACTACCTCTAATGACTGACTGGTTCATGTAAAGGGGAGTGGCGTGGATTTGGAGCAGGCAGTGAAATTTGGGCTTAACAATAAAGAGAACCGCTTTCAAGTACAATTGTTAGCCCTGTGTCAGGAACAGGATCGAAGCAGTCTGTCCAGGTCCATGATGGTTTCACAGGGGAGATTCAGGGAATACAGGTGTTTGTGTGTGTGTGTGT
>JAODKC010000021.1:10185875-10202057 GCA_026777985.1 Mormyrops attenuatus
GGCTGAGCCTCTAAGTTGGGGGGGGGGTATCTGCCGCAGGCAGGGACTCCTCAGCAGCAGGGTATAGCGGCAGTTCCGAGCATGTAACCAATATGAAACGGGAAGCTCAGGCTGCAAAACTTTCCTGCAGAGTCCCTGGTGTGTAGCCTTTTCGATTCGCTTGACGGGGACGTTATTTCTCCTGCGGCAGGGAGGGAGGGAGCCTGTACCATGTCTGGGCTCGTGTTTCAGGAGAATGTTAGTGTCAGCTTTAGGTTTTTTCCAAAGGAAACCTCACCAAATGGGAGACTAGTGGCGAAAATATACGCTTGCAATAAAAGGGAACATCATGTTCCTGTTATTGTATGCAAGTAGACCAGGTTACCAGGTGGGATTTCATACACTCCGCAGACAGGCCCTTTGCCTGTGAAGATTAGGTACAGCAGGTGCAGGACGGGGAGCTGGGGCAAAAGCATTTAGTCTCTGTAATGTTTCCTGCTGAGAATCCCTAACTCATTCCTTACTTCTGTGATGTTGCCTTAGAAATAAGATATAAATTCCGTACTCTATATGTGTGGCAGTGAGGGATTTGTCTGGTAAATGAACTCTCTGAGTCTTCTTTGAGTCTTGTGCCATATTGTCCGAAAGGCCAGGGTCAGCCTGCTCCTCGCCGGGGCCTTTGATTCCTGTTTGTGTTCAGCTCCGAGGGCCTGCTGCCTTTCAGATGATTGCCCTCTGACTCCAAAGTGAATTTCGCTACAGCACAGAGCTCCCACTCTGAGAAACCGAAGTCCATTATGAATCCCCTAGCTGCCTCGGTAAGACAATATGCTGGTTTAGCCTGTTCTTTGGTTTGGCCGATGAGATTTAGGGGAGGCTTTTGGCTGAAGCTCTCAGACTCTGGAATTGACTGACTGGCGGGATGGCGGGTCTCCGCTCTCCCCTGTGAAGCCACATGGCTCGTCCTCTGCATCTTCTGGGCCTTGACGGCTGTAATTGTGCAGGGGAGCCGGGCCCAGCCCTGGGGAAAGGATGCGGTTATGGGCTACCTGTATCTTGGATATTGGTCTGGTCCAGGTGGGAGCTGACTTGCACCAACTGCCACTTACTCCATTGACCTTGGGGGAAAATTTCAGCGAGGAAAATGTGTTCAGAGGGACTTTCCTTTGGCCAAATTTGAAAAGCAGTTGATGCAAAATGTCCTGCTGAAAAACAAAGAGCCAGTAGTGGGTGCTCACATTTATCAGGGAGACCTGAAGCTGCCGAATATGATGAGATTATTTGCCCTGCTGTAATGTGGCTATAATGATACCAGACTGATGTTTTTGGCTTAAAACTGTGACAGGACAGAGTACTATAGAGAAATATAATATGGATCAGGTCCTATGTGTGTGTCCTTTTGTGTCCCTAACTGGGGGAGGGTATTATGCAGGACAGAGGAAAGAGCCCTTAGGGGATGGTGGGGGGGGGGGGTGTCACTAAAAACAGGGATGGAGACGAAGGAACAGTTTAACATTCATGAAAATGCATTTTAATATAAAAACAGTTCTACAATATGGCCTTTAGGTTATTTTGTAGTACTCCTAACTCTCTGTTACATTTCAAATAAAATGAATGCATATAAATGAATATATATATATATATTCACACACACACACACACACACACACACACACACACACACACAAGGCAACAGAAGGAATGCGGTTAATACAGTTGAAGTAGGATTAAAATTGGCCACATGATATATTCTGCGAATCGGGGATGGGGAGGGCATGGTGATTTTTTTCCATACTTTTACAAAGCCGTCCATTTATATTACTCATCAGCAACATGCCCAGTATGCCTGTTCAGCCCAGTCTTCAGTTCTTCTAGGAATATAGTCGTGGATGTTGTCGTGGCATATTGGACTAATCTTCTAAGAATGATGGAGGTGGACATTATCTTCACACTATGTACTTTGTTACATCCCATCAAGATTCAGTGAAGATTAGATCTGCTGATGGAACCAGCCATGGAACAGGTTTGACTATCCTGGGGTTCATGATGCCACTTCTGAATCTTTTCAACTGGCTGCCAATGCCAACAGCCACTGTGGCTTGAAAGTAGCCTTTGGCGTGCTCCTAATGTAAAGGCAAAAGGGTGTCATGTTAGAGCTGGGCAATTCATCGGATTTTTAATGAAGATAAAGCGATTATTGTGCCACATCTCATTTCGCGATGACGCTCCCGTTTCGTCTTGTGTCATTAATCCAGCGTACCCCTTTTGATTTGTTTCTCAGATGACTTATATTTAGAGTTCAAGGATATCCTCTGTTAAAAATACGATATTTCCAAAGTCAGTGAGTAAGCATGTTAAATAATCGTGATCGAATTACATTCAGATTACATTCTAATTAAGTTCATATATTGACCAAAATAATTGTGATTATGAATTTTTGTGGTAATCCAACAGCCCTAGAACATATCCCTTCTTTCCCTTACATAGGGACCCAGCTTTTGTGCTCCTTACACCAGGTTAGGTGCCTTTGTTCATTGGCTTTGGATGCAGATGGTTTCCAAACTGCTAGCCTCCCACAAATTCCAGTGAAATTAAGGATGTAGTCTTTGTTGAGATTTTGCTGGGTCACAGAGCTGCTGATTCTGTTCTCTGTTCATTTGAGAGGCCACACAATTCTGCTGTTGAATAAGTATCCTTCCGTGGTTCCCTCAGTCCCTGTCGGTGAGCCTTGATTTGTGACCCTGATTCTTCTTTGCTGTTGTAGTTTGTCTCTATTTGGCGTATGCTGTCATAATTTATGAGACTGCTCCCCTTGACACAATAAATCATTTTGCAGTTTTTGTGACTCTTCAGTCCCTTTGGAAGGCTGCTAGTGGCCTCATGTTGCTTTGAAAGCCCAGATATCAAAGTGCTGATTGTCAGCTCTCTTTTATAGGTGACACTTACTGCTAGTTGGCATTCAGCCTAATATGACTCACCTTCATAGCGGTTTTGTAGTTCTGATCTAGTTACTGTGATCTAGTCCTATTCATCTGCTTTTTCTGTTATTTTGTCTATGTCCACCCACTATTTGTACTGCACATATGTCACAGTATCATTTGGTAACGCATTACATTAACTGCACCTTATTAATGAGTAGGATATTCATTGCACCTTCATAATGCATATAGAAAATTCATCAGCAGCATGCCTTAACATCCTAAAATCCCTTAACAACTATAATATACATTAATAACAAACATTGTATGATAATAACAAACATTATAATAGTTTAATCATATACTTTTTGTTATAAATGTATATTAAAGCTGTTAAGGTATGTTAGGATGTTAAAGTATACTTGTTTGCTGCTTATGAATATTCTATGAATGTATTATAAAGGCATTATGAAGGTGCAGTTAATGTAAAGTGTTACCTATTATTTTTTACTGCTGTTTTTTGAAGTGTCTTAAAATTAATGTCATAATGGGTGGCTTAGAGGTGGCATGCGCTGTTTTATGTATGCCCTGCTTCGAGTCCTACTCTGTCTATCTGGATGCTCTCCCTATATTTCCATGCTTTTCCCTCTGGATATTGGTTGGCCTCCTGCCCTGTTGCTTGCTGTTTCCTAATCTGTCCCATGCGTATGATCGCGCCTTGTGATTGGTGGGAGCCCCATGGCCGCGCGTGGACTCGCTTTGCACCCGGGGCCAGCTGTAATGAACCTGCAGTGACCTTTCAAGGATGAAGTGGTTGATGAGCGAGAGAGTGAGTCGGTGCTTGTGTTCAGTGTGGTCTCTGAGTAATGAAAATTAAGATGGTTAGGTTAATGATAATCAATTAGCAAATGTATTTCAATGTCAGGCATGAAGGTTAGTGAATATTATGCAGCATTGCAGATATACTGTATATATTACAGCTATGAATATAAATACAATGTAATTTAAAATGTTATTCACCGCTTAACCTGGTTATTTTGACCTTACTATCAATTATGCAATTAATGCAGCACATCAGGTCAAAATAGTTATTCATAAGTGGATGTGATAATTATAACTGCTGTCTTTACACACAAAGTGTCTTCCTTACCATTATATTTAAAATGATCAAGCCCATAATTATGAATCTTATTGTGAAGAGAATTTTCAGTGATATGTAGAGGATCTCTTCTGTAATATATATCCATACCTTTTCAACGCATGTTTCTTTGCACCTTGGCTGTCCATTAAAAATAACAATGCATTAATTTCAGTTTGTAATCTATAGTGAGTGAAATATTTAGCTCTCTGTGTTGTGGAGTTTCTGTGACTGATGTTGCGCTCTCAACAGGTAAATCTGAAAGTTTTTATCCACCCGATGCAAAAACAGTCATTTATAGTGAAATCACAATACAGGTAGATTGACACAAAAGCCTGATCACCGAACACCCCCGTACACATAAGATGTGACAGCTAAATAAAAATGCAAAGCTTGTATCAAAGTCATTTTCAGCCAGGCTGAGACTCTCCTTCCAAATTTCCAGAGCCTTGCTCAGGCTGTGTTCACCCAGCTGTGCCATGATTGCCTGTTGTTTGGGACAAACCGAATAATTCAACAATTCCCAATGTCAATGGGAAATGGCTGACTTCAATTATACTGGAAAGACTTCTGCCATTTTCCTGAATGGGCACCCTTGTTTCTTCCTTCCAGCAGACAGGAGACCCCTTGGCCTAACACGGACCGAATGTAAAAAGCTTGACCTCATTTCATTGTGCTGACTTAGAGACAGAATTCATTTCCAAGGTATTTGCTGGGCAGTTCATATCTGTGACTCATACTGTCAGTTGAACTCTTGCCATTGGGAAAAGTAGCCCAGAAACATTCTGTGTGTGTGCGTGTGTGTGTGTGCCTCTCTCTCTCTCTTTCTCTTGAAACGTGATTGCTTTTCTGCTGAAATCAATCGTTTTCTCCTCCATCGCTTCTTGGCATTGCATCCCTTTTCACTTTTCCTTCCGCTGCTTGTTGACTTCAGGCTTATTGAGAGAATAGCTGTTCATAGACCATCAGCGGTTCGGTGAATAAGTCCAGTGGCTCTTTCATGCCCTCAAAGCACTGGACACTCCAGATGCACATTGTCTTCTACCATATTCCCAACATCTGCTCACTACCTGTTTGCTCACCATCAAAGCACATTCTCATAATGACACCTTTGCAAGTGTACTTTTGAATGGAGGTTGTGTGTGTACCAAACTACATTATCTATCAAATACACCAATACACAGAGAAGGATAAATTAAAACTTGTTTATTATCTACATATTAGGTACACCGAGTTAACCAGTTTGGGTAAAATAGCTGCACTATCCTATACATTGTATTTCATTCATTTCAGGGTTTTGAGTTGGAGGATTATGTTTGCTATTGCCTTTCAAAAATTTTAATGGGTTTCATTGCAGTATTTTTTTTTCATGAATAAAAAATGATTACTGGTCATTTCATCATACTGTCACTTCTTAGACCATTCAGATGAAAAAGAAATGTGGAGGTGACCTGCACAAACCCGAACCTGTGGGAGGAGCCGCTTTACTGCAGAGAGGAAATGCAGAGCTATTCCACGGTTTTACCCTGTTGATGCGCTTCAGCGTGTGACACCGGTGCTCTGTCAGGCTGCTCTGAGACTGGCCTGTGATAAAGGGCACTTCCCTTCGTCATTCGTCACTCCACCAGGCCGTCGCCAAGCACCTGGGCACCAGACCGCGGTAGAGCCCCAGTTGTGACCTCCTCCTGAGATTCTGTCCGGAACCAGTCACTCGCCTCGGTCTGACAACAAACAGGGAACACCCACGAGCCTCCTCACAGCAGGCTGATAATCATACACAGCTGCAGGTTTCCATGGGTTTTTGGAAGGTTCTGGAGTCACACACTGGCATTTTAAAAGGAAAAAGAAGCACTTTATTAATTATGCACTGAATTTACAAGCCACCTCTAAGAGCCCTACATTTCTGATTCCTGATTCTGGGTGCCGTTATTCCCATCTGGGGAAGGTCAGAACAGGAAACACGAAAACAATGATGGGAAAGAAAACAAGCATGGAACTCACTTCTAAGCCACCAGGCTGAGACCAAGACCACATAAAATGCAAGCAAGGAGAAGGGTTTTTATTACAATAAAAAGCTGCTTTCAGGGGTGGACGATGCCATAATAACAAACAGAAAGATAAATGAAAGCGCATTCTCCAACTTAAAAAGGAAACAAAGGGAATATTACAGTGTTATTTCTCACTTTCTCACAAGAAAATCTAGCAAAAGGGCACTGGTCCCCGAGGGGTTTTACAGCTAAGAAGCGGCGACACTGAGAGGCTCATGGGGTAATACTCAGTATGGACCTCTGCCCTCCTGACTGGTGGGTGTGCCCGGCACGGTGGAAGAGAGAGGAAAGTCGGCCGCCGGCAGAAAAAAAAACCTCAAGCTGTTAGCTTTTGATCAGCCGCTCCCCCTTGCTCCCCCTTGCTCCCCCTTGCCAGTGCACTGGCACTGTGTCATAATATGGAGCCAAAAACATGGATACGCACACAAGTACGGCCCCATCATGGGTCATAACAAGAGTTAATTGTGCCTAAGAGTTAATTCTTACTTCTATTGGCTTTTCAGATTATAATGTGAAGGTTATTTTTTATGGGGTGAAATACCATCCCAGATGAGAGAGAACATAGATCCTCGAAAAGTCAGAGAAGCCTGATTCCTTAATCCCTGCCAACTTCTCTTACCGCTCCCTAAAAGCCCTGGTTTTCTGCTAACTTCCCATTGTGGCTCTTCTTCACCGAGCTGTGGGGTCTGTCTGTTATAGTGTTAGCTGCTTTTAAATGTCATTTCCCTTTTACAGAAACCTTCAGAAGATGAACGACAGATGATGACATGCTCACCATACACACCTTTCTTAACAATATTTATTTTTAGAGCAATTTGTGATTTACTTAAATTCAAAGGAAACATACTTATGCTTTTGCCGGATAAAACACCAATGAAAAGTAAGTTTGTTTTTCAAAGAGAAGTACATTTATGACAAGATGTAACAGACAGAACTCTGAACACAAACTTGAGAGGCAATGGGCTTTTATTTGGTGCTTCAGGGCGGACAAGCAGAGAGGGAACAGGCAGTAGTGTGGTCGTATGTGAGAAACCAGTTGGCACCGGGGAGGCTCGGGAACAGGATACCAGACGTGAAGTTGTGAGGCAGAATCGAGGTCAGGGTACATAGAAGCCAGGAGGTCAAAAACCGTGGATCAATCCGGGATGGAGGGAGGCACACTGGGGAACTTCAGGGAGAGGACGGGCCGGAGGGCAGCGGGTCCAGGTTCGAGGGCAGATCGGGCAGGGTAAGCAGGGCGGGTCGGAGCTAGACAAAGAACACAGGTTTGTGTGCTCAGCACGTCTCATCAAGAATGGACAATACCTCGCGTCCATCCATTGACTGCGCTGAGTTAAACAGATCGCTCTGTCTTTGCATTCTCACGAGGAAGGAAATGGATCAGGTATAACACAAGTTGAGAAGAAATAAATTTTTTTCTGGAACAGTATATTCCTAAGATCTAAAGTAAAAAACTGAAAGTGATCTCTCCTGTTAATCCAAACCTCTCAATGTTAAAGTATTCATATTATCTGGTCATTATTAGAGTATGGGGGTTGGGGTCATGGTTCGTGATTAGGTCCATACCCAGGCTTGCAGGTTTGGCTCCTGTCCCCAGCTCTGTGTGTGTGCAATTTCTATGTTATTCATGGGTTTATGCAGGTTGCCGTCTACTCTTTAAGAAGAGATTAATTATTCTTATCTAAGTCACCCATAGTGTACATGTGCATGTACCCTATTGGAACGACAACCGGTGCAGGGAGTTCACTGCGGTGTGCTTCCTGGGAGAGGCTCCAGGCTCGCCATGACCCTATGAAAGACAGAGCAATGGATTATTAAATTATATAGAGCCGAACCAAACATCTATGTCCATATCCTGCTTCATTTAAAGTAAATGACCAGTGTCATAATGAAAAACAAAGTAGACTAATGACTTGGGTAACTCTTTACTTGAAGCTATCATCTATCTATCATCTATAGTGCATTATTTGGGTACCTTCGTAATGCATTATAATGGTCGCTATACGAAATAATACAGCATTACAGTATCTTCTATTGACAGTCATAAGGAATTATAATGTTATTTATAATACTTCATAACCTCCTATAAAGCTCTCATCTATAATGCACTGTAGGTACCTTCACAATGCATTATAATGGTGGGTATAAGAATTAAGGATGCTTTGTACTGCATTATGAAGGTGTTTATAGTGCATTATAGGTGAGAGCATCATAAGGCAGTCATAACACATTATAAACATGGCTATAATTTATAATGTATTATGAATACATTTTAAGATTCATGGATTCTTATAGACTTGGCATTCCTAAAAAGTGTTACCCTAACTTGTCAGAACGCCCATACAGCCTGGGAAGATACTAATACTTTATAACAGTGTTTTCCAGTCTGGTCCTTGGGGACCTGTGGATAGTACCGAGAGCTGGGAGGCCGAGAAGATATGTGTTGCTCATGAGCTGGATTGTCAACTATGGTTTTTAAGCTTGTTTATAGTGCAGTTTATCACTGCCCGCAGTATATGACGGGGCGTCTTGTTGGTTCTCATAGGCAATGTAAATGGTTTAATTAATGGTAATTAAATCATATTGAACGACAGCATCCACAGGCTGACTAACATCACTCGTCTTCCTCTGGAGAAGACTTTGTGTCATCTGAGTAGACAGTTGATGAGTGCATTGGATTTCCCAGAATTCATGGATATCATTCACCTGATTCATTAGGACATCCTGATTTTCCCAAGTTTCATGTGTCCCTGTGTCAACGAGGGAGAGTCACTTCGTTAACCACTTCTTTAACCAATCAGAGTCTTTATTGTATGACATCACTGTTTTGGTCTGTTTTTTCTCGTTTTCAAACTGAAGGCTTCCAGCCATCCAGCTGGGAGTGGTGGTTAGCTCACTGGGCTTATCATGAAGTCTTACCATGAAATAAAGGCACACCCTTACAAATCTGTGCACCTTGTCGCTTAACTTTAAAAAGCTGGTTTTAGTTAATGTGCTGATGTTATACAATGAAGTCTGTGACTGATTAAAGGAGTGTAACCCAAGCCCTTCCCTTGTTGTCCCAGGGATGCATTGAACTCTGGACATTCAGCACATTCACTTTATTAGATTATGGCAAGTATGATGTGCCATGTATGATTTGCTTTTGATAGGTTTTTTGGACTGTAGTATGAGTGCATGTTCACAGCAGTTCTGTGAAAACAGCTGGTGTATGGGACAAGGATATATTTGGCAGATATCTACCACATCGATGCCAAAAACTCACCAAATCTATGAGGACACATGCAGCTAGACTTGCGTTTGGCATCCGAACATCAGGCATGAGCTCCCATGGGGCTAATGGCTGCAGATGTTCAAATGCATGGCCAAACCTGCTTCTCGTTCATAGATAACGTCAGTCCACATTCATTTTAATGCTTGTAGCAGACATATTTTACCATGGTCCCCATAAGGCTCTATATGATCATAGTCTTGCACAGCTAAACCTGCTTAGCTGTACTGAGTACTTTCAGCAATATGACACTGATATTAGAGGTCATTACTTTCTTATTTCTTGATTATATTTATTGTGATAAAGCACACTCCTCATTTTAACGAAGATTTCTTGGAAATTGAATAAATTTCCAAGAAATAAATTGAGTAAATCCGAGGGACTTACGATTCCCTAAACCGACTCTACCATGTGGCCATCATTATCACCAGCCTATCAGATTAGAGTTGTCATGACATTTGACAAAACAATGCCTGTAGTAGCGGAAGTAAACAGATTAAAGTAGCATTTTAAAATGCTTCCAGCTAATTTCATGTAATGACCTCATATAAGGATGCTGCATTCTGCATGGATAAACTGTGAAGTTATTGCATATTTTAACCTTTCTGCTATCCACCTTGTGTAGGGAGATAGCACTGCTGGTGCCTTTTTTTAGGCCTAGGTAATACTGAAATGGCCGTTGCTAATAGGTTTATAATGTGGCCTAACAGATACACCAGGCCAAAAAGAGCCATGCTGTATGGGGTCACGTAGAAATTAGGATCCTCCTGTGTGCTTGAAATGAAATCGTCAGTCAGGTCCATGCCATGTATCCCCAGAGGTGGGCTCAACCGCATCCGCCGTGTCATGCGGCTGTGAAAGCCAGTTTTCTCAGCATCCCACCCCCCGCCGTAACCACAGGCTCGCAGACTGTTGGGTTTTCCATATGAAGCTTAAAAGCGAATGTTGCTGTGTGAGTAATCGTAATCAATTTGAGCAGGTGGAGGCCGGGGAGTCTGGCTATTGAGTCATTGCTTCCATGTGCCCGTGTGGCATCCTGCCGAGGTCACATGACACATCTTCACAGCACCACATCAGGAGATGCTCATGGAGTGAGACACCTATTGGTGATTCGGTGCTGCTGAGAAGCCCCAGCCCACTTTCCGGTTTCCCTTCTGGGCTTTTTAGTTCCTGCTAATGAAGGGTGATTGGCAGCTAATTGTTCCTTCTTGCAAAACTGAACCAGTCAGTCAGTAATAAAATCATTTTTACTCTTTATGATTGAGTCATTTTAAAGTTTCGACTTGTTAGGTTGTAGATGGAGGACTGAGCTCCGAGTGAAGTGAAAAGTAGCCGCATTGCATTGTGACAGTGTGCTGTGTTGTCAGAAAGTAGCTGGTTATTTACCATCTCAAAGAGAAAATTATTAGAATAGAATACACGGGTAATATATGAGCAACTCTAATATTGAAATGAGAGAAGTATCTGCATGTTAATAGTCTCTGGTGCACAGTTAAGGGCTTTCTAACAAAATGGGGGAAAAAATAGGTGATCAGGACATCTTACCTACTGTAAGTGGTGAACTGGGTGAGAATGACACCTATGAGTGAAGTGAGCAGGACGCCAGCATTGGCACATATACAGCTTCTTAACACTGTCTAGAAATCATTCTCTTCATTAGTCTGCACATTTTGACGTTTGCGAGAATAAAGATTGATATAATTGCTGAGAAAGGCCAGTGATTTATGTCTGGAGTTTCTCCAAAATCATGTGACTGAGAGCCATGTGACTGACTCTTCTGAAGAACATTGTGTTGTCTGATAAACTTAAAGCCGACTCCTTTGGCCTGAATGACAAGTACTAACCAAACATAGGCCATCTCCCAGGTATCACCATTCATATCATACAGCAGGGTGGGGCTCCTTCTCATGGCCTTGCCCTTGACGAAAAGATGGATAGAGTCAAATAAAGGAAAATCCTCAAACAAAATGTGTTTCAGGTAGTGGCAGATGAATCAGGGAGGATTCATACACTGACTGGACACTGACCAAAAGGCAGGGGCGGCATATACGGAATGGATACCTCGAATGATTGAGGGCCCCAGACATGAAAAGGGCCTTGGGACATTCAGAATTCTGCTGTGGAATTGGGGACCTGTACTCAGCCTTTGTCAGGGGGCCCAGGATTTCTAGCCTTGTCCCTGCTCAAAGCCCCTAGCAGACACTACGAAGAAATGACTCAAATTCCAGAAGGTCAGTATTCTGGACTCAGCCAAGGTCAAATGGGCCAGACATAAATCCCACTGGAAACTGTGACCTGAAAGTTACCAGCCACTCTCACTCTTGGTCTAACATGATAAATTTTAGTGAGTTTTTGTGGACTCACTTGCAAAGAACTCCAAAACGTAGAAGTGCAAGGCTCACGCAGACAGCCACAAGAACTTAGACCTCTAATTGCAGCCAAAGACCCGTCTTTGTGGTGATTACTTTTCTAAATGAGACACATAAGTCTTCTTTAGATTTTTTTTTAAGATCAGACATTTTTGTGGTGGTGGTAAGTGGTTTCTGAAGGCTCTGAAAGAGGGCCAGTAGAGTGACTCGGCAGATAGTATTGTTGTCTCACATCTCCAGGGCTGTGCTATTCTCTCCCTTTGTTCGTGGTCCTGTCCCAGTTCCTTACCTCAGTTTAAAGTATGCTGATGAATCAGACTGCCCTGTGGCTTGGTTCAGTATATCGATCAATGGAGGATCTTTCCATAAGTATGCCTCCTGCACTTCAGTCAATGCTCTTCCACGCCATCACATCTCCTGGCTATTTCATACCTGCTTACGCAAGTGTATGAAGTTTACAGGGAACTTATGAGTTCCATACAGGACACAAAGGTAAATCATTTATTTTCAAGTGCCTTCTCATTCACACAGGGAACAATTAACATCACTCTGTGACTATTATAATTATTTTAAAAGTCAATTATTTTTGAAGAACGAAGAACAACATTGTTGGGGGCTGCAGCATTAGTGTTTTCACCGCAGACATACCCAGAAAAGGTGTTTGGATAGGAAAGAGAAGGCTTTGTGATGTAATTCGTCACATGGGGAAAGATATGTTGCAGCAGAAATCAAGACAAAATCAAGAAAAAAAACCTTTCTGCAACATTTGTTAGAGGTCGTGCAAAAGTTAGGCCTAAGTTTCCCAGAGAGTAGGTTAAATTTTAAAGCTGTTTCCAAAAAAGTGAACAAAATTGGGAATTACAGCACGTTCGCAGATATTTTGATTGTATTTTCGCTCCTCTTTCTAGGCGTAAGGCATATTCAGCAGAGAAAAATAAGTGTTTCTCAAGGATGTACGCAGACTTGGTGTGTTTTAGACTTTCTGACTGAGCTGATTATTCTTTTATTAAACTGTCAGTGCCCCAGTGACGCAGTGCTGCAGTATTCACTGCCTGCTCAGTTCAGCTTAAGCCTGGGAGAGAGCTTTAGGTCATGTAAGGAGCGCTGTGCTTTCTAGGTATAACCCCTGCAAACTGGCCCCCCTGCAGGCCCCGGAGTAGTAAGCTGCTTAAGAGGAGAGTGCACTGTGATTGCACAGAACACGGTTTCTCAATGTGTCTTGTTGCCCATACTATTTTAGCACATACTGATGTGTCCATCTTTGTTTTTTAAAGTTTTCTCCAAACTGGGGGAGTCCAGTGGCCAGTTACAGTTGGGGGTGGGGGGGAGTATACAAGAAGTTACCATGACTACTCAGTGTGCTTCAGTGCTTCAATTTATGTTTATGTAATTCTGTTGGGTTTATTCATTGACCAATTAACTTCTTGACATTCAAATTAATAGTTATTTAAAAACCTTTTAAAAAAAAAGAAATTAATTTGAAATTGATTTGAAATTGAAAATGCCCCTTCACGTAATTCAGCCAATTACTTAGATGACAAGCTTGGTATGTCGGAAGAATGAGAGAGTGGGGAGGGGGTGTGTGCTGGGGGGGGTCTTGCTGTCCTTTGTGCTTTCAGGCAGGAGAAGTCCTTTCAGGATTTCACCCTCTTCTCAGGTATTTGTAACTGTCTGAATGGAGTGTAACTTTGCTTTTTGTGGTTATGTCTGTGCCCTGTAATGCCCTGGCAGGGCATGCCCCAGCTGGGGTAGGATCTTTGAGCTTGAAGTGATCCCCCATGAGGAATGAGTAACTGGATCTGTTTTGGGTCCATTCGATCATGTCCTCCTTGGCATAGTGATAGTAGCTCCATAACTCTTATCCTGGAGCAGCACCCTGCACTGCCTGTGCCTGCACTGTACAGTGATAGGGCGCAGTGATCCCCCCTGTGAAACCAGAACCTCTGCCTGGCCTTACCCTATCAAGGACAAGCCACATAGCTCCCCTGCCATACCACCCCCCACCATCCAGGCTGGCTAATCATGGGATTCTCCTCACTGCCTCAAACCAGAAACCTGTCACAGCTAAAGCCGCATTTCATTGCATGAGGAAGAGGAGAACGTATGCGATGACCTGGCTCACAGGAGTCAATCCACTGCAGTGGACGTTATTTATAGCCTTTCCTGTGGACAAGACTGTCCTCTTGTTTCCCCTGGACAGAACTGTATCCCAAAGGGATGTTGATGCTAATGCTTCCCCTGATGTCCCGCACTCCATCCAAGGGCTGGCTCATCCCACTAATGTGTGAAGGTTCAGTGGTGTGTTTTTCATGCTGGAGATCAGTCCGACTGACATGTTAATTCATGTCAGGGATGTCACAGGAATTGTTAAGATTTCTTTCAAACGTGAAATGAAGCTGGCGGCGATGATTTGGGCCGAAATGTGCTTTTAATGTCTGACAGTGTGTATTGGCTGAATGGCCACAGTGTCCTGCTGTCATTTAACCAGAGTGAAATAAACAAAAGAGTAACCCATGCAGTGGCTGTGAACAGGCTTTGAGTGTATATCATTTTTCTGACATAAATATGTAGTAATTTGTGATATTTGTGCTGTTTACCTCTGTGTTTCCTTCATGACCACCTTGTAAAAAAGTCCACATTCCCCAGTTGTCCTGGTTTCTCCTCCCAATTACTGTTTGACGGAGGGAGAGAACTCATTCACCTCACTTTCTGTCAACAGTACACATGGTATCACGTTCTATTTTTCATTCTACTTGAAAGACTTTGATGTGCTGGAAACGAACGGTTTAAATTAGCCCAGATACCTCACGGGAGGGAAACAGACAATTAAACGTCTGAGGTCAGCCCTGGGTCTGAAAATCTAGCTTTCGACAGGTAAACGAATGTAAATATATTCGCTCTCTCATACGGCAAGACGAAATGAGAGAAGAATGAAAATTTGCAGCTCATTATTCTGGTTTGTGTTTGAAGTCTTGGGGGTTCTTCAGTGGAATATTTTTGGCAGACTTGCTGTTATGGACAGTTTGGTCATTTCTAGTGTTTGTGAAGAAAAGAATAAAAAAATTCTGAATAAGTGGTAAGATTCTGACCTAAGTGGTCAAAGGTTCAGTCAGCTTTTTTTTTTTTGTTAATCCCTAATGGTATTCAAATGTATTGAAGTGATGAATGTGTATAGATAGTGATAGACAGACTGCCATCCTGTCCGCTATGTTCCTCTGGACTTCCTGGGATAGGCTCAGACTATCCCTGTAACCCTGCACTGCATGAGGTTTTGGAAGATGTATGGGTGAATAGAGTCATTTATACAGACAGTGTTAGATAGACTGCCATCCTGTTCAGTGTCCCCTACCTCACCCTGGGCCTCATGGAATAGCCTGCAGACTCACCATGATGCTGCATTTGATGAAACGGTTATGGAAACCATAATATTTAATGAAACCTGACAATCCAAGATCACAAAAATGAGCATGCAATTCCAAAACCTGAAGCCCCAGCAGAAGACAGAACATTTTGTTGGAATGTTGTCTACTGACGTTGACTAGATGCCACCTAAAAACAGTAATAACACTTCAGAAGTAGAATGACAAAACAGCTAATGAATGGCCGTCCTGACTGACCGGCAATAAGATGTAGAACCTGGGGCAGCCCAGATAGCATTAGCAGATTAGCCATCTGCCCTTGCACCATAAAGCAGAATCTACACACCATTATGCTCATAACCTTATTTTTTAAGAGCCAGAGAAGGACACCCAGAAGGAGGAACAAAGATACCATAGTAAATCTGAAGCTTGTAATAGACAGAAAACTTGAAACTCATCCAGTGGTTTGACTTATAGTGATCCGGTGTTAGAGCAGAGACTGGTGAGGCCTTCTTCCCGGGCTTCTCTCGTGGATAGAAGCTGCTCATGGCATTATGACAGCCTGCTGAGCAGCTCACACTGCAATGATGATGTGCCTTGAATCTCTAAACAAGCTGCAGGCCAGTCCTTGCAGACAGAGAAAAAGAGCAATTCTTACTTTATTGACAATAGTTTGAAGCTGTTCAAGCTCTTGATTCCTACTTGGGGTCTTATCTGGTATGAGTTCCAGTGGTTTGGGGTTTTGTGTCTGAAAAATAGAACTAAAAAACAATCTAGCCTCAAGTATGGGAACCAAGGTATCGTCTGTAAATCCACTGGCAGGTAACCTACCAGAAAGATCTGTCAAGGATATTCTTAATAATTACTAGTGACTGGCCACCAGGGCCCTGGGATACACCCATTAGGTGGGACCCCTCGGGCTCCTCCCAGGGCCAGGTTATATATCAGAGCCCCCCCACCGCCCCCGAACGACCACACATCAACACCTCCTAGCACGTTCACCTCAAATCATGCCCTCGACGTAGCTCGAAAGCTCGACTTCATTTCAAGAAACCCTTACTTTCTCCTATGATTTAGAGACCTTCTATCGCATCTGAATG
>JAODKC010000021.1:10207467-10221047 GCA_026777985.1 Mormyrops attenuatus
ATCAAAAATTTTTATCTCTTGGTCTTAATTTTTCTTGCCATTTTTTTTTTACATTCCCTTTCACATTTTCCCCCCCCCCCCCCCCCCATTTGAGCACCAATAAGCCCCGTCTTTGGTTCAGCTCATGCCTTTGGAGTCTCTGCTTGGATGTTTGAGACTGTCTTCCTCACTGAGATGCTGGAGATGGATCACCGAACGGAGTGACTCATCAGCCGGTCAGCTTCACAGAAAGCGTTGGCCAAAGGGGACGTGACCAGGGGTGTGACGTATGAAAAATTCATGGTTCAGTACAAATCATGGTTTTGAGTTCATGGTTCGGTGCAGTTTCGGTACAACAGGGAAAACTGAATTTGTTTTTAAATTGTTCATTATTAAAACTGCAAACACAATTAGACACTGTTGTAAACAAAAAAGGTATGTGTCTATCGATGTGTCAAAACCTAAGAGACACTTATTTGCACATTGTAAAATTAAATATGTAAAATAAATAACAATTCAAAAATAAGACTGCATTATAACAATGAAAAATGTTAATTCCGTGTTCTCTGCTCCCGAGTATGGTTGCATTTCTGTAGAGATAAACACCCCTATAGCTGTAATTGTTTTTTAGCTTATCTGAATTTATCTGAATTTCCTGTAGAATTTCCTTAAATGCCATGGGGAACTTGCAGAAGCTGTTTCTGCCTTGCTTCAGTCACACACACACATACACACACTCAAATGATGTCATCTCTAATGATGTCATCGTGATACCACTGATCAACTGGATTCCATGGCAGCTGCTTCTAGGTTCATTGAACATTGCCCTTTCAGATTCAAAATCAAAGTTTCCACTTTCTTTTAAGACCCTGAATCTTTTTCCCTGATCTTGCCTACTTACGTCTCCCATATGCGTAACTGTTGTGCTTTACCAACGACTGTGACCACCTCAGTTTGTGACTCAGTGGGCTAAGCTTCTGTGCCTGTGATCACATGGTCCCTGTCTCTCCTCTCACTCTTCACTCTTTTCCATGAGTGCCGGTGCTGACAGGGAGCTGGTTCTCCTGTGGTGCCAAAATGGCCCGACCCCAGAACTGGCCCTTATTTCCATAGCATTTCACAGACAGCCCAACCTCGGCACATCTGCAGGTCCTTGAACAAGGCCGTTCACAGTCAGCTTGCTTTCACCTACAGAGAGCAAGTTGGAGGAGGCATGAAGAGAATAGTCTGAAGGTAGATTATTCCTCTCCTGGAAGTGGCTAGATCAGTAAAATATCAATTATTATTCTTTATTAAGGAGATCGGCTGGGCCACAAATGTTTAAACACACATCAATAAAGACATATTTAGTTCATATCTGATAATGCCGCTGTAACATGGAGTTTCTGATTCCAGGACATACTACAAGCAAACATGAGTCTTTACAGTAGGTAAGAATATTTTATGAAGTTTAATGATCCAAACTTGAAAAACTTCCTGCTTTGGGACTGGTCAGGGTTTGAAAGGGATGGACACCAAACGAATGGTGTGGGAACAGGAAAAGCTCTGGTGCCTCGGGACATATTTGAGCTGGAATGTGGGATGCAGGAGTGGCCTGTAGAGCGTTGAGGCCTCTTCCAAGCTACAAGGGCAGAAAAGATGCAGAACACACTAATTTATACACGTCACAGGGAACTACAATGGGGCATAGGTACAAGTGATCAGCAACTCAGCCCTGGTCGCATGACTGCCCACCATTTCCCAGTAATGTTCACCTTAATGTTCAATGCAGTTCAATGCTTCTGAAGATACAAGCTTTTCAAATGTGAAGCAAGAGACTGACCCCTCTGTTGTTATCATAGCGCCTACATGATAGGGCTTAACTAGTGAGGCGTGTATCAGCTGTAAATTTGATAATGTCATGTCTAGGGGCGGCGCAGCCAGGCCAGACCCTAGGGGGGTGGTGTCCCCAGCTCCCGTTTGACCCCCCAGCTGATTTTCTTCAACCGTTTCAGTTACTGAGGCAGATCTCCGGTCATGGACCTTATCTCACAAACCATCAGACCATTCTAAACAAAGGAAAATGAATTTCCACTTTCCAATTTCCCACCTAATAGAACTAGCAAATGTGATCGTAGCAGGAGTGTTTCTCTGTCGATAGGAGGCTCCCTGCATTGGCTACTCGCTGTGATCTCCATTAGGCCTAACGATATAGTAGATCAACATTGTGATGCGGAAATTCCACCAACTGACCTGGGACTGTAACACCCCTCTTAGGATCATGACTTTAGAATACCGGTGTTGTGGAGGTGAGCGTCCATAACCAGACTTTTCCAAGTGTAGTTAGGTCTTCTTTTCTCAAAATGAAGTTCTGATTCCAGCCTGAAGCCTGCTGAAAGTGTCTCTCTTTATCTTGGCTGAAAAGGGAACCTGTTTTTCAGGTTTGTCACATCAGTCTTCCTTATTACCCACAAAAAGTAGCTCCTTTCCCAAGGAACCAATGTCCGCATCCCTCCCCCTCTCTCCACACGGTCCCTCTCTCTCTCTCTCTCTCTCTCTCTCTCACTCTTCACTCTTTTCCATGAGTGCCAGTGCCGGTGCTGACAGTGGCACCGGAGAATGTTTAAGCTAATGCTAACTTTAGCTCTGGTTCGATTAGTTAAAACATGTTTTTAATGAGAAATTAGCAAGCTACATTACAAAGGCTTACTGATAAAATTTTATAACTAATTATTTGCTGCATTTTTGCTGTGTAGCTTTTTCAGTTGCGCAGAAGACGGGTATCCCCATGAACTAGCCTCTGGTGGGACACAGTAGTCCCTGGATTGAATTGGATGCAGCTCATCCAAATTTCAGTTCATTTGACTACATATGTCACGGTGTCAAACATACACTTGGGAGAGCAAGCAGCACTTTTCAGTTGTGTACCTGTTAGGAAACATTTTGTAGTTGCAGTTTGGAGGGTGCCTACAAACAATGAATACAGAACAGTGGGGCACTTTAAACATTTTGCACCCAATGCCCCTTTCTGTGAGTTATTTTTTTTAGTCTCTGTAGTCTTTTTTTCAGTTTTTTAATTTGTTAAGAATTTGCACTGTAACACTAATGTAGGCCTGCTTTCTCCAGCTCTATTTTAATTTCTGTATTAAGTTTCACTTTTCTTAAATTATATTCTAACTTATATTGAATTTCTGATGACGACCAGATTGCCAATAAAGCATTTGTCTCATCAGTTGACCGTTGATTTACGTGTTCCCCTGCTAGCATCCATGTCCATGGTCATATTTTCTGCAAATGTGGCTCTGCTGAGATTTACAGCACATCTGTAGTCCCTCCACACACACTAATGCCACGGGGTCTCAGTTTCAGACATGCAACCTGGCACAAGCACGAGACTGGCAGAAAAGGGCTATGTGTGCACATGAAGTGCTCCTACAGTTTGGTTTGTGGCCCCTTGTAGATCAGAAGAGTGGGAGGTGTGAGATGGAGATGAAAAACAAACATTTACTCTCATTATTAAGTTTGCAACTTTGGGTGAGTGACGACCCTAGTTTTGATCACAGTGATTATGGGACATGATATTTGTATCCAGGGCATAAAAAAGCATTAAAAACAATATATGTTAAAGCAGAAGTGTTATGCAGAAGCTGACATTGGTGTTCACAGGGGCCAGAGGCTGCAGCATTATGAAATTAAAACAGGTCCCCGGGTATAACCTTGGCCTTGGATCTTTTCAGTGGATCTGATTATTATGGGTAATGAAGAGTGACTTTGATTGGATCAAAGCAGATTTAAAAAGTCAGTGTAACTTTAATCCCTTTCAGCATTTAAATATTTTCACAAATAGTGAAACCAAGTGACCCTGGTGTAGATATTATAATATACATAAAATATACTTTACTTCTTGTAGAAAAAATAATTTATTTGCAACCACCCAGTAATGCATCGTAATAGGTCCATCGATTTATGCTTTGCATTGTAATACTATTGTAGCGAATACAATATACAAACTTCAGTATAATATAACACTTGGCAAAATCATTGTGTCCTTCCCACCGTATCAGGAGTAATGAAAAACGAAACTGTTCCGCTCCACTCAAAGCGGAAAATAAACCATAAAGATGAAATGCTTTGTGCGACAAGAGTACACAGAGAGGAGAATGGCCAAGACAGAAACCTGCGAGGGAGGGCCCGGCAAGTGGCCGGGGATCACCTCGGAAACAGCAGCACCTTCCAGAGAAGTAGGCATTTATCATTTGCCAGAGTTCTTTCCCAACTCTATCATTTTGGAAACACAGAAAACTGTAAAGTGCTCTTTATAGTTTTAAATTTGAAACATTTGACATCTGGGTAATTCTCGATGCTACAGTAGCTGGGTTAAGAACCTTTTCTGAAGGTATAACTGCAGCTGAGCTCCCTGGGTTCTGATCCAACTACCTTCTCTTTTCCACCTGTTGTGGTAACTGCTGACCCAATATGCATCAAATGGTGTTGCACCTCTTACCCAGAATGCCAACCACCCCCTGAATCTAGCCCTGTAGAATGCTGGGGTTTCTCAGGGTTCATGCTGGGTGTCTGTTTGGGGGGACACTTCCAAGAAGCACCGCTGTTTCCAGCTGTAAGGAGAGAATGGTTATTGCATGAACACTCAGCTGGTCTCCTCACAGCTCTTGGGATGAGAGGGGAGGATGTTCCACCACCCTGGGACAAACTTGGCCTTACCAAGTTCTGATTCAATGGCATAAATTCCAAATACAAATTCATATTTGTTCAGCAGATGCATCAGCAGAATGATTCCATGGGTGATGCAGAGTGGCAACAAAGGTGAACACTGGGAAATCAAGTATTGTCCTGTGAATAAATTTAAACTCAGAGAGTACTTCTTCTCTCATTTAGGTATCATATCTCACTAATTATTATGCCCAGTGCACAAAAACCTTTCCATGCCACATGATGCTTCTTTCGTGATTTTTCTTCCCTAAAACCAACGACAGAAAACTAAATTTTATACTTGTTAGTTCATTTCACTCATTTCTGGATTTCTGGACACTTAACAGCAATATTCTTACTTAGCGATGGAACAATTCCCCCGCTAAGTCTAAAACAATCTGCTTCGGTCCGCCACGTCACCTTCATCAAGACTGATGAGGAGCATTTGCCTTCAATTGACAACGTGGTCTTCATCAGGAACGATGAATAGCGGCAATGTCCAACTGGACGGGTGGCCTTAATCAGAAGCGATGAGGAGCAACAGCGTTCAATCTGCCATGTGGCCTTCATCAGAAGCAATGTGTAGCAGAAACCTTCAATCCGCCGTGTGGTATTTCTGAGGAGTGAAGAGGAGCAGCAGCCTTCAGTCACCATGGGGATTTCATCAGGAGCAATGAGGAGCAGCAGCCTTAAATTCATCGTGTGGCCTTCATCAGGAGCGATTATGAGCGGCAGCTTTCAATCCATTGCGTGGCCGTCATTAGGAGCAATGAGGAGCAGCAGTCTTGAATCCGTTGTGTGGCTTTCATCAGGAGTGATGAGTAGCGGCAACCTTCAATCTGCCATGTGGTATTCATCAGGAGCGAAGACGAGCAGCAGCCTTCAACCTGCTGTGTGGCCTTCATCAGGAGCAAAGAGGAGCAGCAGCCTTCAATCTGTTGTGTGGCCTTCATCAGAAGCAATGTGTAGCGGCAACCTTCAATCCGCTTTGTGGTATTCCTCAGGAGCGAAAAGGAGCAGCAGCCTTCAGTCACCATGGGGATTTCATCAATAGCAATGAGGAGCAGCAGCCTTAAATCCATCGCGTGACCGTCATCAGGAGCGATTAATAATAATTGATACTTTATTAATCCCCATTGGGAAATTCTCTTTCACGCCTCTCTCAACTTGCTCTTTGCAGAATAAGTTGTCCGCGAAGGGCTGCCACCTGTAGCGGCACCCAGGGAGCTGGGGATTAAGGGCCTTACTCAAGGACCCGCAGACAAGCTAAGGTTGGGTTTGAACCGGCGACCTTGCGATTACAAGCACACAGGCTTAGCCCACTGAGCCACACACTATGAGTGGCACTTTCAATCCATCATGTGGCTGTAATTAGAAGTGATGAGGAGCAGGAGTCTTGAATCTGCTGTGTGGTCGTCATCAGGAGTGATGAGGAGCAAGAGCCTTCAATCCACCTTGTTGCCTTCTTCAGGAACAATGATGAGCAGCAGCCTTCAATCCGCCACATGACCTTTATCAGGAGTAATAAGGAGCAGCAGTCATCAATATGCCAACTGGCCTTCATCAGAAGCGATGAGTCTCAGCCTTCAGTACACTCTGTGGCCTTTATCATGATAGAAGAGGACCTTTCAATCCATCGCTTGGGCTTTATCTGGAGTATTGATGGGCAGTGGCCTTCAATCCACCTTTAATCTGACCTTCATCAGGAGTGATGAGGAGTAGCAGCCTTCAGTCTGCTGCCTGGCCTTCCTCAGACGCGATGCAAAGTGGGAGGCTAAAATCCACCACATGGTCTTCATCAGAAGCGAGGAATAGCAGTGCCCTTCAATCCACCTACAATAAGACCTTCACCTTAATGAAGAGCAGCAGCCTTCAATCCGACACGTCTTCGTCAGGAGCAATGATGAGCATTGGTCTTCAATCCACCATCAGTAAGACTTTCATCGGGAGTGATGAGGAATGGCAGCCTTCAAACCGTCGCCTGGTCTTCCTCAGGAGCAATGAGTTTTGGCAGCCTTCAATCTTCTGCCAGGCCTTCATCAGATATGATGAAGAGTGGCAGCCATCAATCTGCCATCTGGCCTTCCGCAGAAGCCAACACTCAGACATTCTTCAGGAGTAAACAGGGTAGCAACCTTCAGTCTGCCAACTGGCCTTCTTCAGAAACCACAAGGAATGGTATCATTCAATCCACCACCTGGCTAACAGAACGAGTGATGAGGGGTAGCACCCTTCAGTCCACAACCTGGTCTTTCTCAGCAGTGATGAGGAGTGGCTGCCTTCAATCCACCGCCTGGCCTTCATCAGAAGTGATGACAAGTGGCAGCCTTTAATCCACCACGTGGCCTTCATAAGCAGGATGTATCTAAGTCTAAGGATAGTAAGGGTCTTATTATTGAAAATTAAAATGATAAAATGAATGGGTCTAATGATTGTTTTGCACTGAAGAGGACACGAGTAACATACCAATTCTTATTACTAATCCCACGCCATTTTTGACTAATATATGTATAACTGAGGCTGATGTGCTACAAAGCCAAGCTAATCTCAAAATAAATAAATTGCAGGGCCCTGATGGCATCTTACCTATAGTTTTTAAAGAGATGAGGCATATTATTAGCCTACTTTTGACTTTATTATTTCAGAAATCCTTATCTGCTGGTGTAGTACCATCTGATTGGAAGCATGCTAATATAATGCCCATGTTCAAAAAAGGGGATAGAAGTCATCCTGCAAACTTTAGGCCAATCAGTCTAACTTGCATAACTGGGAAAGTAATGGAAGCTACAATCCAGGCGAAAATGGTAGATTACCTGGATTCAAATAACATTCTGAGAGATAGTTAACAAGGATTTAGGAGAGGTAGATCCTGTTTAACTAATCTACTTGAGTCTTTGAGGAAGTTACAAGAGAAATTGATCACAAAAAAGCCTACGATGTGATCTACTGTAATCTGCCACATGGCTTTCATCAGGAGTGATGATGAGAAGTGGCTTTCAATCCACCTTCAATCAGATCTTCATCAGGAGCGATGAGGAGTAGCAACTTTCAATCCATTGCTTGGCCTTCCTCAGCTCCAATGAGAAGTGGCAGCCTTTAATCCTTGGCGTGGCCTTCATCAGGAGCAATGCAGAGTAGTGGCCTTCAATCCACCTTCAATTACAACATCATCAGGAGCGATGAGGAGTAGCAGCTTTCAATCTACCGCCTGACCTTCTTCATGAGCAATGTGTTCTTGCAGACTTTAATCCAGCAACTGGCCTTCACCAGATGCAATGAAGAGTGGTAGCCATATATCTGCCTTGTGGCCATCATCAGGAGCAGTGATGAGCAGTGGTCTTCAATTCACCTGCAATCGGACCTTTAACAGGAGCTTTGAGGAGTAACTCCCCTTAATCCGCCGACTGGCCATCCTTAGGAGTGATAAGAAGTGGCAGCCATCAATCTGCTGCCTTGCCTTCATCAGAAACCATGAAGAGTGGCAACCTTTAATTCTTGGCATGGGCTTCATCAGGAGCGATAAGGAATATCAAGGTTTATTCTGCCAACTGGCCTTCCTCAGGAGCGATGCGGAATGTCAGCCTTCAATCCGCCACGTGAGCTTCAATCCACCTTCAATCAGACCTTCATCAGGAATGTTGAGGAGTAGCAGCCTTATAACCACCACATGGTTTTCATCAGGAGCAATGAGGAAGAGCAGCTTTTGGTCTGCTCCCTGGTCTTCCTCATGAACCTTGAGGAGCAGCAGCCTTCGATCTACCACCTGACCTTCATCAGTAGTGATGAGGAGTAGTGGCCTTCAGTCTTCAGCGTGACCGTCATCAGTAGTGATGAAGAGTAGTGCCCTTCAATCTGCCACATAGCCTTCTTCAGGAGCGATTAAAGCAGTGGCCTTCAATCTGACTTCTGACCTTCATCAAGGGTGATGAGGAGCAGTCACCTTCAATCTGCCACGTGGCCTTCCTCAGGAGATATGTTGAGTGGCAACCTTCAGTCCGCTGCATGCCCTTCATTAGGAGCGATAAGGTGCAGTGGCCTTCCATTCACCGCACTGCCTTCATGTGGAGTGAGGGGGACTTTTGGCGGGGTGTCTGTCAGCACCACGGGAATGGGGAGTGATGTGCGTGGAAACATGTCACGGGCATCTTGCAGTTCTGTACTTGGCAGATTTAACTACAAACCATAAATCTCAATACTGGCATTTTATGGGGCTCTTACCCCCATACTCAGCAAATGCGAATTTGCTGGATTATAAAACACACTGCGGGAAAACTCGAGCCCGCTCTGCCCTTTTTTCCACCATGCTCCTTTTTTTCCTACCCCATCCTTCGATGACTTCAACATTGTTCAAGAACGCACGTCACGCCTGCTGGCATGGAGGTGAGGTCAGGCCACGGTCGCTTTTAAAAGTGAACTTCATGGACGTTCAAGGAGGCCGGCCTCAGTCTAAGGCTGGGCTCTGATTTAAAATGATGTTTAAGATAGACAGAAAAACCCTCACAGCAAAACTCCTGCTGATAAAAATTACAGGTGGCAGAGGCTTGAGCAGAAACCGTAGTAGAAAAGTGGCTTTGGGTTCGAAAGGCACTGCCAAGAAACATATTGGGGAAATGAAGTGGACACCGACCAAGGTTAGCTGCTATCCACTGCTGTGAAGGCGTCCTGTCAGCTACTGCCAACTCAGCTGCTAATGTTTGCTGTATTTACTTATCAGTTACGATACGCCAATAACAAATGTCTTTCTATACAGGTTGCATATTGTGGTCACGTTCTGGACTGTTACCTCCTGATGAAACCCATGGGGGTCATCACTCATTTAGCCAATGAAGCCTCAGTCATGACCAGTGAAGTTTCAGCCGAGTTTGAAGGTCCTGCCTCCTCTTTATGGTCCTATGAGGAACGCTCCCGGTTATGCTCTGTCATCCTCCCTAGCCCTGCTGGCTAATGGCCTTGCTCTTCCTTTCCCTCCTCCGTGTTTACCCTCAGAACAGGCTCTATTTTGCTTGGTCAGCCGGCACCCACTCGGCGCCCACAAACACGCCTCCCCCTCTTTTTTTATTTGTTGTAATTGCTTCCTGAAGGATTCTGAGTTTCTCACCCTGCTGTATGTGGGTGGGGGCATCCAGCCATGGTGCGAGGTGTCGTCAGGATCATGCCGCCAAAGTCGCTCTCCAAACAAGCTTGCCTTTCCTTGTGGCTTGTTAGCCGGAATATTCTGACTGCTGTAGTGTTCAAGGACTGGCCAGTGGGTGTTTGCTTGTGTGCGTGTGTGCATTTGTGTCTGAGTGTATTCAGATGTGTCTGTGCTTTTCTTTGTGTGCATTTGCTTTGTCCATGGGTATCTATGGGCTCGTGGGCTTATGTGTGAGTATGTTTTTTGTGTTTTGTATTGTGTGTGAGTTTCCGCCCTGACAGCCCTGCTGCACTTAAGGCCCGACTGGCACTCCATCAAACCTCCCACATCTCCAGCTGTCACAGCCTTCAGCCTATCACAGTGCAGTATCATGAAACGAGCCCACGGCCGCATGACAGAAAGCCTCCAACATGCAGACCCACGCAGCACACAGACCCAGAGTCCTCAGAGTGGCTCTTTGGCTCCATGATATTCACCGTCTGACCTTTCGTGGTCTGGATTTGCAGTTCAGGGAAATGAGAGGCCTGACTTCCATAACGCAAGGCATCATGGGTGATTCCAGTGCCAGCCAGTCACTGCTGAAGAACATTTTCCTAGCTGGAAATACACTTTGCATGCTGCTATTGACAGATGAAACGATTCTGTCTTGAAGCAATAAACAGTCTTTCTATGCAGTAGCCATGATAGGTGGTATGATCCTTCCAGGGTGGGGGGTCGGGGGAGTGTCCTATTTATTCCCATGTGGCTCCACACCCCATTGCTGTTTCCCTCAGAGAATAAACTCCTTACTCCCCCATCCCATCTTCAGCTGCCCTTACAGAACCTTAACTGAGTTCTAGGATAGTTTTTTCATTCATTTATTTTTATTTTTCATTTATTGTTTTACTTTAATAGCAGTGAGGAGTGGCCCCTGGGGAAATGCATTACCATGCCCCCCTTCCCAAATGCTCTGTCCTTTTCCCACTCCCTCCTTACATTTTGTTTTGTATAATTAATCCCAGCCGGTCTTTCCGGGTCTATTTGGATCGACTGGACCACCTTGGAATAATTATCTGTGAATTTTCAGTCCCCAGCCCCCCCCCCCCACCCCACATCCTAAATGACTTCCCCCCAACTTGTTACAGGCATCGTTGCTCGCTAAGTGGCATGGACCTGAACCGGCAGTGGGTGAAGCCTGATGCCACGCTGAGCCCTACCATCTACCACACTAAGGGCCTCCTCTACTATCTCGCCAGCGTTGGCCGGAGTCCACTGGTGGGTCTGCAGCGATGCCCTCCCACCACTGGGGGGGGTCATGCTTCAGCTTGGTGAAAAATAAATTTTCCTGTTCTCAGAAGTGGAAAGTTTGGGTTCAGAAAGTACAAATACAGAGCTAGATATTGTTTTAACCAAGCAGTTGAGTACTTTGTGACTGGGACTATACTCAGCTGGTTGCCTGAAACAAAATCTTGGTCTGGATTTGAACTTTGTGAAACTGAACTTTCCACCTCTTCCTGATCTACTGCAGCAGTTGGCAGCAGACTGACCACTCACACTGTGCGTCAGTGAGTAGTACTGTTGCCTCAGCTCTTTGCTGTTGGGGCTTTAAACCCCGTTGTGTGGGGTTCCTTAAGGCTCCTCATGCAGTCCCAAGGTGTGTAGTGAGGTGAATTCCCCTATAAAATTCCCTTTCGTGCTGGTCTCCTATCCAGTGAGTTCCTGTGCTTACCATTACTCTGTACTGGATGCATGTTGGGGAGATGCATGGTTTTGTTTGAAGATTCCTTCATTTGAGGCCACTCTTCTCATATGGCTGCCTTTACGGTGGTAGATCAGACTGCATTAGACAAGTTTCAAAAATGGTAACAGAAATGTCACTGTTTCCATGTTTTACATTATTTCCAGTGTGTTCTAAGTACAGATAGTTATACAAGGATCTTCCACGCCAGCCGTATTAAAGCACTGTGCAGTCTGACCCAATCGTTGTGACGGTTATGTGACACATTTACCTGTGGGCTCCATTGAGACATTTGAAAGACTCAATTCCACGGTTTCAGAGCTGAATTTCCGCTGAACATTTAATCAACAGGGAGTGCTGTCACTTTCCACCCTGTGGTCTGGCCGTAAACGTCCTACCTTGGGCCCTATTAGTGCCTCTCCTGCAAGAGACACTTCCTCGTACAGATTGCATGCGGAGTCTTGTGGAGTCTAAAGGAAAAAACAAAAACCTTGTCATGTCCCCTCATTGGGAGGTTAATTGTGCCCAGTGGAGCGTAGAGCATCCTGACTCATCTCTATCTGATCATTTCTCCTTTAAATCAAACCAGTTCAGAGAAAAAAACCTTTAAAATCAGTGTAACTGACACTGATACTCTCTCAAAGGTATTCTGCGATTACCATGGGCACTCGAGGAAGAAGAATTTCTTCCTTTATGGCTGCAGCGCCAAGGAGACCCTCCGGAGGTCAGGATGCGGGGTCCCTGTCGCAGGACTGCAGGAGGACACTGGCTATCAGGTGTGTAGGCCTCTCCTCGGTTAGGAGCTGAAATTTATCTTTAAGCTTTACCTAGAACTCTTCTCACTCTCAGTTTCCTGTTTTAGTGTTTGACATAAAAAATGTTACGCTGATTTGTGGGTATCTAAAGTGTGAAGAGGGTGGCCATTTTGGGTTGATTGGGTTGACACGTGATCTGGGTGTATCCGCCCGGCCTATAGTGCTCACTTTTTCATTACCGTGGTGTTCCAGACGATCCCACAGGCCCTGGATGGCGTGGCCCCCGCTTTCTCCCTGGGCAGCTGCAGCTTTGTGGTGGAACACTCACGGGAGGCCACGGCACGCGTGGTGCTGTGGCGTGAGATGGGCGTGCTAAGGAGCTACACCATGGAGAGCACCTACAATGGCTGCAACCAGGGCCTGTACAAGGTGGGGGCCCCGCACATCAACCCTGCCCCCTCCCCATTTGTTTGAGTGTGTGTTTGAACTGGGGGGGATTGAGGGCATAAATCTCTTGCCTCCTGCCTGCTTCCAGCTTTTCAGACTCCTGTTTAAAGGCCACCCTCACCTCATAGGTACCCCTCCCCTCCCCCGCAGCCCACCTGATGTGTCGCTGATTCATCACTCTCCGTCTGCTCTTTCTGGTATCTTAGATGAGCTGGCGTTGGCCACTCAGGTTATTGATAGGGTAGCCCCTCAAAATGCCCTTCTACATCTCTGAAAAGCAGCCTTTTCACCTCAGGGTGCTGGTTGCAGGCAGGTTTGCGGCTGCGTGGTGTGTATCGGGTGTGAGAAGGCCAGGAACACGTTCCCTGATCCGTGGTTGGAGAGCTTCAGGAGCAGAGCCTGGTTCTCCCGGTCTCTGTTCTCCTCATTGCCGGCAATGTTGTAATGGGATACAGCCGCTCTGATGTCAGGATGATTAAGGGCCCAGCGGTGAGCCCCAGAGCACCGCCTCTCACTGGCTGCCCCTCCACTCCCGTGCCCCAAATGAGCCCATATGTCACCCCTATGTTCTCCTCTTTCTGTTCCTCATCATGGCCACCCAAGGTTGGCTGAGGTTTGAATTGCCCCTATCTGTGTGGGCATCCCTCCCCCCCATTTTAGGTGGACCTCCCATTGGTGTCTCTGAATGGTGTGTCTTTGTGTGTGATAGCCCCCCCCCCGGGGCCCTGAAGGGACTTTTTGACGGGTGCCCCAGAAACAACAAGGCAGCCCCTGGTACGTCTTTCACTGGAGGCCACTTCTAACAAACTGGGGGGTAGACGGGACAGGAAGGTGAGCTAAAGTCTGACCAAGGAACTGG
>JAODKC010000021.1:10236123-10250329 GCA_026777985.1 Mormyrops attenuatus
ATTACTCTGGGGTAATACCTCCTGTGTTGGTGTGAGTTAGTGGGTGCAGGATGCATCTGTGTCTTGAGTCAATCAGGTCTTATCGCTGGACTTTGGCTGTAGGGTTCTGGTAGCCCAGGGGGGTGAGGTGTCCCTTTTGATGTGGTGATCGGGTGATTTGGTTCCATCCTTGTCGGAGTCGGTGGTCCTTTGCCTTAGGTCACTGGGTGGAACATTGCGGGCTTGCCAGAGCTCAGACCGACGGGGCCTGCACGGCCTCCGGCCTTACAAGTTGATCAGTGAGCATGTGAGTGTTTGAGTGAGTGCATGAGTGAGTGAGTGCATGAATGAGTGAGTGAGTAAATGCATCAGTGAGTAAGTGAGTGGATCAATGAGTGCATCAGTGAATGTGTGAGTGAGTGCCCAGCCTTGTACCATTTTTGTCTTGGGTCGACTCTAGTCCCCACCCTACCTGACCCTGTACTGGATACGTGTTGAGGAGATGGAAGGTTTTGTCTCCTTCATTTGAGGCCACTACTTTCATGTGGCTTCCTTTACGGTGGTAGATCAGACTGCATTAGATAGGTTTAAAAATGCTAATAGAAGGTAACAGGAATGTCACGGTTTCCATGTTTTACATCATTTCCAGTGTGTTCTGGAACCCGACTTTATTTACATAAATTCATACCAGGATCTTCCACACCAGCAATATTAATGCACAGTCCAGTCTGACCTAAACTGATTTTTGTGATGGTCATTTCTCTCGGCAGGCACACAAAGCAGGGTACACACTGGGCGGCACGCCAGTCCAGCACAGGGCAATGAACTGAACTACATGGAGGAAACACAAGGCAAACATGCCAGCTCCACTAACAACAGGAGTGGGGTTCAAACCCCAAGCACAGCCGCGATACCCAGAGCAAAAATTCTGACAGTACAATAGAGGTATTCAGTGCTAGTCAAAAGTCCAAGCATACCTGACTGAAACCTGAATTATATCTGTTTTAAACTGCCTTTATTGGTATATTTTAACAGGAGTGTAATTCATTCCTACGGGCTACTGGGTGTAGCTGAAATTAATTTATAAGATGCAGAAAGGGTCACTGTATGAGTCCTGGATGTGTGGTTCCCACTGAAAAGACAGTATCATGGTCTAGGGTCGCTGTGATGGTGACCTTTACAAAATTCAAGCCATCTCAGATGCATGCTTTTCCGTCCGTATTACAGCAGGTTGGGAAATAATGTATTCTTCAGCAAGGTAACAAACCAAAACACGCCTCAGAATTCTGAGAACTATCTGGAGAAGGAAAGTGAGGGGCAACTCAGACTAATGACCAGGCCCGCCCAGTCCCCAGCCTGCAGTCCTGGAGAACCTGTAAAGGAGGACTTGGCTTGGAGAGTCGCAGCAAAGCAGCCAACACCTGACGTCTCGGGGAACTGCCACGATAGAGCTGCCAAGGTGTCAGGTCGTCCTGCCAAACAGAATGCCCTGTGTTAGTATGAGAAATGTGGATACTTTAAGGAGCAGAAGCTTTAGAGAGATTTTTAAATTTTTACACCGCTTTGGTTCCCTTTATCTTCCGGTTTTGCATATTGCAATGTGTTCTTTTCATTACCAAGCATTTATATGGAAAATATTTCATGTGAAACATCAACCCTAGTTTCCAGCAGTACTCAGAATTTTGACTGGTCCTGTATATATTTTTAAAACGTTATTTATGTCTTGTTTTCTGCAATGAGGACACGCAGGGCAAACGAGGCTGGCATCCCCCATACCTCTCTGCCTGCCTGTCCCACAGGACCTGATTAGACTGCTGTCTCCTGCTGTCAGAATGCCGCGTTTGTGTGCCTGGCTGTACCAGCTCTCCCCATATGGCTCGTTGCTCTTAATCTGCTAATTAAATTGTTTGCGGGACTTATATCTGCATAGCATTCTATGGGGCATGCCTGGCGGTAAGCCGCTTAGTCACAGAGGAGCCATCGGGGGACTGTCACCTCCATAGGCAGCTCCCTCAGCTCCCGGGCCTCTTCTGTAACTGACTCCTGCCTTTTTTTTTGGGAATCTAACAATCAGTGTTGTTATATTTTCAGTTTTTGATTATTTCATGTGTTTTTAAGGTAACACTAGGCCATGTTTATATTAGTTTATAAACACATTCATAATGCATTATAATGCAGTCATAATGCATTATAAACATTGCTATAAATATATAACACATTATAACCATGTTTATGATGCATTATGACTGCCTTGTGAAGCTGTCATCTATAATTCACTATAGATACCTTTATAATGCAGTTATAAAACATCCTTAATGCATTATAAAGTGCATTTTAGAAAGGAGCTTCATAAAGCATTCATAATGCATAATACACATGGCTATAATGTGTTATGCCTTTTTATTAATATTTATAGTCATGTTCATAATGCTTTATAAATGTTATGAATGTGTTTATAAATTACTAAAAACATGGTCTTAATTAAAGCCTTTTTTAATTTCGTCCTCCCTTCTGGTTACTTAGGCAACATTGTCTGTCTAGTCAGCATCGATGTTGTGCAATATTTCCCTTTGTTGTTCAAGCATCAAATGAAAGTACTTGTGCCTGGAACAATGGAAATAAATCTTTCCAAATATTGCTTTAATGCATTCTCCCATATTTTAGCTTATAGACTTATATACTTATTTTTCCATTAATAATTTGACCTGGAAATTTATTTGTTAATGTAAGAAATGTAAAGTCATACGTGTCTGTGGTAATGAGTCAAATAAGTAAAGGAATAACACAGACAGTGAACAAACAAGAATCTGAATTTTTGTGCTGGTTGTCAGTTTGTGTGACATGAGTCGGTTTACTATGGCCAAAGTTACCTTTGCTGGATTAGGTGACTTAACCTAACTGAAACTTGGTTCTGGTGAGGTGGAAATGCTGCGGGCAGTCAGTCAGGACTGTGAAAACATACTGGACTTAGTAGGAAGAGTCAGACACCATTGCCCAGTCCTTAGTTATTTACTTGCAGTGGGATTATACGTAGGACCCAGGAACAGGTACATATGCAGAATATCCGTGTGGTTCTAGAATGAATACAAACTTAAATTAAACAGTAAATCAACATAGTGAGGATTATATCCTCACCTAATGAACCCAATGCAATACATTCCATAGCACAAATCAATCTTACACTCTATAACATACTCAATTAGCAGCTGCAGCTGCACCTCGCTACAGGTAACACGAAAGACAATCCGGATTAACCGGATGTTTTATATATATATATATATATATATATATACACACACACTTTATGCATATAATTATAGGACTACAGGATACCAAGTTCTACTTTTTCTGTTGAAAATATTGTTTATTGATGTATTTAGTGTTTAAAAACGGCTAAATTCACAGGATTCACTAAGGACTGCTTAATATTTTATTGCTGGAGCAATAAATGTCGCTTGAACTCTTTACCTGGAGTGTCAGCACCTTAAGCTGTAAATGAAACGTTATTTTAGCATTGACTTGATGTCATTTTTGTCAGGCGTTAGCATGCAGCATATGATACCCAGCAGTGGACTGGTGTCCCGTTCCAGTGCTTGGCTTGTACTGCCTGTGAGGGGCTTCATGCATGTCAACATAACTGCAGTGAAAAGCGAGCTCAAAGTTTTGATTTCTTGGTACGATCATACTGAAGGTTCCACTGCTCTGAAAACTTTGAAGAATAATGCAGGGGGCATTTGGGATTTGGTTGAGTTATCTCAGCCATTTTGGGTGCGACTGACAGCAGTGTCATAATACTACTTTACTATCTGGGGTCGCAGCAGAGGAACACGGTGCCATTTATCCCACTTGGTCCACATATACAAACTACCACACTTAGCGTGAACATTCATGCACATACTGCAAGTATTCCAGGGTGTCCCGTTCCTCAAATGAGCCAAGTACAACACGCTTGATGTGCATTTCATCCACACTTTGGCAAATACCACATGGAAGCAATGTTTGGCTAATGTTTGGCTAAGTATAGGGTGACCAGATGATCCATGTCAGGCTGAGCTAGGACAGGAATTGTAAATTACCATTTCAATTAAAATGACCTGGATTTCACTGGATTTTCACTGAGTTCTTGCTGTGTGCTGATTGGTCAGTCTCCTATAATCATGCATGTGTTACTAACGTTAATGTGTAACAGCTGGATGAGTCTTTCAGTGAAGGAAACAAACCTGTCAAAGCATGAAAACTGAAGTATTTAGCCATTTCAGTTTTATTATAGTTTGTAAAACCTAAAGTAGCTCAAAGTGTCCTCCCCGATCCTCAGAGCTAAGTATACAGACCACAGTGCACCACATCAGTGATGACTAATGTCAACAACGAATGAGAGGAAGTCTGCATATCAGAGCCCAACATGCTTCCAATGAATTTTCATTGTACGCAAAGTTGAATAACGAATCTTCACATAGCCTAGGCTACAGTGAAGCACAACCCTAATCACAACCAATGACAGCAGAGTTGTAACTTGTCTCTTGTTTACCTCTTCAGGTGTGCCCCATTGTTTTAAAGAAATCCCTACGCACTTGGACTGTTTACATGCACTTTGTGTTGTACATCAAAATACGTCACAGTGTGTCGTATCTCAGCAGACTCGGCCTTACGTCTGCTGAATGGGACGCAGCCACCGTACTATTAATTTATCACACGAAAATGAATACTGGGAGGCTAAAGAGGGTGGCATTTATTTTGTATGTGTATTCAGATAAGCCTCCGCAGCAGGTCGTTTTTTTGCTTGGTTTAAACACATCACAATTTGTGAGATAGCAGCAAAGATAAAAAAAAAAGCGTCAGTCTCACAGGTAAAACGTGAGCCTTGACACCTATTTTCAGGGTCTCCCACAACCATTTCCAGGAAACAACAGCTGAAAGATGGTTGAGTGGATGGATATCACATAGTTTAACTTGGCTGAATGTGAATGCTTGAAACAGCATCGTTCTAGAGAGCATAGTCACATTCAGTGCACATTCAGCACCATGGCTTCACATTTCCAGGGTTGTGGGTTCGATTCTTACCAAATTCATGTTTACATGTTTCTCTGGGTTCCTCCTGCAGAAATTCACTTTAGCTGCCTTGGTGTCACCCTCAGCATGTGGCTCTCAGAGTGTGTGGCCTGCAAAGGGACTGCATCCCACCTGGAATGTTCCTGTGTTCTGTGTTTCCTGGGATAGGATCCTGGCTTCCCAACCCACTCTAATAGATACATGTTTGGAAGATAGGTGGATTTCAGGTGCTGCAAATACGTTTCTGGCTCATTCTATATATTTCCTTTTAGACGCTCAGTCGCAATGGTCTCTGAGAAACAAATGTATGGGAAGGACATGCAGAAAGGAGAGTTTGCTCCTCCCAGTTGACATGCAGCAAGGAAGTGTCTGACCCGCGACACAAGTGTGATGATAAAGACTTGCTTTTTCACAGACCTGTCTTTGCGACGTTAATGAAGGCGTCACGCGTTCACTGAAAGCCGCAGTGTCACTCAGTGCACACATCCTGCAGCAAACAGTTCATAAAAATAGGGCCTCTTCTCTGCCTTTCGCTTTGATGATCAGGTCACGGGTGACGGCTCCCTCCAGGCAGGCCCTCTAATGCAATGTGAACTGTAAATATTAGGTTTGTACTGACTTGGGGGGGGGGGGGGCTGCGCGGCTTTGCACCCGCATTGCCTGCAGTCGCTCCTTAGGGTGGAGTTCACCAGAGCCAATCCAAAGGTACACTTACATGCAAGGGGACACTATCCTGCAATCACAGACTAATGAGAAATGCAAACATGGCTCTGGTTTTGTTTTTTGTTCTCATTACTTATCTCTTGTTTATTCAGCCTAATCAACATTATTAGTAGTATTTGAAATTGATATTCCATTTCCTCCCATGTCCAGTACTACTCGATATAGTTTTTCATATTGGAAAAAAAATATCAAGCTTCCTGTGTATTGCTTTATTTATCAACTTGGATACTCTTGCACAATAGAAATGCACTCAATAACAGTAGAAAAGTCCCCATTAGTATTTTTTCAGTGCCATAAATATTTGTTATATAAGTTGACCTCCTGAACTTTTCCTCATAAATAAAGTTTGGCTGGTCTGCAAGTAATTACTTGCCTGTACAGACATTGTCCTCAGATTATTGTTAAGAAGCTCAACAGAGGATGAAAGTACATTCTGCACTGAAAGGAAATTGCTTAGATGGTATCGTCGCTTACGGATGGATTTCGCAGCCATGGATGTGCGCTGGGCTGTTAGCCACCGGTCTACATTCATCTCTCCACTCCCATAAGTACTAATCCAATTTGGGTTGCAGGGATCACACACCTAGGGACACACCAGGGCATGTGGAATCACTGGTTCATCTGGAGAACATCTTTGCATTGTATAAGAAAACCCACTTAGGCTTCACACAGACAGAGCTGGGCTGGACTCGAACATGGTGAGGTGGCCATGCTACTCCTAGAGTGCACCTCTCAGAAATGTATTTTGGTGACATATTTTAAGGTAAAGCGAATCTGCCTGCATGTTGAAGAGCATTTCAGGTAACAAAGGAAGTCAGCGTTAGAGTTAAAGCTTTTCAATACCTTTAATTTTAGGTTAAGGTTAACCTAGGTTCTCCCAGCTACTGTAACTGAGAAATCCTGCTTTGTGGAACACCCCACTGCTTGTTCTCACTTTCCTATTGTGTTTATATTTCATTCTTTTGAAGAATTTATATTTTTCCTGCCATTTAAAAGTTGTAATTACTGGTTATTGTCCTGCCCCGGTCGTCCGCTCCTTCCGTGTACCACGCCCCCTCGTTAACCTCGTGTGGATTCCCCGTGTTTACCAGCTGTTTCCTGTTGCTGTCATTAGTTCAATGTATTTAAGTTCGCGTTTAACTTAGTTTTGTTATTATATTTATGGTATTTTATGCTTCGTATTTCACTTAAAGAGACTACATAACTATGGTCCTTCCACTTTCCAACTACTTACCTTGGTCAGGGTCTCATGGAAGCCTGGGACTTATCCCATAGGGCACAATGCAAGGGAACATACTAAATCACACAAAGAAGGGGAACATCCTAAATCACACAAAGCAGGGGAACATCCTACATCACACAAAGCAGGGGGAACATCCTACATCACACAAAGCATGGGAACATCCCAAATCACACAAAGCAGGGGAACATCCTAAATCACACAAAGCAGGGGATCATCCTACATCACACAAAGCAGGGGAACATCCCATATCACACGAAGCAGGGGAACATTCTGCATCACACAAAGCAGGGGAACATCCTACATCACATAAAGCATGGGAACATCCTAAATCACACAAAGCAGGGGAACATCCTAAATCACACGAAGTAGAGACACCATCATATCTAACTGCATATTTTTGGACTGCAAGTGGAATCTGGTGTACGCAGAGGAAACCCAGGTGATACGGGGAGAACACGCAAAAGCATGAAGGGGTGGGGGTGGTGTCGCGTCTCAAGTGGGGCACGGAATGGAGACAGAGGCGCAGACGTCAGGGAATCGCGGAATACGGGGTTTAATCAGGAACAGGCAACGAACTCAGAATGACAATACAATGACCGGACTCAGGAAGCAAACTTAAACGCGGACTTAAATATATTGAACTAATGACAGCAACAGGAAACAGCTGGTAAACACGGGGAATCCACAAGAGGTTAACGAGGGGGCGTGGTACACGGAAGGAGGGGACGATCGGGGCAGGACAGTTATTTTGCATGCTCTTTATTTCACACGGCCTCTAAAATGTACGACGTATCATGAGATTGAAGTTATATGAGGTTACGTCCATGTCCTATATTGCTTAACATGAATATAATTCATCATGGCTCGGAATACATTACATTATATTTAATTAAGCCGATGCCTTTTCAGAAGGAATGCATTCAGTGGCACACACAGTAAACACACCTTGCCTCTAAATATTTAAATCAGTGATCTATAATTGACATATTTGCTTAGCCGGAATGTGTCTTTGGAGAGTTAACCCTGTTTTCTGGTGGTGTTCTGGCAGAACAACAGAGGAGCATGTGCTCATGTTTCATAATCACGTGCAGATTTGGTGTGACAGTTGAGACACCTGCACTCCTTGATGTGGCAACAAGAGCTCTGCCATCTTTAATGTCATCCTGAGAGAGGACTTCAAATACACAGCAGCTTGTGCGAATTAATTTGTATTCTGTATTAATTTGTCAGTGCATCTCTTAAAGCTACACATACATATACTAAAACTACAAATCTGTCATATCTTTTCCAGGTAAGGGTCACAGATAAATATATACAGGTAATGAGATACTGTATGACTGATGGTCATGGAATCACCTATGAATTTAGCACTGTGTATGGGGCTATCACCATCTTGGAATAGAGAAACACCGAAAGGGAACAGTGTTTGCAACATACGGTCCTGTGAAATGGCCTGATGTTCTGAGGCTGTTGTACATCCATGCGGAGGAATCATCTGACCGGATGAATCCCAGCTTTCTCCAAATGTAAACCCACTCTCAGATACTGTAATATTACTTTTGACCATTGCTCAGAGCTCCTGGGAATCACCTCCTTGCACCAGGTTAGGCATTGTAGTGCACTGGAATTTCTAAAGACAGCCCTGCTATCATTTCCAACTCTGTGAACCTCACTAAATACAGTTGCTTGTTGACATATGTGCTGGTCCAGTTCTGTGGTCATTTTTGAGGCTATACTGTGGTGTTTAGAAACTATCCTGTTGAGTGTCCATCTTTCACCTTCTGCAGTTGCTTAATGTTGCTTTGAAAATTGACGTACTACAGTATTGTTTACCAGGCCTCTTTTATGCTTGTCAACTGAATTTAGGTGTCTCAGTGGGTGTCCCTTCTAACTGAATCTTGGTGCATCAGTGGGTGTCCCTTCTGACTGAACCTAAGTGTGTCAGTGGGTGTTCCTTCTAACTGAATCTAGATGTGCCAGTGGGTGTCCCTTCTGAGTTTCGGTGTGTCGGTGGGTGTCCCTTCTAACAGAATCTTTGTGTGTTAGTGGGTGTCCCTTCTAAGTGAATCTCGGTGTGTCGGTGGGTGTCCCTTCTAAGAGAATCTCGGTGTGTTAGTGGGTGTCCCTTCTAAGTGAATCTCGGTGTGTCAGTGGGTGTCTCTTCTAACTGAATCTAGGTCTGTCAGTGGGTGTCCCTTCTAACTGAATCTAGGTCTGTCAGTGGGTGTCCCTTCTGAGTATCGATGTATCAGTGGGTGTCCCTTCTAAATGAATCTAGGTCTGTCAGTGGGTGTCCCTTCTAAATGAATCTTGGTGTGTCAGTGGGTGTCCCTTCTAACTGAATCTAGGTCTGTCAGTGGGTATTCCTTCTGAATATCGGTGTGTCAGTGGGTGTTCCTTCTAAATGAATCTTGGTCTGCCAGTGGGTATTCCTTCTATTGAACCTAAGTGTATGAGTGGGTGTTCCTTCTAACTGAATCTAGATGTGCCAGTGGGTGTCCCTTCTGAGTGTCGGTGTGTCAGTGGGTGTCCCTTCTAACTGAATCTTGCTGTGTCAGTGGGTGTCCCTTCTATCTGAATCTAGGTAAGTCAGTGGGTGTCCCTTCTGAGTGTCGGTGTGTCAGTGGGTGTCCATTCTAACTGAACCTCGATGTGTCAGTCGGTGTCCCTTCTAGCTTAATGTCAGGGTGTCAGTGAGTGTCCTTTTTAACTGAATCTGGGTGTTTCAGTGGAAATCCCTTCTATCTTAATCTTGGTGTGTTAGTGGGTGTCCCTTCTCACTGAATCTCTGTGTTTTAGTTGGTGTTCCTTCTAACTGAACCTAGGTGTGTCACTACAGTAAGTGTCCCTTCTATCTGAATCTAGCTGAGTCAGTGGGTGTCCCCTCTAATTTAATAGAGTTGTAGTCTTCCTGACACTTCAATACAGATGTAAGGTGTAAATAATTTTGGCAACACAACCTCAATTTACCCATAAATACTAAATATGAAATTTCATAATGTATGATAAAATACCTACATAATACATCACAGCCTGACTTTCACTGTATGAAAATCTGAGTATATTCCTGTTTTATGGTTTTTTGGCCTTTTCTAAGACACCCGATTTATTGACTCTGTTTACTTTTATGGGAGTTTATTTCTGTTAATTGATCAGTACAACCTAATTGACTCTGTATATTCATGACCATTTTTACTGCTCTAAACCTCTTTAGTGATATTCATTTGCCAGTGGAGGCATATATGTCATGTAGATGTTTTGCTATTTATTCTATCCTACACAATGTCCCAGGAATAGAGGCCCTTAACTGAGCACTAATACTGTACTCTGCATTAATGAAGCACAGCAGAGGACAGCAGCGAGACCATGGCGAGGACACCGCAGCAGAATCACGGGCACTGATCTTGGACCGTCGTGCTCATCCCGGATGCTCCGCATGCTGAGGGAGCGGAGAGACAGTAGAGATGAAGTGCTTCCTTGGTGAATGTCCCAAGGACTTATAATGTCCCTGCAGGCAGGAGGTATGGAAATGAAGCATCAACTGGGTATCTTAATACTCTTCCCAGCAGATTCGCCCACAGATCAGAAGCAATAACAGTTCCCAAGCCTCTCTCTCGCTCTCTCATTCTTTCTCTCTCTCTCTCTCTCTCTCTCTCTGTCAGCGTGACTGCTGGGAGTGGGCGGGGCGTGTGAGAGTGCACAGTAACCATTTGTGGCTAGTGTGAAAGTTCCGTGTGATTTTTTCTAACTTTTAGCTTGGGTTTCTCTCTATATTTTGGAGATTGCTGAGTTTCTATGCACTGCGCGATTGTGTGTTTGTCATTTTAATATGATGGTATCCCGCTCTGATGGGTGCGAGTCAGGTTTCTCGCTGCAACATGGGATCAGGTGTGAGACTGATCCCGACGTAACTGTGGAGGACGTCTTGTTGGGTGTAGGGGAGCAGGTGGGATGTGACAGTATTGTATCGGCATTGTGTATGAATCAGGCAGTTGTGGTGTTTTTGAGGGATACGAGTTTGGTCGGTTGATTGACAACGAGATCACTGTGTGTGGTGGTTATGTTGCGGTTATACCGCTGGTATCACCGACTGTAAAAGTTACGGTTTAGAATGTGCCGCCTTTTGTCCTTGACGTGGATTTTGCGTTGTCTCCGGCATTGAAACATGTGGTGTCTTTTAGGAGGCAAGTGATTATGATTCTGAATGCTCCTGCATTAGACGTTTCTTTTCGGGTGCTCTATGAGGGTAGGTCATATATGTTATGTGCCAGTACGGGCAGTCTATGATGTTTTAAGTGTGGAGACATTGGCCATAAGAGGCTGTCTTGTCCGCACGAGAATCACCCCGTTGAGATGGTGGGGAATGGTAGAGAGGGAGTTCAGATGACTCAAATGGAACAGGGACCTGCAGGGCAGACCGTGGACCCTCCTGATTCTCCTGATTCTCTCCTCAAGTGAGACCAGTGATGGAATAAGCGCCGGTACTGCTGCTGGAGAGACTGGGGATGGTGGTGATCCGGCCATCAATGTAGAGCCAGTTGCTGTGTTAGCCGAATCTGATCACCCCCTGAGTCAGTGACGAGTCGGGGGATACTGTATGTGACGGTTTTGTATTGGACGTTGCTGCCAAGGCTGCACGTGATGACAACAGTCTTCCGACATCTTGGAACTTGTTTCGCAGGCGGGGGGACAATCAGCATCTATATTCCTTGCAAGAAGTTAATGATTTTTTGGATGAGACCAATGGGAAGTCAGTGCAACTTTCAGATTTTTTTCTGGATGTTCAGAAGTTTTTTTTTTTTTTCCCAAGATGGCGCTGCTAAGGTAGGCTGCCTCGCTGGTTGCTCCGACCCGTTTTTTCTATTTTTTACTTTAATTTATTCAATTTTGACTTTTTTCGATCTTGCCCTCTCGATATGGCAATTACATCTATTAGATACAATAGAGCTACCCTTATTTCTATTGGACTTCAATACACTGACTTACCGACGCTTTTAACACCGGACTCAACCTGGCCGACAGAGATCCTGAGGGAGAACAAAAGACGCGACCCAAAGCGACGGCCCCGAGGGAAACAAGCTGGCGTGAGGAACAGGCTGCTCACTGTGCTCCCATGCCCAGTATCCTGCTAGCCAACGTTCAATCCAGCAAGAACAAGCTTGATGACCTCAGGGCCAGAGTCAAGTTCCAGAGAGACATTCGGGACTGCAACCTCCTCTGCTTCACCGAGACTTGGCTGAACCCAGCAGTACCGGACCATGCAATCCAGCCAGCAGTGTCCTTCTCAGCCTACCGCATGGACAGAACAATGGATTCGGGGAAGACAAGAGAAGGTGGAGTGTGTCTGATGGTGAACAACAACTGGTGCGACAATGCTAGCATCTGTCCCCTCACACGCTGATGCTCACCAAACATGGAACTTCTGATCATCAAATGTCGCCCTTTTTATCCTCCTCGGGAATTCACCACGGTCATAGTCAGCGCCGTTTATATCCCGCCTCAGGCAGACACGGACTCTGCCTTATGTGAGCTACATGAGGCTCTCACTCACCACCAAACAATCCACCGGGATGCTGCGCTGATTGTAACGGGGGACTTTAATAATGTCAACCTCAAATGCTCACTCCCAAACCTCCACCAACACGTCTCCTGCCCCACCAGGGGCAATACGACATTAGACCACTGCTACACTCCGTTCAAAGACTGCTACAGACCAAAGTCTCTGCCGGCGTTTGGGAAATCGGACCATGCTGCCATTTTCCTTATGCCTGTCTACAAACAAAGGCTTAAACAGGAAGATCCGGTCATAAGGGAGGTCTCACGCTGGACGGACCAATCAGTGGCCGCCCTGCAGGACACATTGGATGATGCAGAGTGGGACATGTTCTGGCGCATCTCCGATGACATCGACATGTTTACAGAAGCGGTTGTGGGATTTATCGGGAAACTTGCGGATGATACAGTTCACAAAACAATCATTGGAACGTTTCTCAACCAGAAGCCGTGGGTGGACAAAAACATCCGCGATGTTCTGAGATCACACACCGCTGCCTACAATGACGGGCTCGCCACCGGTAACATGGATCAGTACAAAGTGGTGTCATACAACGTGCGCAAAGCGGTGGAAGAGGCAGAGCAGACCTACAGGAGGAAACTAGAGTCGCAGCTACAACAGTGTAAGACTAGGGACCTCTGGAAGGGAACAATAACAGACTACAAAAAACCGCCCTCTACAATGATGTACGCTGATGCATCACTGGCTGATGAGCTGAACAAGTTCTATGCTCGCTTCGAGGCTGCTGCTCACTACGCCACTGTAAATAGTTGAGGAAACAGCAGCGTGCACACGGAGCATGCCACTGAAGGGAACGCATTCATCATCACTGAGCAAGCTGTGAGGAAAACCTTCAGGAGAGTGAACACCAGGAAGGCTACAGGACCAGACAGCATCGGGTCCAAGGAGCCTGAGCAGACCAGCTAGCACCGGTATTCACTGAGATCTTCAACCTCTCCCTGGTTCAGGCAGTGATTCCCACATGCTTCAAAAACCTGGAGAACTGGTGCCAGGAGAACAACCTCCTCCTTAATGTCAGCAAGACAAAGGAGCTGATTGTGGACTTCAGCACGAAGCAGGTGAGGAGCTACCAGCCCCTTCACATCAGTGGGATGCCAGTGGAGAGAGTGGACAGCTTCTGATACCTAGGTGTTCACATCTCACAGGACCTGTCATGGTCCTGCCACATCAATGTCCAGGTAAAGAAGGCCCGACAGCATCTGTTCCACCTGAGACGCCTCAGAGACTTCCACCTACTGTACCACCGAGGGTGATGAGGAACTTTTACTCCCGCACCATCGAGAGCATCCTGAGGGGTAATATCTGCACCTGGTTTCGGAACAGCACCAAGCAGGACAGACAGGCTCTCCAAAGAGTGGTACGAGCGGCCGAACATATCATTCGCGCTGAGCTCCCTGACCTGCAGTCCATCTACACCAAGCAGTGCAGGACCAAAGCCAGGAAGATAATGAAAGACCTCAGCCATCCCAACAATGGACTCTTCTCCTTGTTGAGGTCAGGGAAGCGTCTTCACTCCCTCAAGACCAACACTGAGAGAATGAGGAGGAGCTTCTTCCCTAAGGCTGTTCAGGTTCTGAACCAGAACACCACATAGGACTGGCCTCCGGGGGGGGGGGGGGGGGGGGGGGGGGGGGGGG